>WAAD01023417.1:353998-415003 GCA_013389945.1 Fregata magnificens | reverse complement strand
CGGGCCCCGCCGGGGGGCCCGCGCCCCCGGCACCCTGCAGCCTCCTGCAGCCTCCTGCCAGCGTGCCCCGGCCTTCAGCAGCCGGGTTAGTGAATGACTCGGGCCGGGCCCGCCTCAGCCGGTGCCGCTCCGCAGGCTCCCACCGCTGTCAGCCCCACAAAGGGGGATTTCCCCTTCTGCCCACCGAGTTTCGTGTCTGGGGTGCAAAGGAGAGCAGAACTGCAGCCTGGGGAGGGAGGGGAAAGTGTGGGAAAAGGATCCCCTTTTTGTGTTTGAGGGGTGCGTGAAATTTCTGGAAACTGGTGCGCTGCCTGAGCACGCTGGGGGCCCCATGTGAAAAATCCATTAGGAAGAGTCTGGAGAGAATTAAAGCCGCTGTGAAAAGCGGACTGGAGAAACAGGAGACAGCAGAGTGGAGGGAGGGGGAACAAGCTAGGCTTTAATGCCAGCATGAAAAGCCTCCCCCCCTCCTGCTACCCCCCAGCCCTCATAAAAAGAGGGAGTGCTGTATGAATAAGAATTAAAGCAGCAACACTATCTGCCCGCTGCCCGGCTCTGCCAGCTGTTGCATTCAGCCCAGCTTCCTGTCCCTGTGCCAGGAGCCGGACCTCTGGGGCGGCAGCTGGGAGCGCAGGGAGACAGGGGGTCGCCCTGGGCTTCGCTCTGGCACCCGGCCCAGCCCACAGGTTCTCTTTGATCCCCCCATGCAGGGTGCAGGGCTCGAGCATCTCCCTGCCCTGGCTCCTGCCTTCTCCCTGCAGCGCCCAGGGGCACAGCAGTGCTGCCACTGCAGAGACAAACCAGGCCTTCCCTGTCACAAGAGTGCCTTCAAAAAGACACGTCTTAAAAATCACGTCTTTCTTTTAATGGCTGGTTTCCAATAAAAATGAGACATATGCAAATCATCCTGCCTGTCCATCAATCCCTTATCTAATGCTTTTTGAACCTGCTGGCCAATTTCAGTGCTATCTGACAGAAGAAGAATGAGCCAAAATTATCCCTATCATAAAGCTCTTGGAGAGAGCTGGAGTGAGATCCCTGGCAGAGGTGGGAGCTAAACCTCATTAGACATCAGAGAACCCACAGGGACAAGAGGCTGCTCCCAAGGGCAGGAAGGGCCGAGATCAGAAAAAGCGTATTTTTAGACACCAAGTAATTCTTCTATGATATGCAGATCCACAGGAAACCAGCTTTCAAAAGCCCTTCTGCACATCACACTGCTTAGATATTTTAAAAGATACTACTTCCTGTGGACACATTTTTTCTTGAAGTCACATTTCTTTCCTTTTCCCTTCAATCATAAGGGCCAAGGAAAAAGCCAGCACCAGCTGAGATTCTCACTGTAGCCATGGGTATTGAGGAAAATGTCAAACTCCATGAGAAATTACCTTTTGGACATGCGTCAGCCCAAGCTTCTCCTTGCATGAAGCTCCTCCAGAGGAAGGCCCTGGATTTCCTTCTGCCTTGCAAAATCAAACACCTGCTGCAATGGGAAGCAGGGGCCTTTGGCCAGCTCTAGCCAGAGCGAGCAGCAGCTCCAGGGAGGAGCAGGAACCTTAATTCCGATGGGCTCATGGAGCTTCCCGGTTCCCAGATGGCCTCGGCAAATACAGTGGTGATCATGTGGGTTTTTTTACGAGACAGATTGCGGAAGGCAAACTTTCCCTGCCAGTACAGTCCACGCCAAATTATCCCAGGACTTTGACCCACTGTGTTACAGACGTGTCACAAGTGAAGATATGGAGATACCTCTGGACCTGCCTCAGCCCAGACAGGGCTGCAATTTGAGAAGCCTGTAGCACTGCTGTCCTTTTTCCTTCACAACAGCCCTTGCACCTATGCATGCCCATCTCCAGCTTCAAGGGATCCTGCCTTTCCTCTCCCTACCAGGGATTTCTGCCCTCCTCGTGCGGAGCAGGGCAGGGGGGAGAGGAAGAGGTGGGGGTGGAAAAACCACTGGCAACTAATCCAGAAGTTTAGCAGCTGCCACTGGCATTTCAGGGTATGACGGCTTTTAGGCCAGATGCCAAACGCGTCTTAGGTTTTAATCTCTCTGTCAGGTCACCTATCGCTTGTCAATCAAGCGCTGCTCCCGCAGGGGCCGTTGGCACAGATGCCATCAGACAGGATGCAGCAGACACTCCTACCCGCCATCCGGAAGATTAGCATCAGACGGACCCCCCAGGCTTGCTCCTCTTTAGCCCCCGGCCCTATGTCCTCCCACCTAAAGCAGCTACAAGCACTTGCTGGTGCAGCGTGGCACAGCCCTGGCTGGCGGCTGGGCTTTGGGTGCACCTGCTCTGGGCTCAGGATTTAACGCTTCCTGGAAAGGGCTTCCTCTTGTGCTCTGAGCCTTAGCAAAGGCCTGCTGCTGCATGGCAGAGGGCTCCAGCGAGCCCCACGGGCTGTTTGCAGTGACCTTGCTGGGATGAGATCACTGGTGGTGTGTAAATAACTCCCTGCTGCAAGCCAAGCAAACAGGCCGGGGACGTCAGCCCCTGCCAGCCTCTCCTCCCCACCACAGCCTGTAGCACATTCAAGGCCAGGGCTGCAAAGCCGCCTGCCCACGGACTGGCACGGCTCTGGGCAGGGAAAGGTACAGAGCCTCCCATCCTCACAGCCCCTCCCTGGGGCACCTGCACTTTGTGTCTTGTCTCCTGGAAATCCGGGGGGTGCAGAGGTGGGTCTACACCAGCAGAGGCCTGCAGTATCCTGGAGGAAAAGACCCCTTCCTGGCCTCGGGAAACAGGCGGGAGTCCTGCAGCAGAGAGGCTGATAGTGGTTGCTGCCTCGGCACAGGCTCTGCTCTCCCTGCTCCCCCAGCTCTAACACTCTGATTCTCCCTCGGTTTTGATATTTGCCCGGTGCGTGAAGGCCCACGGGGAGAAGAGATGTTTTAACAACATCTCTCTCCTTGTGCTTCCTCTGGCTGAAGCCAGTACACAAGTGCATGAATGTCCCCCCACATACACACACAAATGTATGTGGACACACATGCACTAGGGCCAGGGATGTATATGCACTGCTGCACACAAGCCCCTACAGCCAAGCACGTGTTCATAAATACATGCATATTCACACATGCCAATGCACTGATGCTCTTGCATCCTGCATGCACACGTGACTGCAGCAGGGCATCCCTGTGCAGGCATGCAGGTTTGGGAGGCACATTTGCATGCCAGGATGCAGATTGGCGTCACACATATGTGTGTATGTACGTGACCAGCTTGCTGTGCAGGACCACCACACCCGTGTGCAGGCACGCAGGGACATGCATGCAGTCTATAACCACAGCCTTTTATTATGTTACCCAACCGCCTGTAATAAATAGTTACATGTCACACTACATGGCTTGGCTGCGACTGACAAAGGTCCTGCAAGGCAGGAGAAGCTATTATAGGAACAGATTGCTGGAATAAAATATTAAATTTCCACTTATCAATCTCTTTAATGTGCTATAACTCTAATAGAAGCGTTCCGCCTTCTCCCTCTGAACAAATCGCCCTCCCCATGAAGGGGCTCAACTCACCCTGCACTCCTCCTCTCTGGGGCCAGGGCTGGGAGGAAGTATAATGGGTGGCAGGAGGGTAAGGTCTGTAGCCAGGGAGACAGGAGGGGGAAAAGCCGCTGCAGGGTTTTCTCTGCATCAGCCTTCTGTTTTTTTTCTCCCAAGGCTGGCTGCTCACTAGATTGAACTCCATTTATTGCGCGCAGCTCTTGAAAGAGGTTTCGTGGTCCACTGACAATCCCTAAATTGCCTGCAAGACCCAAACAAATGTACCTGTAATAGCTGAGCGAGGACGGCTGAGCCCTCCCCAGCACTGGCCTAATCGGTCCTTAGGGAGAGCTGGATAAACATATTCAGATCTCATGAATTATTAAAAGCTATTTTTTAATGTGGTGGAGGCCTGGCCTAACGGGTTGGCTGCTAATCCCTCCTAGTGGGGCAGCTGCTGGTGTGCCCTTCTTTCCCTCTCATTTAACCTCAACCCCACAGTTTGGACCTTTGGGAATAAATTGAGATTACAGGCAGGCAGACATCAACCTAAAGTCATTCCCCAGAAATCCTGCTAGTCCTCGCTTCCCTTGCCAGCACTGCACTGATCAAGCATGAGAACGATGCTCTACCAGTCCCCTGAAAAACCACCAGGAAGGGAGACACTTACTGAAGCCCGGAGGGGGAACCCACAGACCCCCATCCCTAGAGGAGCCCGTGCCCGAGCAGGTGAGTCAGTGCAGCCCGCTGGGGCTGCAGTGCTATTGTGGCACTGAGACAGATAAAACGCTGGCAGGTGGCAGCAGGAAATATGAAGGGAGGGCTGTATCTGGTGTTTGGGAACACATGTCCTGACACCGCAAGAGATACGGGGTGGTTGGATAGACAGAACGGCAGCAAGAAATGGACATACAGGCTATGCAGAAATGGAAAATGAGACATGGTGAAGAGAGCCGGTTCCTCTCTAAGTCTTCTGCAATAGCTATCCCACCTCCTTCTCTGCAACTGGGGACTGAGCTTGGAGGCTTTTCCCCTCCGATCACTCTTTCAAATGTGACCCAAGGTGCTAGTTACTGCGTGGGATGGTTTTCGATTGCCGATGGGAAGCAAGTCTGCTCAGTTTGTACCAGGCAGTTGCCTGCACTGTCCCAGAAACACAGTGCCTTTGGTGGCAACTCCCATGAAATGGCCAGCAGCTGAACCAATTTTGGCCACGACCTTCCCCAGGCTTCGGGCGGTTGGGCAGGGTGGGTGCTGTGCCGTGTCTGTTCTGAACAAAGAGCTTTGTTACTCTGGAGCCTTTCACTGGCAAATGAAAAATACCCCAGAGAAAAGCATATACCAGGAACAACTCAGCAGGCAAGGATCCAGGACAGGAGGTGTGAATTAAAGGCCTGCTACAGTGATAATGATCATAAATAAATACTTGGTAATTAGCATCTAATTAAGCACGTCTCATCCATTGACCTCCAAGCACTTGGATAGAGGAAGATTAGCCTGGTTTACCCATGTTACAGAAGAGGGGAACTGAGGTGGTGAGGATGCCAAACACAGTGTTATTGCTAATTTCAGGAGGTCAGCTGCCCAGGTCTCGTCTTTACGCTTGCTCAGCACTTACCACTGTAGAGAGCGGGTGGAGAGAGCTGGAGCTCGGCCCCTCTGAGAAGCTCTTTTCATCACTCTCAGGCTAGACAACTCTTCAAGGACTGGGGTGGCTCAGAAAGGTGGCCCGCGATCAGAATAGCAGGCGTTCTGATTTGCCTCAGGCTGGACAGCAGGAAGAGGTAACAGCCCCGGGAACCTGTCCTGTATTTCCCATGCCTTGGGAGCCCCCAGCGTGCCTCATTGCCCATCCAGCTCGGAGGCACCTGTGCTGTCTCTGGCATTTGCAGGACACAGGCAGCCGGCTGCTCTCCAGCTCACCTGGCTGCAGTCACAGCCCCGCTGCTCTCCCCAGAGAGAGCAGGTCTGGACCTACAACACCCCACAGTCCCTGCTGTGACCCCAGCTGGAAAAACGGCTGTGTGCCATGGTTTGTGCTGCCTGCCCTCCTGGCAATGGTCCCAAGCTGGGGTGTAGGGGGAGCACCGAAGGAGACCAGCACTGAGCCCCCACAGTGCTGCTGGCCAGCTGGGGGGCCAGAAGAGAGCCTCGGCAAGTCACCCCAGCTACCAGGCATGTCTCCCAGGCCTGCAGCGCTGCTTCATCAGATGGTCACACCCTCCTCTGTCCCCTGAGAGCCCGCAGCTCATTGCAGTGTGGCAGTGCTCCAACTCACTACTGCAAGAGGTACTTCCATCTCTCTCTTGAGACCCACAACTGCTGGTCACTGCCTGTCATTAACCCACTGATAAAACGAATCGCTCCTTTTACCCCAAAGGAATGGGGTAAACTTCCCTTCCCTGCTCTCAAAGCACCAACAGCCACTTTTCCGCTTTGGTAATGCCTTGCAATATCAGTTTGTCTCTCTGAAATCAGGCTATTGCCATATGTTATTTCTTCTCTTTAACCTATTTCTTGACCTCACTTTCTCTTCCTGACACTACCTAAGCATATCCACATGTCTTTTCCTCACTCCTGTGGCTACACTGATTTGCAAGTCGTCAAATTCCTTCTGTCCCATATGACATCACATAGCATCACTTCCCTTTGTCTGTGTCCTGTGATGTTATTCCTTTCTGGAGCCCAGACAAAGCTACTCAAGTGCTCACAGCCTCTCGGTAATCTGTGGCAGCCAGGTGAGCAAGTGCACAGACCAACATGGCATTGGAAGGAGCACAAACGAAAAATCATGAGAACTGCCTAACATCAGAAACACCAAACGTCATCCTGAACAAATGACTCGTCCATCTCATGCTTTACTGCCTCAGTGGCAGTCTATATCCTCACCCTACTCCTTCTTCTACCTTCTAACAAATATCTCCCTGACATGTCTTTGCTTTTAACATGTTCAATGATCTCTCTGAATCCAAAGCAGAAGACAAGGGGGAAACAAATTGAATGTATCTCGGTGTAAGAAAGGAAAAGACAACAAGAGGAAAGGAGAAAAAATCCAAGCCAAACGAGCGCAAAACCAGTGCAAACCAAAGAACTTCACTGCTCCCTTTGCATCATGAAACTCCCGACCCCTAGAAGGAGACACTGGTGATTAAGGCAGACGTTAAGGAGATGTAACTGACTGGTAGTTGTCAGCCGCTCACACTCTCCACTTCCCACCTTCTCCTCCTCTTCTGTCTTTCAAAGCACACCAAGTGTTTTCCTACCTGTGACGTTGACTTCCACCAAGCCCGACCGTGTACCGATGGCGTTGGAGGCCTCACAGATGTAGGTGCCAGCCACGCTGTAGGAGACAGGCCCTTTAAAGTAGATGGTGTTGTTCTGGATTTCCACGCTCCCTGGCAAAGTCCCATTTGGCCTAGGGGAAACAAAGATCATGGTTGACCCCAGAGATGATACTCAGTAGGGTCAAGCAGTATTGCAGAGGTGACACTGACATGCTGGTTCTGCGCTTGCCCCTGGGCAGGTCCAGAACCTGGTGGTGCTGGCTGGAAAATACCCATTAACATAGTCAGCCTTGAAACCAAACCCTCAGACAGCAGCATTACAGGAAAGAGTCAGTAGAGTGTCTCCAGGGTAAATCCACTGCATGATGAGAATCAGGTTCTTCACATGGATTGGTTTTTTGGTTTTTTCCCTTCTCTGTGATTACAAGGGAGATTGGACATATTTGGGTCACACAACAGCCCCTTGGATTTGGCTAACAGGATGTGGAGCACTTTCAGTCTATGTTCTCTCCTACCCAGAAAACAGACTCAGAGCCTTAAAGTGGTTCATTTTGCAGCACAATCCCCAAGTAGGTACAAGCTTAGGGTAAGATGGCCGGGTCGCTCTTTTGTTTCAGGTGGCTCACCTCTAGCAGGCTCCTCTTCAGAGTGTTCCTCCATCCCTGACTTTCCATTTGATGGAAAACACAGGAATGGGACACCAACCTGACCCTGCTGTACTCCAATTTCCTGCCCATGTAACTCTCCTGGGCAGCTGATCAGGCAGTGTTAATTGCAACTCAAGCTCGAGTAAAGCGGTGCTGATTTAGAGCCCTGCCATCTATGACCTGCCCATGTCAGAATAGTCAGGTAAGTGTGAAACTGGAATAATGCAAAACTAAGTGTAGAGATACACAGAATAAATGAACAAAGGCAGATAAAAAATACCCCCACCCTCACCCCCCGCCCCGTGTGTTAGGAGAAGACACATGTGGCCTGGTTATTCTTAATTACTGAAGCAAAGTAACGTAATTACTTCTTCGGCAATTAAAAATTACTCAAGTAATTCTTTCCCCTCCTCCCAACGAAAATGTGCACATATTGTCAGCAATTTGTAAGAAACAAAAGGGAATAATGGGGGTATAATTAAGTTTGTAAAGAAGTGCCTAAATGCACACGCACTTATTTTGCATGTCTACATATACACATAGGCACATACATAGAGCAAACACATTAGTCTTTCCCAGCTACATCAAGCCAATGATCCCAAAGCTGATGGAAGAATAGAATAGCCTAACGTTGGTCCTCTGCCTATGGGTGAATTAGGGCCCTGAATCTACGAAGATAAGGGCACATCTAAAAACTGTGCTGTGGGATGCTAAAGAAGGCTATTGCTTCCTCTAACAGCTCCCCTGACTGTTGCTCATCACCATCCAAATGAGAGGAGAGGAAAGCATGGCTGATTTTTACATTCCAGGCAGGAGCAAAACAGCAGCAGCAGTAATTGCCTCCTGAACCCCAGGAAGGGGAAGAGGCACATATGAGCACATGGATAAACCAAAGATGCTGGTGGCTATTTCTCTGGCTGCCCAGCCAAAGAAATGAGGAATCAGTTTGATATTACCAAAGTGGCACTGTGGGAAGGAAGGGGATGGCCATGGATCTTACTCCCACTCCTTACCTCCCTACACACACACATGCTGCATGCCTAGGTGGTTGGCTGCAGTACAGTTATTTATCAGGCTTTCATCCCATCTGCTTGATCTGCCTCTTCCTCGCAGGGCCCCGCTCACAGGCAGCCTGGGGCCAAGGATGGGAGAGCAGGAGCCTGGGCTGAAAGAGCCAGGACGCAACTTTGTGCCCCAGCTTTTTCTTCCTCCTCCCTTTCCGCCTCTATTTCCCCCAGTCTCACTTGCTCTCTCTCACTCTCTCCTTTCCTCTTTTTCTGCCACCTCCACTCTCCTTACCTTCACCTGCACTCCATCTTTCCTTTCCATTCTCTCTCAGGTCAATAATCCTATACTCAGTCCTAACTGACCCACCAAGTGTGCAAAAAGGGAGAGGCTGGCGAATCAGGCTGAAGTGCTATCAGACTTAGAAACCTGTACTCTTTAATTCCATGCTTTCTCTCTCTATTTTTCTCCCCGCAGTTCTTTCTCAAAGCAAAGTATTGATGCTCCCAGCCTCTTAGCTCTAAGTCAAGAAACCCTTGCAGGCTAAAGACAGACAAATGGACATACACACAGCTCACAGAGAATCCACAGGAAAACAACACTTTCAGTGTTAAAAAAAAATCATCAATCACACAAGCACATAGGGACCAACTCAATGCCTGGCTCAAAGATGTGCTGTTCCCAAGAATCGTTTCTGCCAGAGCTGAATTTATTACCAGCGCAGTGTGTAAACCAGGTGTGCAAATGACACATCATACTCAGTCACGCAGCGCCATGCTCAGCCCTGACACCTGCATCCCCTGTTGTATTTGAGCCTAGTTGGTAACTAACCCTCTGTCCTGCCCTGGGCTACAGAAACATCACCTGGCTGAGACATTTGGCACCTGGCTACCCCGTGCTTCAGCTCTCAGCCTGCCTTCAGCATCACTATCACAGCAGAAGCAGACTGCCCCAACAGAGATCAGGGCCTGATTCTACCGCTGGCTGTGTCTGTACACAGCGATAGAGCTCCTGCCACAGAGAGCCTGATGCCCAGGAGCCCAGCAAGTGCTCAGACTCCAGCCCCGCATGTGAGCAATAGCAGAACAAAGGGATGAAATGACTTGCCCAAAAGCAGAGCGAAACCCTGCCTCCTGTCCCCAGCTCCACCTCACAAGGCTCGCTTCAGCTCAGTTTGCCAGCCCTGCTACACAGAGATAGCCTAAACTGGGATCTCTTCTGCCTTGGGTGCCACAAGGGCCATCTTTGCCTCTAACGCTTTCCTGGCAATGGTGTGAGGAACCCAGAGTTTAAGTTGAACTGGCAGAACCAACAGAGGGAGAGAGCTGGGGATGACAACTAGAAAAAAAGCAAGAAAAACAATCCTCTTCAGACTTTCACTGTGAACAGTTTGATCTGGGAAGTGAAATGAGAGAGAATATGCCTAGCTCCTTGCAAAGCCATTTTGAGAGCCTCTTTCCTGATGACAAATGCCAGCTGAAAAGAAGAAAGGATCCATTTGATCTTTCTTTTTTAAAGCTACATGAGTGCTTATAGAAAAGAAAGAGAGGGAGAGAAAACCACATCAGGTTGCATCAATTCCCATCTGACTCCCCAGACACCCCTCGCTCACTTTTCAGTTCCTTTAGTGTGTTCAGCCAAAAGCTGAAACCCTGGAGGACAAGGAATTGCTTCTGTTTAATGTCAGTTGCATGGGGATGAGTGCTCCAAAGGGGAGCTCCTGCTTACAGCTGGGGCTGATTCCAGGGAAAGGTTTTTTCACACAGAGACAAATTTTGCGCTATTTGTGGCCCTTTAAGGAAGGGAAATCCTGGGTTCTTTTCCAGCTCTGCTACTGAAGCACTTAGTGGTGCTGGGCAAATTATTCACCTTGTCATATCTCAGCTGCTTCACATCACCAGGGCAGAATATTATTCCAGTGAAGTGAGAATAGGAAGTTATCCTGGGTATTGAGGCGGCACTGCGCTGGTAGCAAGCTCCATCCCAGGCCGGTGGAGATGGGGTGTGTATGATCCTTACCCACTGCCCTTCCCTCCTGAGTCTGAACTGGTAGATGCTGGGGGAAGACCCAGCTGAAAGACAGGAGATAACCTTTGTCCATCGCAAGGTGAGGTGGCTGTGGCTGTGTGTGGCTCAACTAAAACACTAGTCCCGGCTTTGTCAGCTGGGGCCATAGGTCACGTGAAACTTCTGATAAAGCCCATCCACCCAAAACAAGTCCCCTGCCCTAGTCGGTTCAAACACTGCCCTGCCTGCCTCAAAACCATGGGCTGCCCTCTAGACAGGGCTGGCAGGACAGCAAGCCTTGTTTTGGATCTGACAAGCTCAGCTTCAGAGGGTGGCCAGCACAGGACGGGGTGAGCCAGAAAGGCCAAGGCTGAAGACAGCAGCTTCCCTGGTTTGCAAATAAATAAATTAGTTCCAGTCCCTGTGCAATGAAGGCTTCCTGGCAGAGCTGTGCCAGGGAACCAGAATCAGCTCCGAGCATTCTGCAGGAGCACAGCTCCAGCAACTACAAGTGTCCAACTCTCCGCTCACATACACAGGTTTTACCTTGGAGTGACACCACTGACAGTAACGGGACTGGGCCCTAATTGACGAGAGGGTGACTGAGGTTTCTACAGAGACTCCTTGGCCCTGTGCGAAGATCATATGTGCTGCTGAGAGCAGAAGCATTGTAGGCACTTACAGCTTCCATTCATAGGTGTGAGCTGGGGGGTTGGCATCAGATTTGCATATCAGCTTCACATCCTTCCGGTTGAGAAACCAGTTGCCATCAAAGCCCTCAATAGTGACTTCTGGCTCATCTGCAGGGGGGCGAAAAGGATAGAAAAGCAGGATGGAAAGGGAGAGGAAAGAGTTATGGAAAAGAAAGGGGGAGAAAATGAAATAGGAAGAGATGAGGGGGCAGGGGTGGGAGAAGGAGAGAGATTGCAAGGTGGGAAAGATGGTGGGACAAGGAATGTGAGAGAGGGTGAATGAAAGAGAGAGAGAAGGGGAGGAACAAAGGGACATGGCAGAGGCAGAGACAGAATGAAAAAGAGAAAGCATATGATTATTCCAAGGGATCACTTCAGTTTTCACTCCCCAGAAAAAGAGAGCAGCCCCCCACTTCAGCCCCTCCACCAGACCAACATCTTCCCTTCAGAAAAATCCCCTTTTGCCAGACTTTATCACCCACCCCAGGGACTGACCACAGAGCATTGCTCTCCAGCCCTGTCCATGCTCACTTACACTGCACGTTGAGGGTCATGCTGTCGGTGAAGCGGTCCAGCTGGTAATTGACCACGCACATGAGCTGCTGCCGGTGGGCCTCCCGGCTCGGCACCAGCCGGTACCGGCTGATCACTGTGATGGTGCCATTGCTATTCCGGATCTCCTGAAACTCCGCTTCCCCTTTGAGCTTGGTGTCCCAGGTGACAGTGCTGGGGGGCTTCCCATTAGAGGAGGTGCAGGTAGCTACCAAGATCTTTTCTGTCCTGCCAGACTTAGCAATAAGTGGCCGCTTGGTGCCCTCCATCCGATTTGTGGGCTTGGCTGCAAAGAATTGCAAAAAGGAGGAGGAGGAGGAGAAGAAAAGGGTACAAAGGGATGGTTAGAAAAGCAATGCTACCCTCTCTACTACAACCCAAGAGACAGCTAGCACCACTGAGCCTGTGACAGACCTTGTGGTGAATCCAGAGCTGCTGCAAATTGCCAGCAACCAACTCTGCAGAAAGAATGGTGGAGGTGCCCTAGATGCACAGATACACGATGGAAAGTCAGTCCTTTCCTGCCATAGGTTTTCAGCCCTATGTTAGAATGAGAAACTGAAATTGGAGAGCAAATGAGTCATGTAGACCTTGAGTGGGGTCTATTCACTCACAACCCTAAGCTCCATGGACAAGCTCTACTTGTGCTTAGGATCTCACTGTTGTCTTTTCTCTCTGCTCACTTGACAGCCATCAGCTCATTAAAAATCACCACTCCCTTAGGGAACAGGTCACTGTTACTGCACCTGCAGTAAGAGATACGGGAACTGAGGCCTGGAAAGAGGAAGAAGTGTTCCTGTGATAGCTCAGTGAACCACCTACCCTGGGTTCCCTGCTCTTCACCTCTTTACAGTCAACTTGAAAGATCAGCATCGGTAAAATTTACACTCAAGATTCACCTTTGCCCTGAGCTCCCAGGACATGAGTCTCAGGTTCCTCCAGATCTGTTAACTGGAGGCAATGGCTCACACTACAAAGCTTGTCCAGTATCTTACCCAGTACAGTGAGGTTCAGTTGACTTTCCCGGTTGCCAGTTGGGAAGGTAGCAAACTCACAGATGTAAACTCCCTCATCCTCCAGCTCTAGCCGAGAGAGCTGAATGGTGCCATCTTTGAAAGAAGGATTCCGGAAAGTCACCCGCTCTTTGTAGGGAGAGAGGATGGAGACTCCCATGGCAGGGTTGTAGATGGCCACATTCTGCTTGGAGCCATTGGTGGCTTTCTGCCACGTGACCTGCGTGATCTTCACATTGGGGAGCGGATTGGTGAAGCTGCAGTGCAGGACCACGTCCGTCCCGATAAACCCCGAGACTGTGTCATTGACTAAGACAGTCTGAGCTTGCAGCCCTGCAAAAAAATGGAAAGACATGAATATACCTGTAATTCTCAGATAGAGAAAGAGAGAAAAAGAATGGTTCTGGGACATCAGGCCCATGAATTCCTTTATTTATTCCATTTGCTTCTTCTTGGCATGGCTGATACAAGAACAGTCTATGGCTACAGGCACTCAGTACCTTCTGCAACTACCTGCATCCACCTGCAGCTCCTGCAGCTTCATTCCTGTTCATGAACACCTTTCTTCCCACAATTGGTGTCTACACTTCACTACAACCAGACCTAATGCTCTGCAGCCAACCAAGGGCTCATGATCACCAAAAGGCACAAGGCTGGATCAATAATACTTTCCTTCCTTTTGTCTTCAACTTTGGATGACACTAAATCAATTATTGTAAATATACAGAGCATGCGTACCTGGAGGCATATGAAAGCACTGACATTTATCAGCATAGCATATCCTAACATATGCTAACACACACTCAGACATCCATTTAATCCTATTGGAAATGCATCAGTAATTAAATGAGCTGCAAAGACTCAGCCCTGATTTCAGAGTAGCAACGGTTCCCATATAAGAATAGATTTATGGCAGCGCCTATACACCTTGCACGATCTACCTGCATGATCTAGATCATTTCTGTGGCCTTTTAACCCCAGAAGTGGCTGCATTTAAGAACCTTCCATCTTGATTCTGTGGAGTAAAGATGAAAGGTGCTTGGGAAAAGTGGTGGCTGGTGTTCATGACTGCTATTCTGTCTCAGTTGATTCCTCCCCTGACAGCCGGAGAAAAATGTCTCCCACCAGACTGACCCTGAAATTCATCTTTGGCTGCCACTATGTCTTTCCCTAATCTGTATGTTTAGAGATATGCTCTGGTAATTATACAGCCAGTATTTATATGATAAATACAATCGAGAAGCAAGGTGGTAAGAACAAGAAAAGCGGGTTTTGCTCACTGCTTCTGGCAGAATCTGAAATTGGATGTATTCTGGGAGACTGAGAGTAAAGGCAAGAAAGGGGTAATAAAAAAAGAAAGATGTACAAAGAGTAAGGAACATGAAAGGGTAATGAAAGAGAGAGAGGCTGGGGAAAGGAAAAAAGTCCATAGCAAGAGAAACAGGACAGCATCTTCTAACTGAGGAGACAGCATTTCTGAAATGTCACCCCTACCCTGTTCTTCCAGGGGACAAATGGGCTTCCTGTGGCAAGGCCAAAATGAACTCCTCAGTCTTAGCCCCCACAGACCCCTGCAGATGTGCCCTGTAACTTCTACATGTGAACCTGAGCAAGTCTCCTTCCTGCAGTTTCACACACACACAAGTGCAGGCATACAAAAGTCTTCTCACCCACAAACACCACTGTTACCGTTCTCTCAGCGTGCTCCCACGTTGTCCCCTCACCCCATGCCTGCTGTACTCAGCCTGATCTCAGTCCCCACATCTCGTCTAAGCCTCTTCTTTCTCCCCTTTCCCTTCCCTCCGCGCCAAGCCTGTGACCCTGAGGACAAGCCTCAACAATCCAGCCTGGCCATGAGACGCCATCAGCTGACCACAGTCCTCAGCAGTTAAGACCGAAACTCAGTCTCTAGAGCTTTGTGTGAACTTGCCCCCTTCCCTGAGTCAAGTGCTGGTTTGCCCCACACCCTAGCATTGTGGCTGCATGCTGAGGAATGTTTTTCAGCGCTGCTTACAGCCACAGCAAAGCACTGGTGCCCTCATGTGCCTGCACGCATGAAGCCATCGAGCCCTTAGAGGCTGTCAGCTGAGCTGGCAGGGTTGCATGTTCCCCCTCCCTGTGTAGCCAGGGCCATTTTTGCCATGCATGTCCCTCCAGAAACCAGAGAGAAGGGATGTTCCTGCTCTGATAAAGTCACAGCTGGACAATGTTTCTCCATGCCAACCAGAGGCACTGGCCTATTGGAGAAGGATGCCCAGGCAGTAAGACTCGGTGAAAGACTTTTCTGCCACCAGTCTGGCCTGGGCCCTGTGGGACCCTGTGGCCCACAACAGCCTTCCTGATGAAGTGAGGGCACTGGGTGCAGAGCAGGGCTGGGTTTAGATGATGCTATGCTGGGATTTGAGGAAAGAATGGGTGGATGGGGAGGGGGCAGATGTCTCCAACATGCTTTGCAGCATATGCTGCTCCCTCTACCCCGGAGGTGAGAGAGGCTCTGCAGAATTGCCCAGACCTGTGGAGGTGAGCAACAGCTTTGCCAAGCAGTCTGGCTCTGAAGTCTTTAGAGCCTAGCAAAGCGTGTGGGAGCTTGCCGGAGAGCAAAAGCAATCACGTAGCAAGGGCCCTGGGAACAACCTGCCGCCCATCTCACGGCTGCCTGGCTGTAGGTGTGCTCAGCACTCCCTCTTTCTCCCAAGGCTGGAGGAGAGTGGATTCACCAGCACCGGTCCCCACCTCTTTCATGAAGGGCCCATGCCCCCGAGCAGAGCCTGCCCGAGGCTGGGGCGATGGCACAGCTGGCTCCGCTCCCACACAAGCTCCTGACCCCCCACAGGCCTCAGCGGTTCCCTTTGAACCGGGCTTTCGACATCCCAATAAAAGAGGCCCCGTTCGTGACAGCAGGAAGTCGTGGCCCAGCGCCTCCTTGCAGTGCCAGAAAAGCGAGAGATGAGCGGAACCCCAGAGAGGAGGGGATGGAAAGCCACCTCGGAGTCGCCCTTGCGGGGCAGCTGCGATGACAGCCTGGTCTCTCCCTCGCGGGGTGTGTGGACAAGCACTGCACGAAGGAGGCTACGCCAGGCTGAAGGCCACCACTGCCCAAGGATGGGCACCTAAGACGTGCCTCTTAAATAAAGATATTGTCAGCCAACCTGGCAGAGAATGTGACACATATCACAAGAGAGAAATCAGTCCAATCCCTCACTTCATCATTACTATGCCCTTTCTTTACACTATGATTTCCCTGCAAATTAATGAATGACCCTCTTAAAAATCAAGTGATTTTTCTTGACCTTGAGTGGTAGGAACGATTCCCAGTTCTACCCTCCCCCTTCTACCCTACCCATGCCATGGGATCCATGCATCAGTGCAGACCAGACTTGGACACAAATTGGAGAAAAAGCAGACTTTGGTGCTGAGGAACCCGACCCTGAACCAGACCCCAGAATGGTCCTGCAGAACCCTCCTCTGCCCAGGTGTAAAGAGGCAGACTTTCAGCTAGGCAAAAAGCCGGTGCCAGTTGAGGACTGCTTGCCAACAACAAAAGGCTGCCAAACCTGGGATTCAGGCCCCTACATGTAGCAGCTTTAGCAAAAACACATTCCAAACTTTCTAGAGGCTTCAGGGGAAAAGGGGAAAAAAAAAAAGAAGAAATAACAAAACAAAACAAACAAAAAATACCCCCAAAAACCCTAAACACTGTGCGGAAATCGTGTTTCCTTTCCAGGTGACTGAATAACTCATGGCTCTTTTGCAAGACAGGGTAAACTCTTTATGTTCCACTCCTCCAAGCCTCTCACCAGGGAACTAACACACCCATTGCTCTGCTCTGTACCACAGCAATAACACCCATACCTCAACAGCAATGATGAGGAAGGGGAACAGATGGAGTAAAGGGGTTTTGCAAGTTGCTGGATCAGCTTCCCATGCTCCCCATCCTAAATCAGAAGCCAGAGGGCAAACTAGCTGCCATCATGCTCCGGGGAGCATTTGTTTGCAAGGTGACTGGGCTGGGATGGCGGGTCTTCCCTTGCCCCGTTACACACTCAATAATTCATCAGGGCAAATGCATAGATAATTGATGGCAATGAGCGTGCAAGGCCAGGAGAGGAGCAGAAAATAAAATCACTAATCAGCCTCTGGAGAGGCTTGCACGTATTAAGCAGGATATGCGTGTGCATGTGCAGTGCTGGGGCTCGCCTTGCTTTTTCTTTGCTGAATGATGTGTGTGGTCGGTATGGCAGAGAAAAGGCTTGGGATACATCCTGCCATTTGCAGTTCCTATGCCAGATCTCCCAGTGCCCACCAATCCACTCTGACACCTCCCAGAGGGCAGCCAGCACACAGGGAAGGATTAGCTGTATAGGTTGAAGCTTGCCGAGTTGCATTTTACTCATTAGTTTTCTGGTGTTATTTTTTGTTAAGGACCAAAGGCAGTAAAAAAGGCCCAGCTGAGTGCCAAAGATATGTTGGTGCCAAGACCTCATTAGTGGAGACCTCTGAGATCCTACTCCTCTACCTTGGCCTCTGAAGTGGTTTGTGTTGATGCCTTTCCCCACGATCCCAAACCCAGATATATACCAGGTCATGCAAGGCCTTGGGGGCACTGTGCAGAACTCACCGTGCCCTGCGGGACAGGCAGTGGGCTGGGAAGGAAGGTCTGGACTCCCTGGGTGTGAGGGGCACTGGAGAGGGAGCAGACGAAGTGGCAGCTGGTGGCTCTTGAACCTGAAAACCCTTTCTCCTAAAAGCCCGGGAGGTGCTGTTACATTGAGGCTCCCACACTTGCAAATCTGGTTCTTGCTCCCCCATACAGAAAGCTCTGGAAATGATCTCCAGGCACTAGTGAGCTCTGTCACAACAGCGAGCCTCCAATCAATGCCTCTTTGTTAAGAACCATGTGAACTCCACACTGCTTTGCACAACCTTGCCTCTGATGAGCCTCTCACCAATTTCTCTCCTTTCTGTTCCCTGATACTCATCTCACCCCAAAGGCATTGAAACAGCCCTTGGCAGAAGTGTGATGAGCCACCCTTTGGTGTGGCAATATCATGGCTGATGCAAATGGCAGAGGAATCAGCCCTAATAGTCTTTGCATCACTTAGAACCAAACTGAAGGGTCACCGTAGCTGGACCTTACAAAAGGAAAAACAATGCGTTACAAAAGACTCTACACAGAGCACCTGATTTTGAGACAGCCCCTTGCACTGCACTTTGACTATGGGCAATGATGTCCTCCTGTACATGGTCCCGTATGCCTCACAGACACTTCAAACAGGTCTCCAAGAACTTTCCGTGAGGGGAAAAATGGGATGGAACAGGAGCTCAAAACTTTCCAGCTGGTGGCACTTACAATTTTTTCTCCTGGTATTTCTGAATTCATCTTTCGAGTTGTCCCTATTTTTAAGTGGAAATCAAGGTCTGAAATGCAGCCCTTGTGAGGTAGAACACAACCAGCCTCCAACAGCCCAAAGGAATGCCACAGGTGTGTTAGGCAGGGTGGGAAATGGGAAAGAAGATCCTAAATCCCAGCAGGGGAATTTCAGGTGGCAAGAAGCAAAGGTTTGAGGTGGCGCTTGGCCAAGATGTTGGGGTTAATACCTTTCCTCTTGCCAGGGAGACTTTGCATTGATTGCCAGGCATTCAAATCAGTACTCCGCTGCTCTTCCAAAAGAGCACAGCACCTGCCTCACCCCGCTTAGTCAATGGCTTGCAGCCGACTGCAATGAAGGAGTGGTCTCCAGTGACTCACCAACATGCACTTTCTGCAGCAGCAGACTTTCACTGGAGGTCTCTTGGTCATGCACTGATTCAGTTCTGCCGCACTTAAGTGTGGAGCTTGAACACCAAAGGGATTAGAAGAGGAAGACTGAATTTCCAACAGAAGGGAGGGGGCCTTAGAAAGAAGATGAGAGAGTAGGAGATGTGGCAAGATTATAGCTCCAGGTGACATGGCTGCACATGAAAGTGAATGGCCTGAGATAACATTGTGATCAGGTGGGGGCACACCAAGAGAAACTGCAAGCCCAAGCATCCCTTCCCCCAGCTGGGAGCTTTGTGGGAGCTGACAGGGAAATGGCAGTGTGTACAATGGCCCATCTGGCTCTCGTCCAAATCCCTCTCAAAAAAGAAAGAACGGGCTTGGCTTTGGCTTGCAAATGGGAAACACAGGGCCTTTTACTCTAGGTCACTGGTTCATATCCAGAACCAGCACATAGTAGCAACAGCAGAGATGTTATTATCTGAGGACCAGTCAATGGCTTGTATTGAGTGAGGTCTCTAGCCAGCCCTTCATTGGCTGTCTGCTGGGACAGGACAGTGGAGATGCCTTTGGGATAAAGCAGAGTTGCCCTCTCCTGCCTATGCAGTATTTCCTCTTTGGATAAATAGAGCACAAAGCAGCCTCAGGATCCACTTGAATGAAAGATCTTTCCCGAAAGACCTGATCCATTGATGATCCGCTTGTTCTCTGTTAAGATTTGGGAAGTCTATTCATTGAGCCACCACTGGGATTCACACAAAGGCCCTAAACAAGACCAAGGCCATGTTTGTCCCAGGTGTTCTTCATAGAAATAGATGAAAGAAAAGCAGATGCCAGGGTGAGACTGGCCACAGATCAAACAGACAGCAAAAAGCAGAGATCAACACCAGACTAGACCACTAGTTCTTGCCATCTGTGCTTCAACCTTGCAAACAGCCTCAGTTGTGGCCAACCTTCTAGTTCTCTAGGAAAAGGGCTGCCAACCAGAGGAGTGGGAAGGGAACAACCATGCCTGCCTTTGNCCACACCCCTCTCCCCCCTACCCCGAGTCAAGGGGAGGGGAATATGCCCCATGGCAAAAGCAGGAAGGCTGGCAGAGCAGGACTCCTGCTGAAAGAGCTGACACAGCACTGGGAAAGGCCTTCCTGCAATAAAGCTATGAAACCCCATGCTCAGCAACAAAGCACAAAGGCTCCTCAGTCACCACAGAGGAGCCAGCTCCTGTTGCCCGCCCCACCCCGCAAGCATGTCAGCTAATCCTTTGGCAAGAGTTGCCAGTTCCCACACACCTGAGCAGCGAACCAGACTGCCCCTTGCCTCTACCTGACGTGCACCAGTGCTCCGTACTTGGCCCACTTTCCCGTCCATGCAGCCTGTCCCTCCAGGCCTTTTGGACTGGACTTTACTCCAGCTCCTTCCTCAGCTCTTTTCCCACTGTGTGCTCTTACGCATATCTGCCCAGTGCCTGGGTTCAGAAGACTCTCATCTCCTTTCCCCTCTGGCCTTGCGCAACTTACTACAGCTAAGTCACATCCCCCTTCTGCCCCCGCTACCTGTCTCCATAACCCGGGAGAGGATTGCCTCTCAACCTGGTCTACAATGCTCGTTTCTTTGACTTGCCCTCCCTCCATTATAGCCTTACAAATTTTCCAACCCCTCTTGTGTCTCTCCAGCATCATCACCACACCCCAGGCCACTCACTTGCCTCTTCTCGTCCCTAGCCACTAGTTCCTCTGGCGGGGCACCAGTGAGTATGTCCAGGATCATAATTCTGCGCTAGGAAAAGCAGGCAGCTGGCCAGGCAAAGACGAGGGTGGAGAAAGAACAAAAAATCAAAGACCCTTCTCGCAAGAATCATCTTGTTGCCTGCCAGCAAGGAAAAAGCCAGGGTCTTCTTGCTTACCAACTCTGACCTGTAAACAAGAGGGAAGACTGAGAAAGGGGACCACATTCACAGCCAATGCTTATTTGGTGGTTGGGTGGGGAAGCGAGGGCAGAAAAGAACAGTACAGCTGGAAAATCAACTGTGGAGGCGGGGAAAGAAGCTGAAGCGTTGAGCAGGGGGAAACTAATTAAGCTGAGGCTGTCCTGAGACCTTATCTTGATGGGCTGAGTCCCCAAATGTACATGAGTATTTTCTCTGCCCTGCCTCCTTCTTGGACTTCCGCGTTGCCTTGGATGTTGTTCAAGGAGCCCTGGTCCAGGGCTAAATATTCTCACTGCTAGAGCTCTCCAGGTGCTAAGGAGGACGGATTTAATGGAGAGCTGTGAAGAGGGGATCAAGATAGTAACTCACAGAGAGTCTCATTTCCGAAATGAAGGAACTCGAGACTAAAGAGATTCAATAAAAACAAAAATAAACTTGATGGCACAGAAAGAGAGAACATCAGATCCTTCCTTCCCTCCCTGGGCTGACAGCTCAGAGCCAGAGCAGGAAACTGGTGAGCTCTCAGGGCTCGGCCTGGGGATGACTCACTCGCCTCCACAATGGGAACGCGACAAAGCCGAAACTCTGCTGACTCAGGTGTGACTTCAGCACCAAGGTTAATAGCTGGCAGTCCTAATCTGACTGCCCCCACCCCCTGATTCTCCCTGTCCTCACTCAAATCAAGCCTCTTTTATCAGAGAGGTAGATGCCAGGTCATGGGAAATTACCAAAGGATACAAACTCTCTGGTCGTCTGTCCAAGACGGGGTGAAAAATGCACCCCTGCCAAACCATGCTGGTATTGGCCAGACCTGCAATTTTTGTGAAGATGATCAAAACTCCTACTTTCCTATAGTTTAAATGCATGCTAACCAGTCACAGCTTTCTGACTGTGGAAATGCTTTCCTCTTGTCCTTCTTCCCATTATCCTTTTAGTATATAACGTCTTGCTGATATTGCATTATCTCCTTGAGTTAAAGAGAAATGTTTTCTACTATTGCAAGTGGGAATGCCATGCTCTGTTCTTCTATAATTTGTTTGAAGATAGAAACAACAATTTTTTTTTTTTGTGACCAGAAAAATGTGATATATGTTCTGGTGGCTCATGACCCCATCAGAGCTGACAACTAGGAAAAATCTTTGCAAACAACATGAATGCAAACATGGCACCCAACAGATGCAATGGACAGACACCCTTCGCCGGCTGACTGCCTGTGATTTCTCTCATAATGTGTTTTATCTTGCCATAGAGATATTTCTGCAGGAAAGTAGAAGAGACTCAGACCTCCCAACTTTGTCTGGGTTGTTTAAGGATTCCTGCCTGTGAACAACAGGCCATGAAGAACAGCGTGTACCCATAAACCAAAACTCAGTGCCCTGCCTGATTTCCAGCCTGCTGCTGCTCAGCTTTCTCATCGAGTCCCTGTGCAGGGAACTAATTTTACAAATTTCACCTCTTTCCAGATTTATGATCTCCACAGTGCAGAGTGACAGACACCACGCTCCAGTCCTACCTGGGCCCCATCTGTAGGAGTAAGTCTGCATATTTATGGAAAGCTTTGCATCTTCAAAAGGCTTTTCAAACAGTAACTAATTAATCCTCCAACACCCTGAGAGGCAGGAAAGTATGATTACCCCTGCTTTCAGGGATGGGGAAATCAGAGGTGCTGAATGACAAAGAGATGTGCCCAAGGCCACCCAGGCAATCATTGGCAATCTCACTTGAATGGCTTGGTTTAGATGTGGGTATCTGCATATTATGGTGACAATTCTCACCTAAGGAAGCAGGTATGGAGGCATTTGTGGTAAGGCCTCACAGCCCCACCCACCACTCATGCAAACAGAAAAGGTCACCCTCATTTTTATGGCTGAGGAAACTGAGGCACGGGGAGATGAAGTGGAAAACCTATTCTATTGACAGAGCCTGGAAGCAAACCTAAACACTATCCATGTCAACAGCTACACTAAAGGTTCCCAAAATGCGACTCACGTTTTTCTCCACAACGAGCAAACTGGCTGCGACCAAATCTATCACATTTTGTGTTAAGAACGTGCTGGAAATGATGAGAGACATTGAGGCTGATGGTGAGCGTCCCATTCAACCTCTGAGCAAAGCCAGCTCCACAATTCCAGTCCCCACTGCCCCGAGGAGCTGACAGGCACTCCAGGTTTGCCTCATCTCTTTCACTTGCCAGATCAGTGGCTGCTGTGATCCTTCTAGCCCAGGTTTAGATCTGGCATGGCCTGCTACAGCTCAGCAGGAATGCCACCTCAGCGAGGAGAGAGATCTGAACAGGGCAGATTTGGGTGCACGGGAGTCCCTTTGACTGCAGACCTCACAGCAGCTGGTGGGGTTGAGCAGAGGGCAGCTGGCAGAGAGATCGACTCCATGCTGGATGGAAGTGCAGCTCTCATATCTACTAAGGTCACAGCCTCCATCCAGGCTGTCTCAGGAATGACTGCTGAGCTTCAAAGTGGCTGCACAGGTTGGGGCTTAAAGGACCCTGCTGAGCTTGTAAGACTCAGGACTGTAAACAAGTGACAAGACCACCCATTAAAGGCAGCCTGTGCTGGCCCCAGTCATGAGTATCTGAAGGGGGGGAGGAAGGCAATGAGTGAGGGTCAGAGCCCAGCGGGGAGGCCTCCCACAGGGGGTCACGCTCCCTGCCTCGTCCTGCCTGGTACACAGCTCTGGGATGCATGGGGCGGTGGCTTTGTTTGTCTGGGGATGGTAAGGGAGACCAACATGGTTATACCCACTCTTACCTGCCCAGAAAGGTGAGGGCAGTCAGCAAGGGCTCACTGCACTGTAAAGACAGAGGGCATTTAGCCCAGAGCAGAGGGCAAGTCAGGAGGAGCAGGAGTTCAAAAGGACTTCTGCAGAAAGAAGATGATTTGTCCTGCAGAGGGGAGTTTACAAAATAGGGACCACATTGTGCTTGCCTTTGGACACCTCTCAATGGGAGCAAGGCTTGCTCTTTCTGGTGGGGCAAACAGGGGTAACTGGGGACTTAGGCTTACGAGTTGTATATACTTAGTGATTGTAGCGCAATGGGGGAGGCAAGCAAACTTCCAGGAAGAGAAACTAAGGGCTTCTCCATGACTTATTATCCCCTCCTCAAACAAGGTGGCTTTGTGCTTCCAGGTAGCCCCAGGGAGGAGCTGCGTTGTGATATAACACTCAGGGGAATTCAATGACAAATGTCACTCAGGAGATGGAATGACATGCTGTGCTGAGTGACTCATTGGGCCTCATGCCCAGGTACAAAGGTGTCCCTTAATACACATCCTGGGAGCCATTTCAGCCATGCATGACCCCAGAGTCTGATGGATGCATCAGCAAGCATATATACTGGGTTGCTGCTGTTTGAGCTGGTTTTTGGGGCCTCCCTCAGCATGTTTCACTTTTTTCCCCAATCTGGGGATGCCTGAGCAGGAAGGCTGGGATACCAACAACTGTGACAGGAGCTGCGGGTAGCTGCAAGGCCTGAATCCCTATGGCAAGCTTGAATCACGTTGCTCTAAACCTAACTGTTCCCGAAGTCTAGATTCATGAGAGACAAGCCGGAACCAAAAAGCAATCAGTTCCCCATAAAGATCTATTAACAGTCGACAGGATGGAGCAAGCCGAGAGTCAACATCCCAGTGCTGGGGAAACTAGGCCCAGAGACTGAGGGTTAAATAGCTCAGCTGGCCTTAATTGACATATTTCATTGACTTTCATAGTTATTTCATTGACTTTTGTTGAAACTGCATCAGCACTAGGCTCCCTGTTTGCTTCTTACGTAGCAATAAGCTGTGTTCAAAAGGCTGGCTACGTGGACAGGAACAGCAGGCTGCTCAGCGGGGCAGACGTATTTTCCTCTGTGCCACTGGGGAGAGCTCCAGTGAGTCACCCTGGTCTTCAAAGACCAGGAGGTCAACTGCTCTCTCGGGACTTCTGTGTGCTTCATCTTAGCTGAAACCAGGGACTGATGAAGTTGCCACAAAAATGGAAAGCATGTGAAAAAAAAACTAGAGCTAGTGGAAAATTTTCCAACACGGCATGTTTTTCTGATGGAAAGTGCCATTTAGTCCAAGCGAAAACTATCCACTGGAACGTGCTGATTTTGACAAAATTCAATTAAAAAAAAAAAGGCCTTTGATAAGGTTGAAACGTTCTGTGCTAACCTTGGAACAGAATGTTTCCTTTTTTGTGGTTTTAGTTTTTCCCATTTTAAAAAAAGGGTTTTCTCATTTTAAGACTTGTTAAATTTATTGTAGAACAACTTCTCCTTTTGGACTCTCATTTCTTTTAAATGGTATATGGTAAAACACTGACCAGAACTGCAACCAGAATGAAATGCTTTGGTTGTAATGCAATGGGACATTTTGAATTAAGCCAGACCAAAGTTTCCTTTTGAAATTTCATTTCTGTGGAAATTTTCAAATGCCAGTTTGTTTCAAAGCAGAAGGAAAACTCATTCTGAAACGCCCAACATCCCCACTTGCAAGCCCATTCCGCCTTTTAGTCATCTCCATGGCTGACCTTTCCAGCAGCTCTCACACCCAAAGAGAAAGCACCCCCCGCCTGCCTGCGAATCTCCCCACCTTCGTTTTCCACAGCCCACTCTGAGCTCCAGTCCATCTGGATTCATTCTGTAAGAGTCTCATCCCACCCCGTCCCTGGGTTAGGAGTTCTCTGGGGCCTCGGGCCAACCCGCACAGTCGTGTGATGTAGCCCGGGATGGGACCGCTCCAGCGCCTGTCCCTTTGGACTCCACGTCTCTTCCTCCTTCCTGACAGATGGATTTGCTCCCACCCCCCACCTGCCTGGTGTGCCCACCTCCTCCTCCGTCTGCTGTTTGTGTCTTCCCACTTGCTAACAACTACATGGGAGGCTATTTAAGAAAACTCATGTTCTTTTCAGATTGGGGAGAAAAAAGGAGAGATAACACAAACCAGACTATTACATTTTTTAGCAGACATGACAACATGGACACAGTTCCTGCAGAACGTTGTACATTT
The DNA here is from genome assembly GCA_013389945.1 of Fregata magnificens. NCBI lineage: Eukaryota > Metazoa > Chordata > Aves > Suliformes > Fregatidae > Fregata > Fregata magnificens. Next base: position 389,616 of record WAAD01023417.1, on the reverse strand, counting down.
TTAAAGATAAATTTTACCCCAAAAATGTCAGCCAGCTCCCCTGGTGGGAGGAAGAATGAAGAAAAGAAAGGGTCCTTCAGGTTTCCAGCACAACTTTTATATTTTCCCCTTGGAAAGCTGAAAACAACTGGGCAAGATCTCTCAGCACCTAGCTGCATAGTCAGGAGGCCGAGTGCTTGGCTACTGCACGCAGCAGCTGCTCTTCGACACGCTGCAGAGCGCCTCTTGCTCGTCAAGCACGAGCTCCTGCACAGCGGTGCCCCAGCGTCAGCCAGCATCCCAGCTCCCTGACCTTCCTCGCGACAGCGCCCCGCGGCCTCGCTCAGCAGCGGGCCTCATCTGCCACCTCCTCTGAGGGCCGGAGCGAGGACGGACGCTCCCCAATACCACAGCACCGTGCAGCCAGCGCTCCCGTAGAAGCAGCCCCGTCCCCCATCAGGGAAGCACCTGAGGATGGGGGAAATGGCTCTGGAGCCAAAACACCGGAGGCAGAAGCAGGGAGACTTGTAGGTCAAATGTCATGGACTTTCTTGACCTACCATGCCAGGTCCCACAACAGCTGAGGACTATCACACAAGTGAGGGAGCAAGGGAAGGAGGAGCTGTGCAGAATGAATCCCTAGGAGACAAGAGCACCTCGCTGGGGTCCCGATGCTCCATGGAAGGATGGGACAAGCCTGGCCAGGGCTCTCCTTGGTGCTTCTCCACCTCTGGGCATGGCAGCTGGGCTCGAATTGCTCACAAGCTGTGCAGCAGCTCGAGTGTCACTCGTTTGCCTCCCCTGCTCTAGAGCAGTCATTGCTTGAGCTAACAGCTGCTAAGAAACATCTTTACTTGTTGCTTAGGTACCAAGGTGACAGATATAGCACAGCTGGATGCTTGACTACCGAAGAAGATGGATGGAAGGATATAAATAGCTAACAGAAAGAGAAAGAGGACAAAAAGTCCCATCTCCAATTTTGTAAAAAATGACCAGAATAGTAGTGGAGAAAGACTTCCAGAAATAACCAGATGGGTATTGAATGAATGCAAATAGGGGCAATAAAAAAAGAAAGAAAAATGAAACCAGGGAAAAGAGATTAAAGGGAGCTTCTTAATCTGTCTGAACTGTAATTCTCCCATCATGGAAAAAGTTAATATCATCTGGATACCACAAACTGCTGCTGTCAGTAAGGTACCCAGATACTTCAGTCTGGGGAGTAACGGGTTAGGCAGTGGAAAAGAAAGATAAGTATATAGATAAATGTCATTAACTCCTATTAGTGTGGGGGTTAGAGAGTTCAAAGGGTCAATCTTCAGTTAAGGGTAGAGGTCTCGGGCTGTGTCTGGCAACAGAGGCTTCTCTGTAGAAATTCTGAGAGGAGGCAAAGTGGGGCAGAAAGAAACATCGGTTTTAAGGCATGTTGTCGCCTTGTGTCAACACAGAGCAGAGCAGGACATGTCTTCCTGGCACAGCACAGTGTCATGCAGAAATAGATTAACTTGCTCATTAAAAGTAAGCTCAGGCACTGGAAAAAGGTATAGCCACTCTGGTAAAGGACTCTACTTGCGCTAAGCAGCCTGGTTGATCTAAGCAAGGGGAATACTGCTGGAAGACACAGACTGGTGCCTTGCCAGTATACCCGCAAGTTGGATGAAATGAAAGAATCATTCATTAGACCAAAAGCTAAATTTCTTCCTAGTTCTGGAAAGGCACCAGATTTGAGAATCTCCTGTTTCTGATGCTGCCACAGCACCAAATCTGTGACAGTCATAGGGAATAGGTCTTTGGACTTGAACCCTCAACAGATCAATAGTGTGGCAAGCAGATCAGTCCACACTGGAATCACGCATGCAAGACTGCAAAGGTGATGGGTTCTGCATCTAAAGTCACCCTGTGCCCAGACCCAGCAAAACACATGGGCAGTGAGACAGAGGAAGCAGAGCACAAGAGGATAAGAATGATGTGCCCCAAAGGGAAATGAAGAGATTTCATTTAGGGGAGAGACACACCTTCCTCAGGAAAGATGCCATCAGAAAGAAATAACACCCCTGAAATGGAAAATAACTACCTCTTTGCAGGACTGAAGGCAACCTGAAAGAACAGCTCAATCTTATCCCCAAGGCTATTTTCAACCCTGTGGGCTATACAAGCTCAACAAGCACTAAGAAAAGGACTGGGATTTTTTGCTGCAGATCTCCTCAAGCGAAGGACTCAGACAGGGAAGCAACAGGAAGCCCAAGAGGAAGAGGAAGTTTACAGTTGTCCTCAGAAAAATGAATGTGGCCTTTTCTCTCAGAGCTTCCATATCCCTTAGGAAAGCGTAACAGCTTATATGCAAGTCTGCACAGGACCCTTTGGGAGTCTGAACCTCAGGCCTGACAACTCACTGGCATAGTGTGAATCTAAAGTAATTGCATTGTTTGCTCTGGGAATACTCCGGATACACTTGGCATAACCGAGAAATAGACTCCAAATTCTCCCATTGTAGGATCCACAAATCCTCTGCTCTTTCACATCCCTAGGATCTGGTTTTTCTCTTCTCTCATGTCCTCTTTCTTTCGGTTGTCTTGATCCCCGAAAAAGGTATTTGAGTTCCTGCCTTCACTCTCTCACTGTGTAATGAAATCCGTGTATCCTCCAAACATGCCTTGCAGTTAAGGGGTTCTCAGGAGCAGACAGTGAGGTAAGGGTCCCTTGGGCATAAAGACAAGTAATCTGCAGGCAGCTGTTTGGGCTGCAGGGTTAATCCATTTTAATTACCTGGAAGCAGAGCACCAGCCAAAGAATGGTCAATGTGTAAAGCAAGCCCTGCCATCCCAGTGGGGCTGGGATGTCTCAGGAAGGCTGCCTGCTGATCTTCTGCTAGATTAAATTCTTCTGTGAGAGCTGGCCTACAGTTTTACGGCAATGGGGATAACTTCTTCCCTGCACCCTAGAGTCCGTTGTTTGGTTTGGGGCAATGCCTGTGATCCCAGAGCAGCGCAACTGCAAACCTCCCATCTGGATTACAACACCCCCTGCAAAATCCCAGGAACCGTGACTTCAGCAGGGTTTGAAGTTGTTGCTTTTCCATTCCTATCATTGCAGAGAGGCAGATCCCACTTTCTCAGAGCCCTAGAGCTTCAGGAGATCAGTGTATCTTCCAGGGTGTGTCATCCCCAGAAACAGCCATTGCTGGGCCAGAGGCAATGGACTTAGGGTTTAGCACAGTAACCCCACAAAACTGATACACAGCTTGTTAAGAGAGTGGGATTTTTCCTTTCCAAAGTAAGGACAAATTAATCAGAAAAAAGGAAAAAAGAAAAAAAGCCGCATCCTGAACTTCCCAACCTGTTTTCTGTTTGTTGTTTTCTTGAGGTTCAAAGGATTCTGATCACCTTCATGCCTCCTGGCTGCCTCTGCAGTCTCAGTTCAGGTTGGCACCTGCTGTGGAAGTTTTTTAACAGCTGTTCTCATACGCATTGTGCTCAAGTAAACTGGTGCCTGGCCAAACACCCTCACCATGGCTCAGCCTAGGACTAAACGGGAACGTGGGACTGAGCTGTGCAAGGGGACTCGCTCTATCATGATCCTATCTCACCCACTCAGCAGGTTGCTTGTACCTCTGGGCTTCATCTGTCTATCTGAGTCCATCTGTCCCCAACCTACCTAGCCCTACCCAACTCCCAATAGTTCCTCATGGCTTCTGGTCCCCTCATATCCCTACCGTCTTCCTCACATGCCCGCAGCATACCCGTGTGAAAGAAAATGGTGTTTGGGTGTGTTTATATGTGGGCAGAGGGAAGGGAAGGAGCAGATCTTTCCCAAGAGACTAAGATGGGAGCCAATGCTGAACAGCAGCTCTTCCCAATGCAAGGATGGCCATTTGCCTGCCAGCTGGGTCACCCTGGCCCTGTGTGAAGTCACCTGAGGCTATGGCAGTGTTCCCCATCAGGAGCTCAAATAGCCCGTACGTGGCATATTCCTTGGCAAGCTGAGCTGTGCTGTGCCTCCAATCGAAGCTGCTGCAAATGCCTAACTCCCCTCTCTGCTTTATCCCTGCCTCCTTCCCAAGCACTCTGCAGGGCAGTTCAAGCCCTGCCAATCCAGGGAATCCAGTGATATTCCCCAGGGTAAACCTATCCCCTCCTGGCTGGCGATGGTTCTGCTGTATAGACCCCACATGGAGCTGCTCTGCTGAAAGGAGCATGCCTTCTTGGCTCCGTGCCTCCTTCCCTTCTCTCTCCATGTTTGCAGGTACTAGGAAAGTCACAGCTTGGTCCCACGGGACTCGGGGTCTCCAGTATGCTCCCGCTTCCCTTGCCCTGCCACATGGGAAGCCGCACCCTGACCTCTTCGAGCTCTGACTTGCTTTTCCAAATTCGACTTGTTATGGGTAGGACATGCTGGGGCCTGCTGCCTCCTCCCCGTCTCTTTGAACACAGACACGTAGGCAGCAAAGCACGCTGAATGCAGCTGCACACCGCAGGATCCAGCCCTCAGACTTTTGTGTGAAAAAACCACAAATCCATGAGTCACCTAGATTGAGCAGAGACAGGGCCTGCAAATGTTCCTATTCTCTTCCCCTTCTCGGTGGGACAGGCGTGTTCCCAAGACACCATGCCTTCCTGCTCCCGCCCCAATAACTGGCATAAGCTCCTGGAGGGGACAGACTTCTGCCTGCTAGGCTGTGCCGGGCTTTGGGAGCAGGACCTCGGACCCAGAGCTCAGGATGGGCGAAGCGGAAGCCTTCATGCAACCTGGTGTCCCTGCGGTGAGAAAGGGGAAGGAGAGAAAGGACAGGGTGCCACAGCAGGTAACTGGAGCAGATGGCTCCCTGCAGAGCAACCCGCAAGTCACAGAGGCCTGGCGTGCTTCAGCCTTGACTCCGCAGCAAAGGAGCCTGGCTCGGCTGAAGGATTCTCCATGCTCAGCACCGACCCCCTCCCTCTTCCCCTTTCTCAGAGACCCGCTCTGCTCCTCATCTCCATTATCATCCTATTCAGGCGCTCTCCTCCTTCCACCAGCTCTACCAGTGCCTCTCCAGGGGTAAGGGATGAGGGTGAATTGGGTGTGGGAAGGTTCCTGCCCAGCACTGGAGCTGCCATCTGACAAGCAGGATACAGAGCAGGGTGCATGTGGAAAGGACATTTCGGGGAAGAGGAAATACATGCTGTATTACATGCATGCACGCTGCCTTTCAGGGCTTGGCACAAATACTTCTCAACTTCCGCAGCCTAGCTAGAAATCCCCCACAAAGGCCATTTTCTCAGCCAAAGAGACAATCGAGATCTAACATAACCAACCTAGTATGGTTAGCACATGGGTAACTAGCCTGCCCCCACTGCTGCTTCTCTTCCCCCTCAGTGGAGCTGAGGCTAGCGAGACACAATGTGTAATTAGGTTAATGAGCTAAGCACGGATTTTAATTGGGATTCCCTGATTTACTGGTCTATCTCCTCCTTTTGTTTTACTGTTGGTGAAGGTTCCTAAAAGCTGCCCTTGCTAAAGGCTCTGATATCAGAAAGGTCTTACGGATCTTTAATTGTATTTAATCATCAAGGTAATTAATGATCCTTGAACAAAATGGAGATTGCATCTAGAGTAGTTCCAGTCTTGCCCTTCATTGTCTGTTGTGTCTGGACAGAGGCATCCTGCAGACACGTAGGAAGGGGGTTGAAACAGAAAGACAAAAGGATAGTAGAGAGAGGAGAGGGATGGAAAGAGAAAGGGTCGAGGAAAAAAAACCATTTAAAATGGAGAAGGAGCTGAATAGAAGAGATGGAAGTAGGGAAAGGGAAACAATGCTATTCCTTCTCATCATGTGAGCACTGCCCTGTCTCATGGCTGATTCATATGATGGGGGGAAACCGGGTCCCTCAGCCACATGTTCAAGGTGACCCATGATGCTCCTCTGCCTTTCCTGCAAGCTATCCATCAAATCTCCAGCTATCTATGAAATAGTTTGAAGTTGCACAGAGGTCTCAGTGGGTACAGCAATAAGGCAAGGGGGAGGCTGGCTTCCACCATGGGAGCCTAGACCCCAAAGGCAGAGATCCAGCTCTGTGTGGGCGCTGGGAGCTCAGAAGACCTTCCTGGATTCAGATGGCCCTGCCTGAGCTACCAGAGCAGTATGCCACTGGGGCAGCATTCCCCAAGGGGCAGGAGACTACCGGTCATTTAATTCCAGAGCCTGGACAATTAGCTCGTGGGAGATGACTGGTCTTCCCTATACCTCCAAACTGCACAGCCTCAAAAGGCGCTCAGTGCTCAGACTCCAGCAACTTTACTCCTGTAAGACAGAATCACCTGTTTCTGCTGTTCCCCTTTTTCCTTCTCTGCTTCCCTCTGGCACCATTTCACACCCCTTTTTGCAGGAAGACATTTCCAAAGTTCAAAAGCCTGAGAGGGAACCGTGGAGAGGGGGAGCAATGGGCAGCAAGTTGCAACACATCCCCTCTCCCAGGCCACAACTGTGCAACTCCCATCCCAGCTGAGGCCTGCAGCCAACCTCTCCGTTTCTCCCAGAGCACAAACAAAGCCTGTCCAACCAGAAACTGGGCTGCCTGCTCCGACTTGCCCCAGAAATGCAGCTTTAGTTAGAAACGTCAGCGGGAAAGCAGAAGGGCCATGCAATCAGTCCCTGTCGCTTGGGTCCTATCAGACAAGGGCCATCATAAACACAAGGATGTGCAAAGCAGGGAGAGGTGTGCATGTTGGGAGGGGGGGTCTGTGCTGGCTTGTTGAGGAATGTACTCTGGGTCCCAGCCCTAATGACAAAGGATGGTTTAGTGTAGAAGAACCATTGCCCTCCCCTTCTCCAGCCTCAGCAAGGGTGGGCAGGCTATATGCAGCTGCTCTGGTGCGAGAATCGAGGACAGATGCAAATATTGCATATGAACCAGGAGAAGGATCAGTGGAGCCTGGGGGTGGGGTGATATTCAGGACTGCATGAGTCCTCTGTAGAGGAAAAATCCAGCTGTCACAGCAGGATGCACCAAAAAGGTTTCCTCTCTCATTCCTATTCTGGTGGGCTCTCCATGGTTGAGCACAAGTGAAAGGTCCTGCCGTGGTGCTAGAATGAGCCTGCTTTTGTACTCTCATTGTAAATTAGCCCTAGCATGGCTTCAGATAGGACCCAGATAAGCTCTGTGAGTTGTGACTTGCAAAGAGAAACTATTGGGTTGGGCTTGCATTTCAAACTGGCCATAAAGTGGGTTCACAGGTTTCCTCAAGCTTGGGGCAGACTGCAGTCAAGGTTGAGGGTTGGGGGCAGAGTTCCCCTCCAGATATTGAAAGCCCAGTTTTTCCTGGAAACCCTGGGCTCCATTACCATGAGAAAGGGACTGTGCAGAGCCAGTCCTGACTGGGAATCTGCCCCTTCCCACTCTGGAACAAGCCTCCTCACCAGGCAGGTTTCAGCTTGCTTGGGCCGTCAGCTTGGCGGCTCACATTTCTAGTGGTTTTTTCTCCTTTATTGCCTACCTATCTGCCCCAGGGCTTGAGAAAAGGCTGCCTCCTTCTTTATAGCATTAGCAAACATGCCAATTTTCCCCACTTGGAATATTTCATACACAGGCCCTTTTCTCCCACGCTCGCTCCCTACCCGCCTTCTCCGTCCCACATTTGGCTATGGCTACCACGGCAGCTTGTCAGGCGTGCACGTTCAGGTGCTGGCAGGCACAGGTGGGCAGGTAGTGTGCCTGTTCCCTCTGCTTTACCCCTCCAACCATAACACAACTGAGCAAATAGGAACACTAGATGTGAGATACCGGGAGAGGCAGAGCGCCAGGAGCTGCATAGGAAGGGGTGTCACCCAGAAACATGGGACACGGAGCGAGCCAGCACAAATGCACAGAGAACAGGAGGGGAGGAAGTTACAGGCTGGCTTGCGTCTGTCCACAGCGATGGGCCTTGAAAAGCACGGCACTGTAATGGGGGGAAAGGAGAGGGCTGGAAAACTGGGAAAGCAATCTGGCTACAGTGGCAGCATGACACTGGGGTCAGTCACGCTCCCACAAAAACTCCCGTCCCTGCAGGCAGAGCAGGGTCTCAGTCTCCCTACCGAGGCCGACCTCTACAGACCCTGATCCTGGGAAAGGCTAAGCTGATTGCAGCAGCAGTGAAGATCTGGATCAATCCTCTCCTCCCTCCCAACACATAAGATCAGGCTGCCTGATTGTGTCATTTATTCCCCTGTAAACAAAGCAGCCAAAAGAGAAATCCAGCCCATAAATGAGAAACCTTCCTAGAGACACAGCTCAGCACGGAAGCAGCTGGGCAGAGCAGGAAGAGAGCAGGGCCCGTGCTTCCTGGCTTGACCTCATTTGTGCAGGAGCTGCCTTGGGCTGGAGCGCAGCGGGAGGCACAGCACCTTCATCTGTACCAACTGCCCCGGTGGCAAAGCCCCCGGGGTGCCTGGTGGGCCTGTCTTGCCCCACAGGACCCGCACCCTAGTGCAGACCAGAGATGGAGAGGACCCTCTACACAGGAGGCACCCCTGAACCAAGCAAGGGGGTGATTTGGGAGACGCGGGGGGAGCTGGCCAACTCTGTTATCATCACAGGCATGTTACAGTCACAGGTAGGCTTCCCCTTTTGCTCTGGGCACAATGCATCGTCCCTGCTGGCCATGTCCAGCTTGTCCCCTGCACCCCCACAAACCAAGAGGTGCCCTCCCCAGGGGTGCTCCTCCGGCAGGTCCTAGGGTCCTGCTCCCGCAGCCGGCTCTGCCCTCCTGCTTCCCAGCCTGGCGAAGGAGGGAAGAGTGAGACTGGAAGTGGCTTCTGCCATAACAACTCTGCATCAGCCTCTTTCTAGGGTGGCCTCCCATGAGAGCAGACAGGGTGGTGTTCCTCCTGTCCCTCAAGGCAGGCCACTTGCGGGGCCCTTAGCCACAGCTCAGAAGGAGAGCACAGCATTTCAGCCCTTGTGCTTCAGGGCAGGAGCTGATCATGCCTTGCCACACCAGGGAGGAACTGCCCCTTCAAGGCATGTTACTTACTGTCCATCCTTTCCTACTGCTAATACCAACCACTTTGTCTTGGTTGATAGGCAGGACCTAGGTCAAAAGCCAATACCTGCAGAAGTGGGGCTCAAATCCTGCTGCGGGCTAGCAACTGGGTTATTTTATATCCCATGAAGGAGAGACTTCAATAAGCTCCTACAGCTCACACCGTCCTGCTGGGATGCAGACTGCTGTGCAGGATGACTTGGTGAGCAACCCCCACTGACAACCATAGCTGTGATCACACACAGGCATTTAAAATTGTCCCATTGTCACCAGGCCTGCAGACACATGTAGGCAGTGAAGGAGATGCTGGGTAATGTCAGCATCCGCAGAGCCGGGAGATCCTGACGCAAAAGGAGGAGGAGCTGGTCTCCTCTCTCTGCTAACTTCAACCTGTGTTGCAGCTCAGCTCTGATGTACCAAGAAGCAGAGCTCCAGCTCCCCTCAAGCTGTTTCTGGGAGCCAGGGCTGGCCTTCCAGAGGCAGGGTCCAGAGCTTCAGCACATGCTCAGCCAGGGCTGTATTGCACCAAGGAACGCCCGCGGCTCTCTTTGGAGCCGCTCAGCGTAGCTGTGGTGCCAGGGCCTGCTGGCAGCATCCGTGCCTTCTCCTGGGGGATGGCGTGCGGGGGAGGCAAGCTGTGCTGGAACTGCTTGCCTTGGGGTCCCTGCCAGCTCGGTGATTTCCCTCTCGCATGTCAAGGGCAGCCGGCAAAGAGCTGGCTGCGAAGCTCCCCCTCCGTCTCTCAGCTCTGCCTTGCTGGGAGGAAGGGGAAGCAGAGCGGCGGGCTCAGAAACATGCACAAATGCACCTGACTTACGCTTTCTATCTCTTTCTTTTCCTTTTCTCCCACCCTCCACACTGTCTTTTGCTCTGCCTTTCTGGCACCTCTGCACACAACAGCATTGTCCTTCTCCGCCAGAAAGAGCAACCTGACAAATTTAGAGCAGCAAAACTCAGCAACAGTGTACAGGGAGCTGGGTGTGTGGGAAGGGGAGAGCTGAGGAGGCTCACTTGACCCCGTCTCACTGCAGAAACTTTTCCCTGCCAACCCCGCCTTGAAACATCTGCACTTAATAAACATGAATGCAAAGACTTCCAGCAACTGGAAGCACCACCACGGTAGTTTCTAGCCACAACTCAGCAAAAAGCCCTCACTGTCCTTGTTTGCTACTGCCTGCCAAGGAAGGATCAGGCCCAAAGGTCCTTGCAGTACGCAGAGAGGTTGTTTGAAAACCGATCTCGATCCGCTGCCTTTGTTTTTTACAAAGAGGTAGAAATAGAGCAAAAGATCTTGAGGGATGCAGAGAAGTCACTGACTGAATACACAGCCTAGAAACCTCACCAAGACATTGTGAAACCCTTGAACTGTTGTTCAAATAGATTTTAAATAGAGTCCCAGGCCTTGATACGCTGAAGATGATGAAGAATAAAATGAACCAAGAATTTTTCAATGCACACATTGAGGACAAATGGCTTTTTCATTGATAATGCCAGGGGCTGAAGCCAGGGGATTCATCAGCGTGTTTTGACATCCCGCGGGACTGTAGGATTCTGCCCATACTAGTGTTAAATAACACGTTAACAGGAGCAGCCGTGCAAGCAGGAGCGCAAGGCCTCCCAGCAGCTGAAAGTACCACATAAGCTGTTGCCAGACGCACTCAGGAGACTTCAGCTTTCAGAGTCAACCCCTCCTGTAGATGAATGGAGAGTAACTCCTGCAGTGCGGACACCAGTTTGCAGCCAGGTCACTTGGCTTGGATTGTCCTCTGCAACACTACTGCTTCTGTCCCAGAGGAAGCACTGTACTGGGAATTATCCCCAGTGAGCACAAGCAGCTGAAAGGGAGGCGATGGCTTAGCTTCTGTCCAGTCATTCCTGCTCTGTCTTATCCTCAGCTTTCTGTGCACACCCAGCCTGAGTGCCAGGATGCCACCATGCTACGATGCCACTGTGCCCTCTCTGCCCAGGTTGTGTGTTTTGCTCTTCATTCCCTTCAGGAGGCTCTTCTCAGCCTCGTTGTCGCAGTAGTGCGACTCTTGGGACCAAGCCACTGGCGTGTGGGAACCCAGGCAAGGAGATGAATCTTGGAGAGACAGTAAATAGTTCTGTCATACTAATAAATTAATAAACCTCTCATTTATTCTCCAGATTTAATTTCCCATCCCTGTGTTTTCTCTTCCTGTCACACAAACACACTACTAAAAAATGTTGGAAGGCACAAGGAGTGATTGAGAGAAGCAGGAAAGGGGAGAAGGAGGCTCCAAAAAAGGGGCCATCTTCCACTCTGTAAAGCTGTTTAGCATCTCCAGAAAATGATGCCAAGCTACTGAAAGGCTCCTAGAGTTGCAGTGGCAGAAAGGTGAGAGGAGTAGAAACTCTGCCTGCACAACAGGCAGCCCCCCTCATGGAAGAACACAGCTCATGCCGCACGGTGCAGACATCTTCATCTTAGCTGGCTGTCTGCGCTAACTGTGGAGTCAATGAAGAGAAATTTCTACCGCATAATTCACTCGGTGTGCATAAGAAATCTACCTTAGGCTGGCTGAATCTTAGCCTGAAAGTGCCTATTTATTTCCTTGGACATGAAGGAGTCTGGATGATTTAGCTCCATATTCCCATTTGATGTCAAAGTAGGGTCTTGCAGGAAGCTATCCCCAGTGAAATCAAGCATTTCTCACTGACCTGGACTAGAGAGAGGGCTCTGCTCATTCAGCGACTTAACCAACAACTGCTCAAAACACTTGTTCAGGAGACCTTGGCCAACGTTTTCTAAAGGGGCCACCTAGCTGAAGACCCCATTTCACGAGAGCCTGTTCTTTTCAGAAATGACTTATGAAATGCTGGCCTCCTTAACGGGTCTTAACCCGGACAGCCCAAATCACAAGCCACAAGGGGAACATCAGCTGAACCTATCTCCTCCTCCAGAGCCTCCTTGGCAGCACTAGTTCTTGCCCAAATTTCTAAGCAAAGCACTTGTCTTTTTTCTTCTCCCTTTGCAAAGTACCCTTCTGTGAAAACTGACACTGCCTGTGGATCAGATTTCTGACTCATCACTTAAAGATGATGCATTTTGGCCCAATGCTCAATCCAGCCTTTGTAAACGATGCTTGGCCTCTTCTCTCTCCCACCCCCTCCTGCCCTCCTGAACAGCCAGTCTATGAGACAGAGGCAGCGGCAACCCAGATGTATTTGTTGCAGGGGAGGAGGCGCTGACAGTCTGACGCTGCAAGGACCTGTCGATGTTTCCCATCTCAGCAGAGAGGGGCTCAAGGGGAGCATCCATTTAGCAGCAATAGGAAGGGGAGGAAACTTAAGATCCTACTGTGGGCCATCAGGTCTTTTCCATTAGGAAGGTACACACCGCATGCTACATCCCCTGAATGACCCTGTACTGCCCTACCTTGCTTGCAATTCCTTGCTGGCAAAAACACAGGCAGAAAGGTCCGAGGTTTCTTGCCAAAAAATACGTGGTCAGACCAGGAATAAGAGCAGGGACATTACAGGAGTCCTATCTATAATCAAACTCTCCTGCTCAAAGTGTTCCTCTCCCGTGCACCCGAGACAGCAGGATGTTCACCTGTGCAGCTGCAGGGCTAAGCCAAAGTTTTCTTTCCTCGTCGCTTTGGGGAAGCAGAGGGGCAGAGGGAAAAACCCCCAAGGACGGCCGCAACCGATGGCCCCATTCTGGCCACGTGCGGTAAAAAACCATCAACAAAAGACAGCAGCCCTTCCCCGCCCCCCTCCCCGCTCCCTGCAGATGCCTGCTGCCTGCTGTCTAATCCGCCCGGGGAGCCAGGCACCAAAGCCTCCCTCCCCGCTCCGCTCGGCAGTGTCACACCGCAGGAGGCGAAGGCGAAGGGGGGACAGACGGGCTGGGGGGCGGTTTTATCGCTGCTCCTGCCAAGAGCAGGAACAAAGCGATGGGGCCAGGAATTCAGAGCAACCAACAGCATTTCTATGCTAATGAGAGCTCCGAGTTAGATCCTGCCGCCCGTGGCAAATTGGAGAGAAAATCCAGGCTTGAAAGGATGCAACTTTTATGTCCGATGAGCGTCGCTGGGCTCCAACACCAACCCTTCTCCCTCGGTTTATTTTTAATTGACTCCTACTAAGCCGGAGTACATGTTCATCCGTTCCAAATGGAACAGCTGTTGAAACTGAAAATCAGCATCATAAAGTGCGGACGTATATATTTTGTGGTGTTCACTTCTTAGCACTCCATTTCCAAACCTCAGCAGCCTGCCCAGAACAAAGGATGCCTTGGCAGAGCATTAACCCCATCCTGCAACCCTTGCATCCCCTTGCACTTGTGCAGGAAGGGCTGTGGGCTGGATCCTGCACTGAGCGTCACCTGTACACTGTGGCAGTGCAAGGTGACAGACTGGAAAAGATCTGTCCCACATGACCTTCATAACCTGTAAGGGATCTTACCAGCTCCTCCTTTGACATCTCTATGGGACCTGACACTCAGGATACCAGCAACAGAAATATTAATAGGAAAGACCATAAAATCTGTCCCAAACTCTGCAGAATTCCCATGCTTTGTCCAGTTAAGGGAACGTGACACCAACTTGCTGGGTCTGTAAAGGGTGCTAAGTCTTCTCTGCTTCCAAAGGACCACTGCATTTTCTATGGCCTGAATAACAGGTCAAGGAGATTACGGGCCAATACAAGGCAGAGGGCGTCTGGCATGGTCTGCCTGTCCCAGTCAGCTTCCTTTCCAAAGACTGTAGGAAGCAGGTACTCTACACCCTTTGCCAATTGTAAAAACCCCAACAACCTTATGCACCTGCGAACAATGCACCGTCCCTGGTAATTGCCCTGCTCCCCATCTTGCCAACCATTCCCCAGGCAGCTCACAAAGGTAGCTACACTTCAGTCAGCCCTGTGCTACAGCCCCAGCAGGGAATGTTTTGATCAACAGGGTCAGAACCAACATCTCTATCCTTTGCATAACTGTCCACCGACGGGCCAGCACACAAAACCCTGCACCCTCAGAAACAAGACCTGACAAGTCACTGGTCCCTGAAGGTGGACTGCTGGACTCCATGACCTAATACAATTGCTGGTTTTTAGCAGGCCTGATGTTCTGATCATCAGGCAACAGAGCTGACATGCTGGTGCTTGGTCCTTCTCACAAAAAAAACATGCCCTCCTACACAATGAAAACACCAGCTGGCTAAGTCTTGGCCATCCCACTCCTTAGTCTGAAGGGATAATAATCCAGAGACCTGGCATTGCAAAATGTACTGGAGAACCCCATGGATTGCTAAATTCCTACAGCAATCCGAAGTCAACATGGAAATGTTGCAAATGGGAGCAATTGGGATCCAACCTGGGAGCTGCGCTCTGCAGAGCGATAGGATCCATCAAGCAGGGATTGAGGTCTCTGCTAACACAGTGCTGTGGGGTCTGGCTGGCTCTGAGTACAGGCAGAGTTCACTCATATCTCCCTGGAAAGAGACCGTGTGCTTTGAGGTGAAGAGGGGGAACAGCAAATTTCTAAGGCTGGTGCACCAGTGTCTTTCCCAAATGAAAGGACAAAAGGGGCAATAAAAATTCCATAGGGACCAGGAGAGGCAGGATGCTGCAGACCAGCTGGTGAGTGGTATCCTGCTTTTAGATTGGATATTAGGAAAAATTTCTTCACCGAAAGGGTTGTCAAGCATTGGAACAGGCTGCCCAGGGAAGTAGTTGAGTCACCATCCCTGGAGGTATTTACAAGATGTGTAGATGTGGTGCTCAGGGACACAGTTTAGTGGTGGACTTCGCAGTGCGACGTTAACGGTTGGACTCGATAATCTTAAAGGTCTTTTCCAACCTAGACAATTCTATTCTATCCTGCCTCTGGTACTCCAGTAGGTTCAGGGCTTGGAACAAGGACCATTCCTGGATGCTTCTTGCTAAATGTTACAGCTGCCACCTTCCAGTTTGGCAATAGCCCCCCTCAAAAGCCTGTGTGCCTCTTCTGTTCTCTGACCTTGGCCTGAAGGAGTCAGAAGAAGAAAAATGGAGCAATGCTCCAGATAGCCTGGCCATGGAGTCCAACTGTAGATACCTGCTGGAAACATTTCTGTAGGTGGCAAGAATTGCTAATGGGGGAATCAAAGCTCAACCTTTGTCCCTTAGGAGTTTGCAGCAGGGTTTCTACACTAACAGTTGTAAAGGGTCTGGATCCCTAATACCAACAAAGCCAGAGGGAAGACCTCCTAAGAAAGCTAGACCCTGTTGCAGGAAGGATATCCCTCTCACCTCCTGCCTGTACCCTGGGGAGCGGAATCCAATCACGTAAACAAACCTGGAGGAAAACCCCAAGAAGGAACAGGAGAAGGGGGAGTGGATGCAGATAACACTTTGTTAGCATGTGTCAGCAGGACTTCTTCTATAAATAATATTTCACACCAGGGGCATGCTGGGGGCCAGCCATTTCAGATGCTGTGGCATTTATTAAGGTGGTTTGCTGGGAGCTGAGGTGTTTAGAAAACCTGTCACTAACCAGCACGCTACAATCTTAAAATAATTGATTAATTAAAAGCTGACCCTGAGCTTTTTGGAAAGTCTGGCCCTATCCGCCTAGCTCTAAAACCAGAAAAAGCAATTTTTATGTTTTGCCAACCAAACAAATCCAGCTTCAGACCTCTGATTAAATATTAACTACTTTGCACAGACCACAAGCAAGATCCACAGCTATTTATTGCTCCAAAGGCAGCTGCAGCAAGAAACAAAACCAAACAAACAAAACCAGCCAGGAATGAACAGTGTCATCCACATCAAGTTTCCCATGTGTGCTTGAGTCAGCTTGAAGCCAGGAGGCATTTAAGAGCACGTTTCACTGGGCTCAGCGCTCAGGGACCCAGCGCTGTCGCTGCATTTCTCTCCCAGGCCCACATGCCTCCCAGCACCTACCGCTCCTCCCTGCATCGCATGAGTGAACCGACTACAGGCCCAATCCATAGGCTAATGACGTCAATGATCTTCACTCTGGATCTCACTACAAAACCTCTGTGATGCCTGCAGAGCTAATATCACTTTGGGAGGGTAAACTGGTGACTGCCTGATTTATCCCCCTTTCATCCCCTTTTCAAAGCCCAGTTTGGGACCAGCAGAGGCCTGACAATGACATTTAGAGACACAGAAGGAGGTGAGCGTGTGCAAGAGGCACAGACCCTGCGGCGGGACTGCTGCTCTGAGCGGTGCTCAGCCAGCACTGTGAGCCTGCAGCCACAGAGGTCGATGAGGCTGCAATGTTTGGCCCTGTACAGTGACAGCTAGGGCACAAGTGTAGGACACCGGTGGGAACCAAGGTCAAAACAATGTCCCCATGCCAAAACTGCCCATTTCTTGCAGCCCTATTAAACACCTGATCACACCATGACAGAGATTTGTCTGTTTTAAAAAAATGATCGCTCATGTCTCTGGACAGGACAGCCTTCGCCTTTTTTCCTCCTCCTCCCTCCAGGTGGAAGGGCCGTAGTGTGGGCATGAGGGTTGTTTCCAAACTGTCCAGCATGCAGCGACCAGCAGCGTGATTGTGGGCAGTGGGTGTGCAGGTCTGCTCACCGCTGCACCCGCGGCAGCTGCCTGGCGCTGCCCCATGATGTACAGCACTCACACAGCTGCCTCTCCTTTAGGCTCCTCACGTGCTTAGAGTTAAGCAAGTGCTGAAGGGCTGCGGGGAGCGGAGCTGCCCTCTTTGCTGTGCATCTATCTGCTCAGGCAGGTATTTGCAGCCTTCGATGACTCGGGGCCTTGCTAAAGCCAGGCTGAGGTGGGGCAGCCTGTAGCACTGGCTGGGCTTTGTCCCAGTAAGTGGCTAGGTAGTGTTAACACCCCTTGTATGCCCCATGCATGTGTTTGAAGGCTTTTCCCTGGGCTTCCTAGTATCATTTGATGCCCTGGAGCAACAGGACAAAAAGTGATTGTTCCCCATCTTATTTCTAATTATTATTGGAAATAAAAAAGCAGCTGTGCTCCTATTTGGGCCCTGAGCCAGCCCTGGTGTGTCCCCCCCGCCTGATTTCACAGACATATGCTCAGGTTTCTGACGCACAGAGATCAAATAACCCATCACTCAGGGTAAGATATTATCCCCTATTACCAATTCAATGCAAACAGCTCTCGTCTTCCCCAGATTAAAAGCCAATTAAAGAACCTTGCTTTTCAAGGGGAGAGGAAACTGAGAGGAGTTTTTTGTGGGGTTTTTGTTGGTCTCTGGCAAGGAGGCAATATCCCCCACAAGTGTTATTGATGAGTTCTTTTCAAATCACATTGATTTTGCTCAGAACAGTTTGGGACTCACGCCTCCAGGGAAAAAGAGAAATACAGAGAGGACAACAACAAAATCTCAACGACCAGTGTCCTAAAAAGGAAAAAGAAAGAAATTTTACTTGCTGGAGGATCAATGGTGTTTGCTTAAGTCAGCAATTGGTGTTTTGGGTTTCAAAGCTTTCTCAGGGCAAGGGAGCCTTACTCTCAAGGTGAAGAGCAAGCTCATAAATCTGGGAGAAGCTTCAAGACCAGAATATGCTGATTCCCCACTGCAGGGAGGGCAGAGCTAACAGGAAAAGGGCATTTGCTCGGCAAACAAGAAGCAGGATGAGCGCTTGTAAATTGCTAGTCACAAGGGAACAGGTGACATTCAGTCCTGCTGCACTCAGATCCGGGATACAAGGGGAGAGAAAGGTGACTTTAAGCCAGCTCTGCACTCACAAGGGCCACGCAAGCCCCTGGTATCTCCTCTCAGCTTCCAGAACACATCAGTGAAGCCTCAGGTCTGGTACTCCTTTTCCCATGGCTCTCATTGAGAAACCGAGACTTATCTTCAAGGCAGCAGACTCAGCCCTGGCCCAAAATGCCTCCTAGTGCCTTACTGCCCTGGGAGCAGACATGTCCAGAGACATGTCCGGTGCAAGGGCAGAGCCAGAGACCAGAAAATCTCCCGACTGGGACTGCAGCCAGCACAGTAGGCCTCCAACACAAAGGTATACAGTGATAACTCGCTTCATCGATCCCGTTTCCCTAGATTTAGTAGAAACAAACAAAAAGCCTCATCATCGAAAACCCCAGACTGCCTTTCCAGCAAGTATTGTACCCAAAAGGAGCTCTGCGTTTAGGCTTCCCCGAGCTTGCTACTGTTTTACTCACTGCCTGCTGACCCCCCCTGCCTCTCTCAGGGCCCACACTGCTCATAGCCTCATTGCCATCAGTTCGCAATCAGCATGCAGGAGCCGCCCCGGGCTGGGCCTCGCAGCTCCTGCCTGCCACGGCCCTGCAAAGTCCTGCCATTGAGAGCAGCCTTCTAGTGTGTCTGCTGCAACGTGAAGGGGTATTGAGTTCTTGACAGAGGGCGTTTAGCACACCCATCCGCTTCAGTAGGTAGGCAGATGACCTTGTGAGGTCCTTCACAACCTGAATTATCTTCTGTTTCTATCAGGATGCTAAACTAGCACCAAAACATGTCTGTCTTTCTGTCAATCTGTCACTTTGTGTTCATTTCATTTTCATCTGTCACACATTAGCCCAGATCTTACTGTCTACAAGCAGATAGTTACTTATTGTTTCCTCTTTCCACTTGAAATACACCGACACACACACAGACAGAGGCATACATACACAAATAACAGGACACCATTTTCACCAGGCTTAGTTTCTATTCCAGGCTTATTTAGTGAGAAAGATTGGGAGTAACTTGGTCTGACAAGTGACTCCTTGCATGAAAACCAACAGCCAAACTGCCACAGCCACATCTTGGTTGCATATGCGGGCAGGGTGAGGGGATCTCCCCAGCTTCCTTGCATGGCCTGGGCTCAGCTGGTACAGAGGCAGAGCAGGAGGCCAGGTCGTGTCTGCACTGCCAGCAGCAGATCTCAGCCCGTTTGCCAGTCCACACTTGCCCACCAGCCAACATGTTCCCTTGCAACCACAAGTTTTGCATGGGGAGAGGAGGGGCATGACCATGGCCCAGCAAGCAGGAACCCAAAATCTTGCTCCCAGTGTCTGGGCTGAGCGTGAGCACAAACCAAGCCACCCACCAGCAGACTTCCTGAACATCCTTGTGCTCAGCACCACACAGGTGACTTCAGCCTGAGCTACCGCTGGACTGAGAGCCACCAGCCCAGACAGAAAGTGGGAAGTAGTGGGACATAGACACAGCCACACCTTGTGGGGGACTACAACAGCTTCTCCCCCGGGTCAGTAAGCGTGCTCCAGCAGCACATGTGCCGGCGATGGGCGCTAGATGGGAATAACACCAGGGATGGGGGAGAGGCAGAGCCCAGCACGGCTGCTCAGGGAGGCACCGTGGCCTCTCCTTGCAGCACCCTGTGGGTGCTCTGCCTGCCACCATGCCGGGGAAGGCAGGACGCGTCCCAGCACACACCTGCACAGCCGCAGCCCATCTCGCTGCTGCTGCATACATGCACAGGAGACTCAAACTGGAGGGAAAGGGAGAGATGGGAAGGGAAAGGGGGGCGAGCAGGAGGAGCCTGGGGAGAGGACAGCCATGGGGGGGGCACAGGGAGGAAGGAAGGGACGGAGCCTCTGCCAGCAGGATCCCTCCCTCTCCCCTTCATTTCTGCCCAGGAATAAGAAGGAAGACTTTTCCCTGCCTGGATTTTTTTCCCGGCGTCCCCGGCCGCCGCTGGTGAAACCCCATCTCAAGCCACCCTGTTGCCATGGCAACGGGCCGAAAGGAACAGATGGTCCTGGCGAGCCAAATCCCAATTCGAGGGGGAGCGGCGCAGGGGCGCAGGGCAGGGCAGGAGCGGGCCCCGGCCACACGCCTGGGGGGACAGCGAGGTCACCCCCCCGCGCTCCTTTCCCTCATGCCATGGCCATGGCAAGCCATTTGTAGGCTTGGTGCCACCTTGGGGTGGCCTCGCGGGAGGGAGGGACGTGCACGCTCCCCTCCCAAGGGGCATGAACCCTCTGAGACCCACGATCCCACGACCTGGACTTCCCTGGCTATGGGAAGAGCCACATTTTCTCAGACATCTGGAGCACCTCCCTGCCCACCTTTAGCAAACCTCACCCCCTAATACGGGGGATTGCACAGCAGGCGGGGACAGGGGCCAGACCTTTTCATCTGTGAAGTGAGCAGGCGCAGGGCTCAGTGGGCACAGCCTTGCCGGGTCTCCCACACTGATTCATCTGAGCAGACTGGGGATGAAGACTGGAGTGGGTGAAGATAAAACTCAGCCACTAATCTCCCTGTGGATTAACTGTCAAGCCTGTCCACGTGGGGCCGTGGTGTGGGGCTCTGGAGCAGACAAACAACATCTAAGCCCTCCTGGAGATACCCACGACTCCTCTGGAGTATTTGAGAGAAGCAGCCAGGCATGCCCCTGGCACCCGGAGAGAAGAGGGTGTTTCTCAGGGGCACAGACCTCTTCTCTCCTCATCGGATTTGCAGAGTGAGCTGCAAACGCAATACAGCTTGGTGTGGTCAGCCCCATACCCGGTTGCGTTTTGGGGGAAAGCAGCAAGTGGGCAACTACACTTCAAGCCCTATAAAGCTGTCTGGACCTGCAAAGAGCAAGGACTCTTTATGGGGAAACATAGGCTAAAGGTGCCAAGTAACATTGTTGCAAGAAAGAAAAAATAAAAGAAGTGGTTTTTCCTTTGGGAACCTTTGCTCATAGCACAGGCTGTCTCAACTGCTCAGGCCCATTATCTCCTGAAAAACCCAAAGCAGCACTCGCTCTCCAGAGCCAGTTTTGGAGCTGTTACCACCATTATCACAACTTCCTTAGCTCCAGACAAGTTTAGTCTCTGTGGATCATGGCTGAGTTTTGCAGCGCTGTCCCCAGATCCATGGGGGCCAGACAGCCTGCCCACGGAGTCCTGGGGAGCTTTCGCCCCACCTGGGAAGCAGTGTTTTTCAGGGCTCAAGGGCCAGAAGAGGCTGGGGACGGAAAGCAAGCAGTCCCAGGGTGAGAGATGAGCGTGTTGGGAGGCTGCATGGCATGCTGTGGGGAGGGGGGAGCTAAACCCCCTCCTGCCTAATAGCAATCGCTTCTTCCTGCGCCAACCATTCCTGCGCCAAGCTGCTCCCTTTCCCGTGGCCCTGGCACGCTCACAGAGATACTGGCCTCGGGGGCCCAGCCCGGCCCAACCAGCTCCCAGCCCACACCCGTGAGAAGAACGAGAGCCAGTCCTGCCTCTCAGGTGTGGCCCTTCGCCTCCGGGCTCCCGCCCGGCGAGAGCACTGGTGCCAGCTTGGATGCAGCCACTTTTGCTGGTGAGGGAAGGGGAGCAGGAGCTGCTGGGCAGCAACACCCTGCCAGGGAGGTCTGTGCCAGGGCAGGGGCTCGTGGGAGGCTGCAAAGCCTCCTGGTGTGGACGGGGTTGTCCGCAGCACCCCTTTTCTGTGCTTCCCCTCCTTCAGAGGGGGTTCCCAGATTTTTTTTCTGCTGGCGTCTGGGTTCAGCCCTTTCTTCCCCAGCCCGACAAGCCCTGGAAACCCACATCTTTTCTCTGCAGAACAGGTTGGGTGCAGGAGCAGCCATGCCTGCTTCCCACACACCAGCACAGCCCAGCCTGGCCCACACCCTCCCCCTGCCCCAATAGCCCATCTTTTTTTCCCCTCTGCTCTCTTTCCCAGATCAAAGCTGCCTCCCCTCCCTGTATTACAAACATTATTCAGCTGCTAGATAAGAAGGTCTCCAGCAGCTCTTTATTAATCCCACTGGAGGCAGAAAGAAGGCAGAGAGAAAGGACTCAGCGTGGCCAGGACAGAGACTAATGTTCCACGAAACACCTTTGCAAAAGGGAGGCATGTCTTTTTCCCAGAAAGTCTCGTGGGAAGCTTGGGTAATGATTAACCATTATCGAACTTTAAACCCTCCATCCCTTTCTCTGTCCTGACCAGGATTTTGTAATAACTCATCCAGTCTGAAACACTGCCAGCCTGGTTTGCTGGGGCACACTGGGGCAGGAGGGGTAAGGAGGGGGATGCAGACAGACTCCAGGGCAGGCAGGAGGTGGTTACTGAGCCTGCTGCTTCCTTGCTTTTACACTGAGCTGCAGTGTCCCAGCTCCAGAATTCCAAGGAGCTTGGATGTGAACCTTCTTTCCCTCCTTCAATGCGTCTTGCAGCTCCTTTGGCCACAAAAAGTAATGGCTTGTTGTGGTACACATCTTCCTAGGGAAGTTTCCCCCAGCCTTGGAATACCATAGACTCTTGCATATGGCTAAAATCGTAATCTACCCAGGAGACAGACTAGAAAGCTTTTATAGCATAAAGACACTTGTTCAAATCCATCTGCTGTCTGAGGCAACTATAATCAGTACCATGTGATGGCTCACATGTGAAACAAGTTGGATGGCTCATAGGGCCTGGGTTTGCATTACTACCTGTCCCCTCTTAGGGAAGGACCACAGAGTTTTTGAAGTGCTTGTTCATGCAACAGGCAGAATATTTCTGTTATCTGCATCCTACAATGCGGCAGCTCGGGTGTTATGAAACTTGCTCACAGCCACCTAGGAAATTAGTGGCAAAAGCAAAACACCTTGCAGATATCCGAAGACTTACATTACTGCCCCCAGCACGCAGCCATCCTTCCTGCCTCAGCATTCACGGCAAATCCACCAAGGACAGTGCACAACGTGAACCCCTGCCACCTGTCCTGCCCAATGTGTTGTCCAGCAAAGAGCCAGGGTGTGGGTGGGAGCTGCCCCCGGCTGGCAGGGCAGCAGGGCTGTGGAGAGCTGTCCAGCCCATACCTCTCACCTACCTGCAACACCCTCCCCCCCCGAGATAGTGACTGGAAACCAGAAGTGGTCCAAATGCAAAACTAGTGGAGCAAGAAATCAAGAGGCCTTTGAATTAAACCAGGTAGGGAAGCCATTGGACCATGTTCACCCACTTCCATGATTTCAACCCACACATCACACACTCAGAGCAGTAAGAAACTGGGTCCAGTGTTTGCACTGACAGAATATTTCTACATCGATCTATGGAAAACAATTTCTTGTCTTCTAAAATCCCCTGGGCAAGGAGCTGCCGGCTCCTGGCTGCTACGAAAAATGACAAAATAACGGGGAGTCACCTTTCCCTGTGCTTTGCAAATGGTCCCCTGCTTGTATAGAGTAACCGGTGAGATCAGTTGTGCAAGGCGCCCTGCAGACACAGGGCAATATGAGCAGAGAAGAGAGGGACTGCTACTGGCAGCTTTTGACAAGGAAAGGCATGCAGAGGTGAAGTGAGCTAGCCAAGGATATTCCAGGGAGCTTGTGGCAAAGCCAAGAAGTGATGCCAGCCCTTATGAGCTCAGCTTGCTTTTGCCATCACCTCCAGGCCATTCTTTCCCTTTAAGTAAAAGCTGATTCATGCCTGGTAGAAGTCAGTGTGAGGCAGCAGATATTCCCATCACCAGTGAGGTACCGTAAGGTACTCCGCAGGCACGGCAGCAGTTGGGACGTCAATAATACAAAAAAAAATAGACCTAAAAAAAATGATTTTAGCCTTATATTTCCAAAGTGAATTTAGAGCCAGTGAAAGGTGTGAGATCAATACCAGCAAAACTCCAGGTTGGAGTCCTCCCCTTAGCCACAGAAAGGGTACAGCTGAGACAGCATCTGCACAAACAGCCTGCCCACAGTCTCTGCCAGCGTGCCTCAGCTCTGACCTTGAGGAGCTGCCTAGAAGTGCAAGAGGGAAACTCCCCCTTCCTCCTTCCTCCCCCCTTCCCATGCAGCCCTGGGCTTTTGTTTCCCAGCATGGAGATCACTGCTGGTTTATTTTACTTGGGTACATTCTGTCTAGAGAAGAAACTGAGTCTTGACAAACTTACTCTACATACACACCAAGAAGACCTGCTTCATCACGCGGGTAGAAAGAAGTCCTAAAGGGTTCAAGGGGATTTCGCAGCACAGATTTTGAGGCAAATCCAGCTCTAGAGAGAGCTTAGCTACGAGGCTGGCTCTGGCATTTCAGATGGTGAGATGCAGTTGCCTGTTCATGTGCTCCGTTATAGACAGGCCTTTCTTCTCCTCTCCTGCCCCACAGCTGTACATGTGCTCAGCCCCATGCCCCAGGGACCTTTGAAAACTGCATTATAGGTTCTCCCCATACAAAGTTTGGATCAATACAGCTGTCAGGCTTCGGCCACATTACCCCTGCTAATTAGAAGTACAATAGACAGACTGCAGCTTTCACTCCATCTCTCTGTTGCTTGTCATAACATAATCAAAATCTCTCTTGCTCTCTCTTTATCATGGAGCGTGATGGGAGCAGAGGCGCTGGCAACCACGCGGCCTCCAGAGACTACGGATTCCTGTGGATCAGACTGGGGCTGGGAAGCTTTGCACAGGGGTGGGAAAAGAATCCCTCACTGCCAAAACTCTCCGGCCTGCCTTTGGCCAGGCACGTTAATGGGAGAGCCAGCCTCAGCCCCTCAGCTGGGCAGGGAGCTGGCCGGGCACAGCAGGGACAGAGGTGGGGACTGAGGGGTGCTGGTAGAGCAGGTGCTGCGGGAAGGAGATGCAGAGTCAGGCTAAGATCAGAGGCAACCACAGCTTGATTGTGGAGCTGGACACCTGGCCGGCAGCAGAGCCCAAACCCTCACCTGGCTGTGCCAAGGCAGCAGCCTCCATGCTCAGTCAAGCGGTACCTGCGCTGACCAAGCGCGGGGGCACGGGGAGGGTGCCTCCTCGTCACTGCCGCCTGACATCCCTGGCTCCTGCCTCCCCAGCAGTGCCCAGCCACCCCCACAGCAGGGGGTTCCCACCAGCTGCCAGAGCCAAAAGTGAGCGGGGGATCACAGGATAAGCAATGCTGCAGCTTGGCAAGGGCATGGCATGGGGCACTGACCGGGACTCGAGTGGCTGGACAGGAATGAGCCAAAGCTTGTGCTCGCATAGAAAGCTGCCCACTTCTTGCTTAGTCCTAGTACGAGCAAAGCTGAGATAGCATCTAAAGGCTTCAGCTAGGTCGGGATCCCTGCCACACTAGATGCTGTCCAAAAGTCCCTGCCCCAGCAAGCTCCCCACTATGCTGACTCACAAACCTCTGCCCACATCTTGCTCACTGCTCCCCACCTATGTGCAGCAGCCGTGCCAACAAGAGGCCATGCACGTCCTGCTCACACCAGCTCCGAAGGCTCAGCCAATTTACGGAGCTGGGGTGATACATAGCGGGCAATAGATACAGCATCTGTGATTTGTTGATCATTATCAAACGGCAGTAATGCAGGGCTGAATTACCCAGATGAGGGAAGGATCGGCAGCCCGGACCTACTCAGCTCCCCAGAGACTGGCCATAAACAAAACTTAAATAATTAGAGTGCTTGGGCAGAGATGCAGCCTCTAAGTATTCTTAGGCTCACGCAAATAAAGGAAATAAATTCTTGGAAGGTGCCAGGCTGGATGGGGCAGAGGGAGGCTCATTTTCCACATCACTTGAGAGCAGCCGTTATAAATCTCACTGAAAGATGCACCTCCCCAGGCTAGCGATATTTTTAAACTCCGGGAGAGAGGGGAGAGAAAAAACACATTTTAGTATTTACACCACAGGCAAAAAGGGTATTTAAAAATCAGGGTACATTTTTGAAAGTCTGTTCCTGCCATGCCAAGAAAGAAAGAAATTATTTTCTTTCTATAGTGTGATAGCTGGAAATATTAGCCCCAGAGAATTCATTCTTACCACTGTCTTTCTGTTGTAAGCTGAGAAATCAAATTCCCAGAAGGACTGGGGCTGGGGGGAGTCAGGGGATAAAGGTTCTTTCACTGGCAAATTGCTCGTTCATTTCCCAACTGAATCAGTAGCAAATGCAAATCAGCTCCTCTGAATCCTGAGGGGTGACTTCTGTACTGTCCCTGCTTACTTGGTGTCTGGGACAATGTCCCATAGGAGATGAGATGACATGGCTTTCTGCAGCAGCCCCCCCATGGGAACAGCAGTCTGGTTTGCTGGGCCAGGAGCCCAAGCCTGTAACCAGACACAGCAGGGATGGGACACTGGGACACAGGGACCTGCTCGTGGATGTCAACTGAAGGACGCGGCCCTGGAGTTAGAGCCAGGGCAGAGTCCCACGTGGTGCTTTGCCCGCTGGAGCAGTGTGTCCCAGCCATTCTGTGTGGCAAGGCCACCTGAGCTTTGGGGCAGGGAAATCCATGCATCGGCTTGTGTACGATTGACAGGCCAATTTTCCTTTCTGATGCTTTATTGTTCCTCCAGTTGGTTAGTGTTTCCTTCCCTGCGCAGGGTGGGGAATGGGGTGGGCTTCTTTTCTGGCAGTCATCTAGGAAATCTTGACAACGGCTGACTGATCACAGGTCAACGGATCACAGGTTGAACAATGCTGCATGGCAACAGTCTGCCACAGGAGGTGTAACGACGTTAGAGTTCTCAGCCTTGCTCTCAGGGGGGGTCCTAGAGGACCCAAATATAAACTGCCAGAGCACTGCCTTCCTCTGCAACCACTGCAGCTTTCCTCCTGCCAAAATCCATCCTGCTCCTAATTCCCTCCCAGGTCCTCGGGCACTGAGAACATTCCCCCTTTTACAAGCTGTGCTCTGTGCAAGCCTCTCTCGCTCCCATCCCTCCCACCCCTTACCAGGACTGCTGTCATCCTCCCAAAAGGATCCTATTCAGCTTGTATCAAAGGGATACATGAGCACACCCATTAGGCATCAGAGCATCAAGCAAATGCCCAAACAAGCCGCCTCTAAATATCGGAGGACACTAAAATCACTCCTGGAAGGAGACCCCAATAAGCCCTCCCCCACTTTCTCTGGGTTCTTGCTGAACCCAAGCACATGAGATACGTTTGGCCAGCTCAGCCCCATCACTAGTAAAAGTCTCTTCATAAAACTTGCACACACAGAGCTCCTGGCCTCTCCCTGTTCCCCTGTAAGCCCACTCCCCCATTTCAGCGCACAGCACATGTTCAGAGGCTGCCCCAGCTCTCGTGCCCTGGAGGGCATTGCTGCTGCCCTGAAGGTTTCGCATGCCCGCCTGCAGCTGGAGCCCACCTCCTGGGCTGGGCAGCAAGAGGGGCTGCCGCAGATATCACAAGCAATAGCAGCAGGTCCCCTCCCCTTGCCACCTTCCTCTCCCTGCTTCCCCCCAGGAGACAGCAGAAAACCAATGCAAGCCAGGGGAGAGGGGAGCGCTAGCAGCAGGTGGACATGCCTGCACAGGGGCAAACACCAGGACAGAAGTGGCACTCCGGTGCATGCATGTTGATTCACGTGTTGGTGCGCATGAGTATCTTTCATAACCATGGCCTCGAAGAGAAAAGCAAGAAGCCTTTTCTAAAGCCTTTCGTAAGACACCATGTGCTTTACCAATATGACACAACAAGCACAGCACTTGGCTTTGAAGTAGTGACGATAGGTTTCCTGTAGATTTGGATCCTGGACTGCTCTGAGACTGCCCTTTCTTCTGCATCTACCACCTAGGTCTCAGTCCCTTGGTACACAAAAAAGAACTCATCCTTCCCAAGTAAAATATACAGAGCTCCAGTGTGTCCAGCTGTGGGGTGCAATGCACAGACTAACAGCACCCAGCAGCATTGCCTGTAGAGCCAAGAGGGGTCCCGTATCCCATGGAAACTGTGGCAGCTGATATAAATTACAGCATGGCAAGGATGCTGCTATGCAGCATATCCCTGATCCTGAATGACCATAAATGGGCACAGCCTTCGTTCTGCCCCACACCCAGAAGATACCCCTTCCTGTAGCTCGGTCCCTAGCCACCGTGCTGGTGCAGCTGACAAGGGGAAGAGCGTGAACAGGCCCAGTAATGAACAGCTTGTGCAGTTGTCTCTGCTGTACACCACCAAATCACTAGCTGCTGCATTCTGTTCAAGCCCTTAAAAAAACATTGCTTCTCAAACGACACAGGCCTTGGCTAAGTGAGTAAGGTGACATAGGCAAGAGCAGCAAGGAAATACTGTGTGCTGCAACCTCTCTGGAACAGGGGTGATCTTTTTCTTGTGTGTACTTACAGACCCTAAACTGACTTTGATTATCCATCCTTAACATTTCCTCTAGTTTTGGCACTCCCAGGCTATGAAGGCCATCGGCACAACTAATCTGGTGGGAATGTGACCCTGGGCTTGCCTATAAGGGGTCTCAGTGCTGATTATCTAGCCCAGGAAAAGTAAAAAAGTAAAGCCCATTAGATGCCTCTCCCTAAGAAAAAAGTAGGCCTAGCTTGGTGCAGCTTAATTCTCCAGTGAAACCAGTGTACTCCTGACTGCAGGCTTCGTGTGGATGTTTAATGTGCTGGCAGCAATGTGCACCCTTCTCCTGCCCACCCCAGCATTCACTTTGCTGGGCATATAGCACTCATTAGTCTCTGGTGCAGCAGCTGTAGCTCCAGCAGTTAGTTAGGAAAGCTGGGGCTATAGCACACCAAGACACCGGGACAGCCTCTTTAGTTCTAGTCCCTGCCCAGCTGGAGGGTGAGGAGATGTTTCAAGGCAGGGGGAACCTCCATCACGGTCATAGGTTTGGGTGAGGGGTGAGTTATGACTCCACAGTGTGCTGATAACTCACCCGGCCAGACTCTGAGCTTGGCTAGCTCATTTGTTTGGGCTGTTCAAGGATGGGGCAGGGTTCATTCCTCCCTTGCTGCTCTCCCCTGCCCCGAGTGCCACAGTGCCTTGCACAGGCCAGCATAACCATTGTGTATCAAGCTGCTCTATGCAGAAACCTGGAGAAGACAGTGACAGAAATCCTGACCTTTCTCCTCAACTCCCCAGCTCTATGTGCCTCCCAGTAAACCCTGTTCATCATATTAAACTCTCCCCTAGGCCTATGACTTCTGCCAGTCATGGACCATTTGTAACCCCTGGCTTTGCTAGGACACTCATCACAACAGCCTCTAATTATAGGCCTCTGCTTGAGCTCTTGAGTCCCACCAGCCTCTTCTACACATTAGCATTAGACCCTGAGTCCATAGCCAGAACTCTGCCTCCAGACTGCCCCCTTGGGCTGTCTTTCCTAGGGACAGTGAAAATGGTCAGTGAAAAGCTTCTCGAGCAGTATCCCCCTCGGTCCGGAGGGTATCTTGCCAGGGGATAAGAAATGAAACCTGATTTTGCCAAGTGTGGGATCCTCAGTGCAAAAAGTAGATACCTATATGGCCAGCTGAAATCCAGTGTGTGTGTCCCCGGATCCACATGATGTGGCTACAGACCCTCCAATGCAGCAGCCTGTTCTGATACCATGTCTTTAGCCTCTCACAGAGAACAAGGCTGGTTTTGCTGTCAGGTGGACACACGGCACTCCGCTCCAGCCCCCTCGTCTCCCGCACAGATGGGCCTTTGTGCTGGGAACCGCTCTCGCCTGTCACCAGAGCAGAAACGCTGGATGTTAGCCACTGGCTGCGAGCTGCATGGACCCTCTGTCATGCCTGGCCATGCCTCCGGATGCCTTGCTCTAGCACGGGGGGAGGAACGGAGCTTCCATGGGAAAAGAAAAATAGACTCAAAATCAGTCTGATTACAGGGTGTTCCCAGGTAAAGAGGGAACTGCTGAGAAGAGAGATGGAGGCAGAATCCTCTTGACTAACCAGGCTTGGGAGCACCTGCTGTCTCATAGCCAGGTGGTCCATCTGGTACCTGCCGCTGCTTCAAGGCAGTGATGTGATTTGCAGGTCCTTCTGTAGCATCCCTGCATGCTCAGGAGCAGATGGAGGCACTTTGCTATTTCCTGCAGTTAGAAAGGCAAATAGGCTGGGATGGGGAACAGAAAACCCCATCCCTGTGTCTTCTCTTTCAGGGAGGAGAGTCACACGGATCCTGCCTCTCCTTAAGCTCTTCCCCCCTGCCCACCTGTAGGTTGAAAAAGATGGAAAGCAGTGCTGTACACCAATCTCCAACTGGACTGGCTCAGAGCCAGGGAGGGCAGGCCTGGAGCAGAGTGAGAGAGAGAGGCAGAGTTGGGTGGATATTGCTTAGAAAGGCTTTTCTCCTGCATCACACCAAATAATGTCAAAGGAGGATTATAAACCTCCTGTAGGGACAGCTTTGTCGTGGGGGAATGGAGAAGAGATGGTTCATCAAGTTGGGTCAGTTCCTCCTATCCATCCCCAGCACCCCACAGAGACGCTGAAGGGACAAGAGGCTGCTGGCCAGATTCCCCCAGGCCCCGGCCGCTGCGGACCTGTGCCATGCAGGGCACAAGCAGCCTCCCTAGCCTGGGACCCCTTGTCCTCCTGGGCTGGGCAAAGAGCAAGGGACTGAAGCTCTCTCTCCCCCTCTCATGCCCAGTAGCTGCTGTTCGTCTGCCTTGGGATTGCTGCAGAGCCGAGAGCTGCCGCAGCTTTTATGATGCCAGCCTGCGTGAATGGCTGCATCAGCCCCAGAGACAGGGAGAAAGAGTAAATGGACAGCAAGGCGTTAAACTCCCCATGCTTCCTCGGGTGCCCGTGGAGGCAGGGACACACAGAAATGACAGCACGGGGCATATAACATAATACAGTGCTGGGAAGGACAGCCCTTGCGCCTGCAAATTTTGCTTCCCATTTTTGTGTGTGACAGAAACAAGATTGTAAACACAGGACTTTAAACCTAGCATGGTGGCACAGTGGAAGGACAGGGAGGTGCCTGTCTGGCTGCCACGGGCTCTCACTCGCAGGCTGAGGGGAAGCTGTCCTTCCTCCCATGGATGATATTTCTGCATTTGAGCAGCTGGGCATGAGTTTCTCTTCTGCTATGGAGCTGAGGGGTTCCCCTTGAAAACCAAGCTGGGAGGGTATGTGCATGTGTGCTGGGAGCGTGCGCGCATCAGCCTAGCCTGGACTAAATCTTCACTGGGAGAAGCGGAGAAAACTGTAAGGCCAGGAGAATATTTGCGGCTCAATGGCAGCCAGGAGGAAAGCAAGGGGATGTATCATGAGAGGTTTCATTCCTTAGTTAAACAAATTTTCACCTGAAACAATAATCTGGGTTAGGGAGCCCTCACGGCAGAGCTCTGAATTCTCTGTGCTGGGATGGCTGTGCTCTGGTAATTAACACAATAGGTGTCTCAAATGCAAACTGGGTCCCACCTCCAGCAGCTGGCGGCACCAACTCACCCTGCATCAGAGCTGCCCTGATTTAATCTGACGTATTTGAAAAAGCAAGAAGATCTCTAGGGGTTGCTCAGATTGGAGTAACTTTGCCCCTCTCTCATTTGTTTCTGCTTTTTGCACCAATACGCCTTGCTGGCCTGTGAAAAGGACTGAGCAAGAGCCATCATGACCTCGAGCAACGATGTTGCAAGACGCAAACCTTTTCTCAGAGGCCCTGAGGATTGTGGCCGTCCATCTCGGGACTTACCAACTCATCCCTGCAGCATTCACAGGCAGCCCGACTTCTGCTCTCCCAAAAAATCATTTTCCCCTGGCGCTGCCCCACCATCTCCCCCACATGCCTGTCTGCTGGCGGTGCTGTGTAACTCCCCAGGGTGCTGGAGGTCCGAAAGAGCCCTCCCCTGGCTAGTGGTGGCCACTCGCTGCTCTCCCCCGGCCTTATGATGGGCTGTCCCCACTGTCCCCAGCCTTAGCGGCACTAGCAGAGGGCAAGGGGTGCCAGTGGAAACGCAGGCCTGGGAAGCAGGTCACGACAACCGGCTCTTCTGGTTCCCTTTGTGATTCAGCTGAGGTGTGAGCGGTGCCCAAAGGATCCTTCTGGTGCCTCCCTGTCAACTTGGCTTTGTGGCTGGTACAGTTGCAGCCCAGAGGAGGGGCGATGCGAGGAGAGATGTGCCAGGCTCCGCCAGCATCGGCATCTTGTCAGCCACCAGTTAGTTGCAAGCATTTGCCTCGCACTAGATGTGTTGCTGGATGTGGTGATGCCCCTGCTTCTGTACGTCTCTTTGCAAATGGATCCATGTGCACTGGGCTGGGAGCTCTCGCTTCATTAACGCTGCCGGTTCAGAGAGCAAATGGCATTAACCATGGTCGTCCCCTGGCTCTGGCCATGGGGCAGACACCCTCCTGCTTGTGGGCTGAGCTGGCTCTCAATACAGCCTGTTGCCTCACCCACGCTGACACGTACATGAGCTCATAAATTCACGCCAGGTTAAAACTCGATGGGTTGGTTCCACCGCAACAAGCGAGGTTTAATGAGAAAATATCGGCAAAAGACACACTTTTGCTTCCTGAAGTAGCCTGATGCTGTCATTTCCAAGTTTTTGGAGGAGATAGGTGAGGGAAAGAAAAAATAACAACTAAGAACTCAAACCAAAGGTTGAACAAAACTCTGGCAACTTTTTGCCTTTTGGAAGCTGCTTTGGGATATTAAAGCAGCCCTACAGAGCACAAGATGGACCAGATCCTGCAGTGACACACTTTGACTATTCCCAGCACTCCAGAGAGCTGTCGTACCTCCCCAAAAAGGAACCCTCCCTCCAGCTGCAGCCAAGTTTGACCTAAGGCCTCCAGGTCACTCCAGCTCAGTCAATGCCGCTTTCAAGCACCGTGATGGAAAAACCCTGTGTCAAAGCTTCAAACACCTCTCCAGCTCTCCCCTGCTGAGGATCTCAAAGCACTTTGCAAAGAAAGACTCACAGGCCCCTCTCGGAGCTCAAGAGGTAGCCCAGCGATAGCAGACAGGAATTTGTCCCCAGACAGAGGAGAGCGTTTGGAAATAGAGGCCCAGATCTGCAGATGCAGGGCCAAGCACAAGATGAATGCCTCTGCTCTGCGTGGTTGCATCTCAAGCTGTACCGAGTTTGATGGCGGGGATAAACAGACAGATTGGTAAGACTTGTAAAGCATAAATTTAACCGCAAGTGTTCCTAACCTCTGGAGATCGGCCGCCTAGGATCTCTCCTCCCCAGTACCCCACGGCTTTTCAGTAAGCCCTATTCACATTAATATCTTGAAGCCCTAATGCCGTAGCCTGAGTTGATAGCTGGTTAATGGTTCCAAGTGGACAGGCAGGCAGATTTGCATGGAAGGCTGCAGGAACCCTGAATTGAATCCGTTCTGGACGATTGAGCCGATCACATTAAAGACAATTTGTAAAGCAGATTTTTATAAGGGACTCCTTACAGCTTTTACAGCAGGGAACTTTTATTTCCTTATCAGAAAAAAAGCTAACATTGTCAGAAGGGGGAGGTAGTATACGTGGATGGGAACAAAATGAAATGGCATTGATCAGATGAGCGTGAAAGGTTTTCCAGAAAGCAGGTAGTGTCTCCTGCCTTCCTCCCATCCTTCTTGGGTGCTAGGTACCAAACCACATTTTCCAACAAAGTCCACAGCTACTAATTCACTTATAATAGAGGATCCTAAGTTCCCCTCTCCCCTTCTCCTTGATAAGTGAGCCTGCCTGCATTCAAAGCTTACACATGGCTTGTTATATATATACCCTCAGCTGATTTTGGCACAGCGAACTTGAGGAACTACCTGCCTCAGTATGGCATTCAGACCTGTGGTTTAGTACGGACTGTCAGTCTGCTGTGGCTTTGTGCAGCACCTAGCACAGTATTGTGCTTCCCTGCAGCTCTGGGATGCGTCCACAGTACAAATAAGCGCACAAATGAGTGGAATGAATGAATAAATACGTAATACAGGGTCAGTCATTCCTGCAAATGTCGTGCATCCACCACTAAACTGGTCCAGCCGAGAGTCTCGCCAACACAGGCTTCAGGGTACTCGGCGATCATGGACAGGGGTCGGGAAGGATTTTCTTCCTGGAGCATTGCAGGGCTGGCTGTACCGTTTCCTTGGCAAGGCACCACTAGATGCACCACTGGCTTTCCCTGGCAGAGCTGTCAGCGGGACAGTGCAAGACGAACTACCGGACTACTGCAGAGCGGCAGGAGACAAGATTGTCTGACTGCTGAGAGCAAAGCCTCCAGAATAGCCAAAAATAGAGCAAGTAGGGGGAAAAAGTCTCTCTTGACAGGACAAGGTGAGATGCCAGGCTGCCCCAGGGTCACTGTCTGTGTGTCTCCTTGGTGAAAGCAATTCCTAGAGGGACTGGGGGAGCATAAACCCCTTTTGGTTTACCCAGCACAGTCACCACAGCATTACTCCACCTCCAGTGCCTTTCCCAGGGGTTGTGGGCAGGGTTTCCTGCATGGGGCTGCCCGGTGGAGGGGTGAGGAGGAGGGAAGAGCAGGTGAAGAATGGCATGGGAAGTTCTGAGACTCCTTGTGAGGAGCCAGAGCTCAGCCAGGCACCTGCCTGGAAGCACAGAGGAGTGCAGGGAGCCGGAGGCTGTCCCTTCCACCACCTCTTTTCGCAATGCACAGCAGATCCCTTTGTCCTGGGAATACGGAGGTATACCCAGACCTGGTTTCTCATCACTCTGTTAACCTTTTCCCTCTCACAGTCTCCCTGGTTTCTTGAGCACCACTCCCTCCCATTTCACCTCTGTCCTCACCCATTTTAGCGGGACCATCCAGTCACTGTGCTCTGTTGATCTTCCATGCCCTGGATGTTATCATCTCTGTCTTTGCTAGCACTGGGGGACCCTGGGCCCTGGCATTTGCTCAGAGGGCCAGTCTTTTGGCCCAGACCTTGCTAAGTGCAGCTACATCTCAGAGTCACAGCCCAGCCAGCCTGGCTGCTCTTCTAGGATGCTGCCCCAGCCCAATGAGAGGAGGAGCGGAGGCAATTCCACCCTGCCTTCACTGCAACTTCTCCTCTCCAGCTGCAGACCCCCCTCCTTCTGCAGGCACAGGCTGCCTCTTACCCCTGCAAGAAGGCTGGACACCAGCCCGGGGGTGGCACATGCGCCCGCTGCCACGCGCTCCAGACCCAGCCACCAGGAGCCCGGCCTCAAAAAGGCAAAAATCGGTTCTATTTGCCTTTCCCAGTTCACTCACAAGCACCGTAAACCCAGACTGCTGGTCCTCCTTCCATGTCTCCCACAGCCGACTCAGGAGAGCCCTCCAGGATGGCATTAACCCATTCTGCACTGGAGCAGAACAAAAGAGTCTCCCCCAGGGCACTTCACAAAGTGGGTCACTCTCCCACTTCTAAGAGCTGTGCTAGAGCCCAGGGCAGGACCAAGCCCTGGGGTGGAGACACACGGGCTGTTCTGCAACCGCCAGGCTAGGTCGAATGAGCTGGGGAGAAGTCGATCCAAATCTTTGCCCATCTCCTCCTTTCCAGGGATGGATCAGAACCAAAGGGATGGATCAGAACCAAAGGCATGGATCAGATGCCATCAGGCACCCAAGTGCAAAAGCACTGAAAGTAAGGTCTGAAACCTGGGAGCAGTCCAGCCCCTCTGCAAAAGAGCCCGTGGGAAGTGTGTGTTGAGGGGAGCGGGGCTTTCGGGGATGCCGGCTGAAACCTTCCGTCTCTCCTTCCCAAACATCTGTGCTCATTACCCAGCCTTGTGGCTCCCTTTCCCGGGAAGCCTGGCTGCTGTGCCTCGCTAGACGCTGCTCGATCCAAAAAGCAAACAAACCGCCTCAGCTCCCAGGACTCCGGAGCCCACTGCCTGCAGCTGCTTCCAAAACAAACGATCGTGTTGTTCCTCTCCAAGCCAGAGACGAAATCGGCCCCGACTCTCTCCCACCCTCACGCAGATGCTTCCACACCTGCTCCAGACCCGGGCGCGCACCCCAAAAAGCCGATCCCATCCTTCGCCACCGCTCCGCAGCACTTCCCGCACCCCCCTCCCCCATCGGCACCCCGCAGCCCTCCTCCGGGGCTGCCCCGACCCCCGCAGCGCCCCGGCAGAGCCCAC
>WAAD01023417.1:294820-353120 GCA_013389945.1 Fregata magnificens | reverse complement strand
GGGTGTCCGGCGGGCTTGCGGGGGGTGATCGCGGAGCCCGGCGCGCCTCGCCGTGGGTTTCCTAAGGTGCTCTTCGGCTGTGCCTCGGCACCCAGGTTTTGTGGACTCGAGGCTTGTTTTCCGAATTCCTTTACGGACGGTGGAACGCCTGGGCCATGGCTGCTGGCAGGGACAGCAGCCTACCTATCCGGCCGTTGGTACGACATACAAAAATACCTTACGTAAACCGCCTGTGAAATAGACGTAGCTATCCTTTGGAATCTAGATTTACACTCGTAAATGCTTTGGGTGTAGATCCTAAGTAATACACAGCGTTTTCATGGAGCCTACTGAAAGCAGGAGCTTGTTCTGGACACGTTCTGCGTGCGCTGATAAGCGAGGGGGTTCAGAATCAGCCCAAGGGCTGATGCACTGGAGGAGGGAGGCACTGGTTTGCTGTGCTTTGTAACAGCCCTTAGTATGTGGACACAGACACAGCCTTTGTGGCTCTTTTGCTAAGGAGGTATTTAGCCTGCTAGTGCCAGCTCCTGAGCTGCCCTGGCCTCCACAAGGATGCTGAACCCCAAACAAAGATGTGAACAACAATGACAACAACCAACAACAAAGTCATGTTGATTTCAAGCTCCATTAGAACAACACAGGAACAAATCAATGCCTGGCAAGCAGAAAAGGACAGAATCAGTGGGGAAGGATACCACACATAGTGGAGAAGGGAAGGGGGGGGGCAGTCAGCAGCTATAAAAAGATACCTCTAAGGACCCCTTCAGCAGTCTCCTCCTCCTTTTAATTCCTTTAGAAGTTAATTCCCGTTCAAGGGAAGGATGGGCAGCTCTGTAACAAAGCGGATTAGCCAGATAGAAGGTTTGTTCCAAAATAACAAAAGTTATTACGTAGTAATGAGGTTTAGTTAATAGATTCACAGACTTTAAGGCCAGTGGGATTCATCTGGACATCCTGCTTGTGGAGCAGAGGCTGCAGAACTTGCCCCGATGATTTCTGCCTCCTGCCTCTTCTGTAAAACTGCAGGCCAGAGCTTAGGAGTGCAACCCCCTGTCCTTGCGGACAGGCGAGCTATGGAGAGCTCCCTTGCAACAGTTGTTTCAGTGGTTGGTTTTCCTGTCCTTGGAGTGTTTATCTGGCTAGTTTCACCTTTAATCCATAAAATCTCATTATTTCTTTTCCCGACTCCATTAAAGAGATACCTCCGATGAGACATTACTCCCCCGGGCAGGTGTCTCTAGGTTGCGATCGAGTCCCCCCCATTACACAATGTTGAAACTTAATTTTTCCCAGTGTGATACTCTCCCATCTCTCTTTTAATGTATTGCGACCGGCACCTGAGCTAGCCTCTGCCGAGATGCGTGGGGCAGGCCAGATCTCAGCACTATCGTTTTAACCTTTCTGCAAATCCAGGCAAAGACATCTTGGGATGGTTACCCTCGCTTCACACCTTCAGGGTTTCCTTCACAGGCCCAGCAGCTAGAGGTTTTCATCTGTGAAAGGAAAGAGAATAGCCAAAGCTGTGATTATGCAGTACACCAGGCAGGTCTGTTCTCACCCTTGGCAACCCTTTGGTGCACTGCTTGGCCACGGGGAGCAGCAATGGTTTGGCAAACGCTGGAATTCCCCGAGTCGTTCGCTATGAGGGCTAGGAAGGGGAACGCTGTTCCTGGGGGCTTGCGGGTGACACAGAACAGACGTGGCAAACACACAAAATTCGCCCCTGCTTTGTTGCAAACTCAAATCTGAAATCAACCACAGAGAGAAAAACTCGGGATTGATCATAGCTTGATCTAAGCAAGGTGACATTTCAGTGCTATGCCTGGGGTATGATTAAGATTTCCCTTCAAGAATATGGGAGGATTTGATAGAGCCTTGGGCCTTGGCCTCCCAAATCACAGACCTCGAACATTTGAGACAAAAATGTAAATCCGTTAGCAGCAGCAGCAGTAGACCATTCGCCCTGGTGCATCAGGCCTAACTTATTGAGCCAGAATGTATTATTTTCATGATCCTGCGCAAAGCAAAACCCATCCCATTTGGCATGGTTCTAGCTGTTAATTTCTAAGATTTATTACACAGTGCCATGGGGCCCCTGTTCTGCAGCTTTTTGTGAGTCCAAAATTTCCGTGAAGCCCAAGGGGACTTCTGCATGAGCAGGAAAGGCAGGAGTGGAATAGTTTGGTTTGGCAGTTTTTGTTATTTCTAGGGGAGGAAGATCATAATATGTAACATATTTAATTGCATCATACTTATTTTTTTGATTTGGGGAGGTCTCTGTGTGCATGTCCTCTGAGGGGCTGATGCGGCTGCCTTCTGCTTTGCTCTATCAGCTGATTTAGCTGATTGCTTCTTTCCTTGTTTCTAACCCTCGCAGCAGTAGGTTTCTAAAGCACGTCCCAGCCAGAGACATGGAGGATGAGCCCTAACTACTTTGCATACCATGGTGCCCGCAATAATAGGGCAGGGGTTTCAAAGGTTGCCCATCCTTTCCACTCCAAGTATAGGAACACATGAACCACTTTCAGGCTCAGAAATCCCTTTCATAAATCTATAACTATATTCCACTAGAAACAAAGAGAGAAAAAAACCAACCCACCTGGTGCTTCAGATAGTCCGAAGGACTGGGCTGTGAGGAATCCCCCCCTTCCCCAAGGAAAATCATTCCTAATATCACACAGAAGTGATATTTACCCCCTCTTGATTTTTAGAAACGGTAGAAGTCTCATTTTAGATGGCAACTAGCCATCAGAACAGAGATCCAAAAGTTATACAAGCCCCTTCCTCTACACCCCTGTGAAATCTGTTTTAGGCACAGATACTAGAAATGGTGTAGTAACTTGGCCGACACTTACATAAGTTGTCATGCTAATATAGTTCTTGAAAACTGCAATTAAAGCATGAAACAACATTTGGCTGAAAAAAACCCAAAAGGCTTGCTTGTAGTTGAGCACTGTTTTGTCCGCCCAGCATTTTGGCTGTTCAGCCAGCACAAGAGTTTTCTGCTGATGCTGACATGTGAGGTAACGTCTCTGCAGCAACCTGCTGTAATAGCACGTTTCACGCGCACCTCCCAAAGTCCTTCCCACTGGCGAACATGGTTGAGCATGGTCTTTTGGCAATGTGCAGGAGGACACGGGATGGGTTTGGTAAGGTTTCTGCAATGACACAACTCCTCTGGATGGGGTCTTCCCTGGCAAGCTGATACACATCCTTCCCCAGGGCTGAACAGTTGCTGGGCTGGAGTCAGGGCAAAATGGCTCATCCAGATCTTTGTAAATGCAGCTCCTATCTGCTCTGGGATGAGCACAGCACATGCTCAGGAACAATGGGGCTGGGCTGATGGATAGCCCTCAGGGGACCGCTGCGTTTCCATGGAGGAGGAAATGTCACCCAGGAATTCCCCCACGCTGGTGAACTCCAGTTCCTCCACTGATGTCTGGGGCTGTGCCTCTGCTGCCCTTCCCGAGCAGTGGCTGCTTTCCAGTGGCTCCCTGCACACACGGTCTGGCAAGGCCCTGCGACTTGAAAGACTCAGTGGGAATAGACATCTTATATTATTTTTTACAATTATGATTACCAGAGGGGATTCGAAGGAGGGAAGAGGGTGGGGAGGAATTGCTCTTTAAAACATTCCTCAGGGGGTTTTGTCAGCTGCTTTTGTTTGATGAAGATCCCACAGCAGAGGCCTGTCATTCTGAGCTGGGAGCGCATTTGACACTCCTGTCTCCGCCGCGTACCTGGTGTGTATTTGCTGCAGTGCTGATTACATTAACTTCTGTGTTTATAAACATTTTGCATCAGTGCAGAAGGCTGTGCTGAACAGAATCTTAAAGCTTGCATCAGTTTTATTTTTGCTTTTTCATCTGTAAACACACATAATGTGTCTGCAGTGCAGTCAACAATGAGGGATCAGAGGTGCAAAGGGCTTCCTGAGCTGATTCTCTGCTTGGCTTCACTTCTGAGCTCTCCTGATACAGCCTCCTACATGCTTACATGAACACACATACATACGCACACATATACATTGTACAGACGGCAGACACTCCTTCAGATCTGAAAGCACCATCCTTTTAAAAGGCAATTCAGTGCTGATAGTCACTCCTGTCCTGCTGTTCTCTGGATAGGGCCAGCAGTTGGAGAAGAAATTAAATCTGAACTGGTGAGAAAATCGCCTCCCAGTTAATGGAAGCTGATGCAAGTTGTAAGCAGCCTGCAAAAAGCGGTGGGGTTTTTCTGTCCCCCTCTGTTGCGGGGTTTGTAATAGCCTTGC
Organism: Fregata magnificens; assembly: GCA_013389945.1. Taxonomy (NCBI): domain Eukaryota; kingdom Metazoa; phylum Chordata; class Aves; order Suliformes; family Fregatidae; genus Fregata; species Fregata magnificens. The sequence goes on along the minus strand of WAAD01023417.1, from coordinate 348,847 downwards.
TGCAATGCTATCTGAGTGCCTTAACCCTCTCAATCCCCACAGCACCCCCTTGTGAGGCAGGAATAAAACCATAATCCTCATTATACACGGAGAAAAGAAGCCGAGGGAGATTAGGAATCCCAGCCTTGCAGAAAGCAGTATGAGTTCTGCTACAGGCTTTCAGTTGAAAGTGGCTGGAAGTGCAAGGCTGGTGGGTTTGGGAGGACCCACGTCTTGGAAATGCCCAGCAACGGCTGATCTGAATGCCTTTCAATCCAACCAGCCACAAACTGGGGGTGAGTTTGGGCTGGAGTGCTCTTGCATGGGTAAGTGCTGCAAGCAGCATCCACGTCTAGCTCAAACCACTGCACCGTGTACCTCTTTGGTCCACCGTTTCCTTTTTGGCTCTCTGTGCCAACACACACCTTCCACTCCAGCCATCAACAATAAAGTTACTGCGGGGAGATGTTTTTAGTTTTGGGTCCTCTCTGAGCTAGGCAGAGGAAGGGATGGAGGCTCCGTCTGTTGATAGGTTACGAAAAGGGCGCCGAACTTTCTGAGCGCTCTTGAGGAGTCTCCTGGCTTACGGTTGCAGGAACAGGGGTCCCGTCTCCCGGTGCAGGCAGTGCCGGAGCAGAAGGAGGGGGTGCGGCTGATCCCACCCTTCCCGGGACGGGGGCCATCGGGGCAGATGCACGCCCGCTGCGCGGCAGGAGAGCGTTTCTGATGGAGCAGGCGGGCCGAACACCTTGCAAGGAGAAAGGCAGGGGAAACTGGCTGGTGCCTCCGTGCGATCCCCAGGGGAGCCCGCGCGCCGGCCGCAGCGCGGCCGCACCAAGCACAACCGCCGAGCACCACCTAGTGTCCGCGGGNNNNCCAGCGCCGGCTGCCGCACCTCGGGCGCCTGCTTCGCGGGGGTTCTCGGCCTATGCGGGCGTGCTCCCCGTCAGCAAAGAACAATTGCTCCGGCAAAGCTGCTTAAATGCTTGATAGAAGGAGCTAGCGTCTTTCTCGACGAAGCCGACATCTGAGAAGGAATTAAAAGGTCCGTCTTAGGTGCACGCAAACGTGCGGGCTTGCGCTTGCGCTTGGGCTTGTGTGTGTGCGTATGTGTGCATAGAGGGCCGGTGCTAGGCAGAAGATTAGGCACAGCATTCACAGAGACACACGATGGCATAGAGAAAGAGAGGAGGAGGAATATAACATGAAATCAACGGAAATATTTCAAAGGGCACATGTTCCCGGCATTGCTGATGAGGTCCGGCAAGGGGAATTCTCTCTCTTCTCTTCAAGACTTGTCTCTCAGCTCCAACGTCTGAGCTGATACGCTCTCCAGCGCTGGCGCAGCTCGTTCAGAGCACGCACAAGCCTCAGCAGTTATTGTATTAGAAAATAGCATGCATTATTGAACAGCACTGTAGCCCTGCCTTCCCGAGTGCCTTGGCAGTGCCCATGCATGGCAGGGAAGGCAGGACGCAGAGTCCCAAACCAATACCCAGAATAGCCTTCTGACTGAGGGTTTTAGAAGCTGCTGTGCAGTCATCCATGAGGGAAAAGCCGCAGAGAGGATTTCTTCTGAACTGGAAATTCACCGACACGTTCTGCTTTGGATTTGAATCAGGACCAGAACTTGCTGTAAATTTACAAGTGGAAATAAGCCCTTTGCTTTTAGTAGTTGGACAAATAGGCTTCTTTTCTTGCATAAGCTCTTCTGGGACCTGATCTCTGGATCACAGGGCGAGAAGTCAAGAGGTTTGCAGGCCTGTCTCATTTGCAGGCTGTCAAGTCAATAGCATGAGAGTGTAAATTTGATGCTATGGCAGTAGAGCTGCTGCTGTGAACAGGGAGCAACGCCCCTGCAGCCACCACAATGAGTCTGGAGGGGCACATTGCCATCAGCGGGGTAACTGTCACCCTGCTGGAATCCCTGGAGTTGGACAAGACCAACTCACCCTCTCAAGGTGTACCTCTGGAGCAACTCCAATGCGTTAACTTCAGCAAATCTGCAGCAAATCCAGCCCAGACATGGGAATTTGTGGTGTAAATCTGGAATGAGTTGAGCACAATTGCTGCTGTGAACATGGAGCAGCCTCACATGCGGGACAGTGGAGCAGCCCCCTCCCTGTCTATGCTGGAGTGGCTGGACACAGAAGGCAGCCCAAGACCCATTCCCAGCTGGCGCAGCTACGTAGGTGCGAGCTTTGTTAAAATCCACATCCAGGTGGGGAAACATTTCTGCTGCACAAGCAGCTTCCCCATTCAATCCTCGCCATTTGCTTCTGAGGCACATCCAGCAAAGACTGTCCTCTCTCTCTCCCCCTCTTCCAGCCAGGCCATTAATTTCCGGCTGTCACAAACGAGCTGTTTCTCTGCGAGCAGGGCCCTCTGCCCCCCTCCGCCAGGCAAAGCAGGCATCAGCCTTGTCAGCATCAGAATCGGCCACAGGAATCAACACATCCCAGTGATGCTGATTTATCGCCCTCTAGGTTGTCAGCATAAATACTTGATAAATACAGATATGAATAACACAGCCTGAGTTTACCTTGTCAGCATTAATGAATCTCCTGTTGGTGAGCAGGGGGAGACTATTGCCAGGCTGTGCATGCAGTGGAGGTCTCTTGTGCATGCTCCTCCACCATCCCAGGGAAGGCAAGGGGGTTTACTCCAAACAGTGCTTTTGTGAACCTAGAGTAACCCCCCTTGCAGCCTGTTTTGTAAATGCCAACTGTGTCTGGCTGATGTCTATTCAGAGGAATTTTGCTGCAGTCTGAGGAGTTCGCGATGTGAGTTTGGAGGGACTCCAAGGGAAATGTTTCTGTCAGCCTGGAGTAACTGCAGAGGGGCCAGTGAAATGACGTTACTCGTCTCTCTCAGAGGACAAACCTCTCCTCATGGGCCAGTTTCTTCCTGTCTAATTGTGGGAGTAATCTATCTCCTCCATCCATGAGCTTCTGCTTTCTTCTACAGATGCTGGAGGGAGGAGGTCACCTTCCTTATACTGAGCTCCTAGGAGGTCATCAGAACTTTCCAAAGACACTGGGTAGGGAGGTTTTGCCCATCTCTCTGGGAGAGCTGCTGGCCTGGCACTGAGGACGAGCATTTGTCCCCATGGCAAGTCTACCCAAATTTCACTCAACCAGCCAAAGAGCCAGGCTCTGCCTGCTAATTCCTACTAGCTGTTTGGTTGCATTTTTTTGTGATGGAAAAAGATATTAGGAAAAATTTGGTAGATCTATGGTACTTTACAGACTTCCCATGAGGAGAAAGGATTCACGCAGGCCTGGGACTTGGGGTAGCCAGGTTTATTTGCCCTTCCTCCTAGTGTTTGGGGACAATGTGACTATACTTCAAAGTGCTGTGAGACCCTGCCATCCTGGGCACCCAGTAAGAGTTGTAGACTGACTTAATGAGTCATCTCTTTCCAAGCGGGGAGAAAAATGTCACATTAAATTTTTGTTTGCAAATTTTTTGAATGTGTAGCTTGAGTTCTTCTTGACATAAATGAGCTTAGAATGGAAGCTGTCTGCCAGGCTGAATTTTCCATGGCCATGTTTTTGGTGGAGATCTGGTGGTGGTTCTGGCTTCCAAACCCCCTCTCATGGAGTGACAGCTAAGCCAGCATCTACAGGGAGCTTCATGGTAGTAAAATTTGGTGTGTCTTCTAGTGATCTGTGGCAAAAAGACAGAAATCTTTTAGCAGCAGAAATAGACTCCTGAGTTCAGCATGTATTTCTGACACGTTTTCCCATGTAATGTGTGGTGTTCAAGGCCAGATAGGGCTCAGTTACGGGTTTTTTTGCCCTGATATAAACAATTGGGATGAGAATTCACTTTGCAGCAGAGCTACCAATGCCTGTCTATGATATGTATTCCGCTAGTGTATTTGCGCACCCAGATCTGGGTCTGAGTCTTCATCATCTCATGCCTCAGCTTACCACCAGACAATGTGTCACAGCTAACAGGAAAGTTTGGAGGCCAAAAGCCCTTAGTGGCTGGAACATGCTCAGCCAGAGCTTGGATAGATGAATAAATGGTTTCCATCTGGAGCATTATGGGAAATTGGACCTCTTTAGAGGTGACGTGTTGTGAGATGGGTAATAGCAGGGACAAGCTGTTAAGGGCTTTCTGTCCTGCGGGCAGCAAAGGTTTCTTTTATCTTTTAAGATGACCTGAGAGGAGCAGGACTATGGGCTTACTCCATTTGTAAAGTGATTTTTTTTTAATGTACTTAAATACTTTTACAGTGTCTGTTAATGAAACTTCGGTGACCCTGGGGCTCCTGAGGGAATCCATCTGCATCTAAGTGATGGAAAATGAACTCGTTAATGGCTGGGGCCTGCTCAGTCAATATAGGAAATCGATCCTTAGTGATGAAGGGCTGTATGGAAAGGGGCTTGGCTAAGTGGGTTTTATCCTCAGNCTGTGTAAGATCCGATTGCAATCTCTCTACTTCTCTCTTCCGTGCTTGTACACCACCTAGCACCACAGGGGGTCTTCTTTCCCTTCCTTCCCAGTTTTCCTCTGGGAAGGAGAGATGTCTTTCCAAAACCACCCATCCCTGCTCCCATCAAACCTAATTTCCTCCCATCACAAATGATTCACTATAGGGAGGGACACTAGAGCTCCTGGAAGCACTCACACTATGGATAATAACAGAGGATAAAGGCTGGCACTAACAGAAAGCCATTGGAAAACCGTGCACCAGGTGCCTGGGTCCTCTGAGAAGTGCTCTGGAGCGGTTTGGAACATCTGTCCTGCATCTAACAGGAGTTATTTTGAGGAAGGGCTTGTCACTTGGGCTAGCAAACTCCCAGGAACTTCATTTCCAGTGACTTTGGGACACTTGCCTCTCTGCCCTTCTCCCTTTGCTAAACCTCTTCACCTCCAGCTCACTCCTTTCCTCTGTGTCCTTTCTGCACTGCAACAGGGACCCGGGTTCCCCCACCTCATGCTGAACTTGTATATGAGCAGGGACTCGCAACTCCAAGGGTACTTGGAGTGGTGGATTTACGTTATTGAGGGAAAGATGTAAAGGGCAGAAGGTCATACCTGGCTATTTGGCAATCTGCTGCAGGAAATGGGAATTATCTGTGTGGCTATGGAGACGCATTGCTCCTGCGTGAGGGGAAAGGTATGAAGGTGGGGAGGAGGATGAGAAATTAGAAGAGGGAAGAAGGGAACAAGGAAGCATTTTTTTCTGCATTTGGGGATGTTGTGTGTGCAGTCCTCCTGTACACACCATCTGTGCAGTGGTAAAACCGTGCTGGGTCTTTTAAGAGCACTGATCCGCCCTTTCATGTCTCACGCAGGGCAAAACACGTACCAGAGCTGGGAACAGAGCCTCAGACAGAGTAAATTGGTCATGTTCTGCTGGTATCCACAGGGTGATGCTGATTTTCATTACAGAGGCGGATGGCCCAGTGAGATCAGAACAGCAGGGCTGACTATGCTTTTACTCAGGGTCCCTTTACACCCCTCTCCTCTGCTTTGGGGGGATCGCCCTGATTTAAAGCAGCTGAACCTTCAGGGAGTGTATGAAAAAGGCAAGTTTGGAAATGTGAGCAAAACCTTTATGGCTCTGAAGCAGCTTTGGACGTCTGCAAAATGCTTTGAGATCTGCAGCAGCCAGTTGCCAAAGATGAGCAGTTTTATTATGTGATTGGTGCTATGCCCTTCAATGATTCGCACATCCCGTGGGTCAGATCCTCAGCTGATAAAAGCTGGGAGAACTGAACTGATTTATGTCCACCAAAGATCAGCTGCAGCAAGGCCACATTATACCATTTGATGAAGAGTCTGCTCTCTCTCTTCTCTCTCCACTTGCCTTTAGTCACTAAAATCTGCTTCATTAACAAACTCTCCCTAATCACCGCTCCTGAGCAGCGGAGCACTTTGCCCAGTGGGGCTCTGCATGAAGCGTCTGCCCAAGGACTGTTCCAGCGAGTATAACGCACACTTTAATGACTTTGCTTCTCCTTAGCCAGTTGTTGGAGGATACGGAGCAATGATTCTGCAAAGCTTGCTGTGCCGGGAGTCTCTCATGGGTGGCTGGAGGTTAGCTGTGAATCTGCTGATGTCCTGAACAATGAAACATTTTCTTTCTCTAAACAGGGGACAGTCTTTTAGCTTAAAGGCATTTTTGCAGAGTCAGAAAGTGAAGGCTAGGGGGATGGTAGAGGTGATACTTCAGGTTTTAGGCATGTCATGGAAATAGTTTAGGGGTCTTTAAGGATTTCATTTTTGTGCCAGGATTTGGCTGGAGATTTTTGCAAAAAAAAAAAAAAGCTTCCAGGAAATACAGTTTCCTCATCTGGAAGTGATTAGGTTTTGGCTACGCCATGAGGGAGGGAAGGATGGGTATTGAAAAGAGCAGGTTCAGACCTGGAAGCATGATCAGGATATGTGCTCATCAGTGGCTGTCAATGCTCTCTGCCCCGTGGGCTGTTCTTGCAGCCCCGCTCTGTCGGCATGGCTGATGGAGACCCACACCCAACCCCGCGATGCAACACAAAGAGTATGATCTAAGCTGTTCTATTCCTATCCTGGCGTGGAGCCATTTGTTTGAGACGTAAGAGTCTCCCACACACAACCCCTTGCAGCAGCGTTTTTTGCCGTGGGGAGCCAGGCACTCCGCTGAGGTGCTGGGGGAGCAGCAAAGCTGTGAGGAGCAGCCCAGCCAGCATTATCCTGTGGGCGGCTTGTTTTTCATCCTTCCCACCCTCTCAGTGATAATGACGCCTATTTTTCTCCCCTTCCATGTGCAGAAATAGCTTGCATTTGTCGTAAATCACCTCGGCTGCAGATGGTGAGTCACCGGTTGATCAAAGGCAAGACCCTTTTCTAGATCTGAGGGGGAGACTAGATGCTTCAATAAATCATTAGGAATTGGCAGTAAAGAGAGTTTCCCTTGGGTTTAACGAGAAAACCTCACCACCCTCCTCATTTGTCCCCCATGCCTCCTGGCTTGTGTAGTGTAAATTGCAAATTTTAGTGATGTGAATGGGGATACCTGATTTAGGATCCCTGTTACAGTTATTCCTGGGCATTGGGCAGTAGTTTTCTGCCGTAACCAATAAGTCTGGACAGTAGCAAGGGGAAAAGTGCTGTAGCTGAGGGGAATAGATGTGAGTGAGTGCATGTACTAGGAGCAGGGAATGAGAAAGGACACAGAGCGTCGGCATGTGCCATTCACCAGCAAGCAACAAGATAAGAAACGCAGAGTCCAACGGGACCAGCATCAGCTGGGCATGAGCTTGACATGAGCTAGCGTAGTGGTGACAGGAGCTGGGATGCAGGGTGAGATAAACCACAGGCCCATGACGTAACTGCATCAGGATCCAAGATCCACACTGTGTACCTATTGCAAGGTGGGATGAGGTGGCACTGAACAGGACTGCTCGCTCAGAGACGAGACAAGGAGCAGTAATATGGCAGTGGGGAGAGGAAGAGAGACGGAACCCAAGCATGCATCTGCCAGCATCATGACTGCAGTGTCCTGCCCAGGAGGGAGTACTGGGTTACGCGGGAGCAGAGGATGGTGTGAGAGCTGTCAAGGGAAAAGGGAAAGACCTGGAATTGTTCCTGTACACTCACTACACACTCCTTTCCTCTCTGCACCCCTTGCATGTCTCAAGCCAGCCTCTCTGGAAAGGAAGGGATCAATGGCTCTTGAGTCAGAGACTCTGCTGAAAGCTGAGCAGATGAAGGGTTTGCCATCTGTGAACAAGTTGTTCTGATTGAATTAGGGAACATTTAACATTTACAGATAATTAGAAACAGCCACCCATTACAAAGGGAGCAAGCACAGCAGAGAGAAGGGAAGCTTTTGAAAGGGGATTGGAAGCTCCTTGACACATCAGCCAGGGGAGCTTTTCAGGCACAACTTCTGAGCATTTCCAAATGCTTTGTGCTCGTTACATTCCCAGATCTTGGGAGCCAAGTACCTATCTCTGTCTCTTTATTCTGCCCACTCCATTATTTTTTAACTGCCTTTTGCCTTTTTCCCCCAGCCAGTGCTCAGCCAGCTGCCTTTCTGGGAGATTTTATCAGGGTGTCCCCTTTGGTTCCATACTGGGCTGTCAGCTGTGAAGCAAAAGGGAAGGAAATTTGCTGTTCTTCTTCCATGACTGTCACAACCTCCTTGGCCTGGATCTGGGCGGTGCAGCCATGGCGGGGACAGCTCTGAATGCAGAGGCTCCTATGCTATCCTGGCCTGTACAGGATAGACCTGGACGTAAAGCTGGTTAGTATTTTTTTCAAACTAACGTTATTACGCAGAAAGATAAATACCCTTGCAATAGAAAACTAAAAATTTTTGGTTACAGAGTTCAAAAAAGAAAGTAAAATATGCAAAATACTCTCTTCTCCACTCAAAAATAACTTCCCTCTTACAGATTTTTCTTTTTTTTTTCTTGTGTTTCCTTAATATGTTTTTACATCAACAGTATTAAGAAAAGCATGTTTCTCATACTTTTATTTTGAGAGAAGAAGAAGCTAGTGGAAATTTAAAGTTCCCCAAAACACTAAAAGAGATTATTTCCTTCCCAAATTTCCTCTGAAAAATAACTGACATTTCTCAAGCAGCTTGAGCAGTAATTGCGCTTACATCAGTGACGGTAATTGCACGGCATCTGCTGCGGAGAGTTACCCAAGAGGTGAAGTCATAAAGCGGCAGCTGCCCTTTCGCTGGAAGAAACCTCTGTGATGGCTCTTGGGCAGCAGCTCCACGACTTGACCTCTGCTCCCAGCACCAAGGGCGACTCCACGAGCCAAGGCAGCTGCAGTCACTGCCCCTTCCCAGCCGGGACTGCTGCACCTCGCAGCTCCCGCTCCCACACTGACACAGCCTTGGCGGTCCTCCTCCTCCCTGCCATGTGTGGAGGGTCTGCTCACCCACTGCCAGGCTCCCACCCTCCCACAGGCAGGAAGGAGAACCCAACTGGGGAATAAATAGGCGCGTGTGTTTGTGTGAAGGTGGCTGCCCCCTCTTTCCAGAAAGGCTGCCACCTTCCCGAGCCTGCCGTCCCTCCCAAGGGTGTCCAGGCTTCAGAGCAACAGGGTTTATGGTAAATGGCAAAGGAACCACTGAGGGCTCCTGTCACTGTGGTTCATGTTCTGGAGCAGCATTAAGAGTGAGGCCAGATTCCTCTCTCCTGTTGATGCAGAGGGACGTGGCTGCCAGCCCCCCAGGCCGGGACAGGGCAGGGCAAGAGGAAGGCGAGAAGTGCAGAGTTAAAAGGAGGCTGGAGGGGCGAGAGAGGGATGAGCTCGGGGATGTCTTCAGGAGGTCAGCTCAGGCCTGGTGGGTTCAGGACAGGACACATTCATTTGTGAGTAGGATGACAAAAAAGTGATGTAGCCTTTGCAAGGCATCTTCAGCTCTTCGAAGAACTTGAGCTGCATAAATGTTTTGTCCTTGTAGGACTGATTTTGGCTGACCAGTCCTGCTACAAGGAAGGGCTTATTCAATGGTTGCACACCTGATTTTGCTCTTGGCTGGTATGGGAACAGCATCTTTTTCTTGTCCATGTCCCCATGGTAGAGTATAGGTGAAGGCCTTTCTAAGCAGTCCTAGTGGAGGTACCTACCTAGAGGTCATGTCTTGAGGGGAAACTTTCCAAAACTTGTCTAAAAACAGTTGCAACGAAACCAGAGAAAAGCTTATGGTACACAGAGATGATATTCAGCTTCCCTACATTTCTTAGAAGGAAATAAATGTAAAATGGAGATTTTTTCACAGGTCCAAAAATATCAGAAATCCTGACTGGGATAATGAAGTGAGAAGCAGACACAGCTTTCTGCACAACTCGCACCCCAGCCTTGTCTTCCTTGTTTACCAGGGCTATCCCTAGCAGGCAATGAGTAGGACCCTGACAGACATCTAGTGGCATTTTACTAAAACTACAAGGACGTATGGCTAAGAACGGGGTGCTCGGGGAAGTGGTGGGGGATGGTGGTAAGGATAAGGAGATGGTTCTGCTCTCCAAATAAATAACAGACTTCAGTCATGGGGAAATATAAGCCCCCATCCCTTGCACTGGCATCCATCTCATGGAAGAAGAAAGGGAGACATCTGTGATCTAGCAGCGTTATTTCTTGAGGAGTCAGACTGAACGCAAAGCAATCTCTGCAGGCAGCTCACCCTACACAACCTTGTCCCACTGCCACTAATATCTCTGCTGCTGGTGGTGGGGAAGGAGAGGGTATGGAGGGCAGCCCCCTGCCATCAGAGACAGTGCACGCTGGGGGGATCTGCACGTGCCCACATCTTGGCTGGGAGCATGAGAAAATGCCTCCAAGGGGGTGTCAGACACAGTTACAGTGAAACATGATATTTATAACAAAGTGTGGGGGAAGGCGTCACATCACATTACGCTGATGCTCCAGCACCAGAGACACAGGGACAATGCTGCGGAGTGGGATGTGGTGAGGGCCAGCAGGCAGTAAGATGAGTTTGCTCTGTAAATATTGGTTCTTCTCTGGAGTCCTGGCAGCATGGCACACCGAAGCAGGGTTTTCCTGGAGGCAGGCGGGGAGGGCAAGCCTCTCGTGGGTGCCGGCATCAGCTGGTGGTGTCACCTGGGTCTTGCATGCCTGTGCCTGGCCCTGCTCTGCTTTCCAAGGGACGGTAGAGCTAGGGTGTATGGTGGTAAAATGGGGGAAATAAAATCCAGATATCTCCAGTGTCCTTAAACACTGGTCTATTTTTTCTTTTCTGGATGGACATATCCCACTTGCTTTTGCATCAGTGCAAGGATGTTGGCCTAGGAACTTAACCTTGCTGATAGACCTTCCCTTACCAAGCTAACATCAAATGCTGTAATCTTTTGAATAACCAGTTCTGTAGAGAAAGCTAGGCTGTGTCACTGCAAGCATCTGGGAGTCTCTGAAAGTACCAAGCTCTTTCTGGTTGCTGCAATGAGTGGGCCAAGACGTAGAAAGCTGAAGCCAAGGGCCAGGTCTCAGAGCTGCCGTTTCCCTGTGCAGCAGGAGGAGGCCTGGATCCCCATGAGGAAATACCCTCATGCGTTGTAACGAGAGCACTGGGAGCTCCTACACATACACAAGCATATTTCTGTGCATTCAGCTCCTGCTCCTTCCCCCTGCCCTGGCAATGGTACAGTAAAACATGGATGCAATGTAGCGCAGCAATTGCAGCCTTCACCGGCCTCTTGGGGCTAATTGCCTGGGAATAACTTTTGTCAGCTGCCGTTTCTCCCTCACTGCAAACACGCGAGCATCTCTTGGGAGAGCAGCCAGCACATGGGCAGACAGAACTGGAGCCTGCTGCTTCTCCCCCTCTCTCCAGTGAAGGTATTTGGTGCAGTTCTGGTGGCAGGTAAACCCATTCCCCATGGTGGTGAATGGAGCCTGGTCCCCACACGTCCAGGCTCAGGGGAGCATGCAGGTGGGCTTTGCACACCCTGCAGTGGGTTGGGAGCCCTTCCTTCCCTCTCTGCTCTGCCCTGTAGTCCTCTGCGACTCACTCACCAGAGGAATCAGCCACCCCGCCCTGCAGTCCTTCGTGGGCCGGTTCAGCCTCTGCCCACCCCATGCTAGCCCTGCATTTCCCCCCGCTTCTCCCCCATGCAGACAGCCCTGCCATTTGCTTTTTGGGGATTCAGCTACTCAGTGCCTGCAGGGGTGGTTGTTCTTTCCCAGGGTGGTTTGAGGCCAGTTTGAGCATGGCAGCTCCGTCCAGAAGTGGAGACCTCATCACTACTGGCATGTCGGTGCCAGCTTTTATTCTTATGGGAGCACTGTGCTGACTGCTCTCACTTGAGTGCAAGCGTGGGTACGGGTGACCTTGGCCCCTTTGCCTGCCCTTGTGAGGCTGCTTCTAAGTGCCTGCAGCGCTGAAGCCGCAGTCCCTGAGTGGAAATGGCAGCAGCGGCTGCAGACAGGGAGGCAGGCTCTCCCGCAGCTGCCTGAAGGGGAGCGTTCCCTGGGACAGGCACTGGCTCCTGCTCCCTTTGCAAAGCGGGCTTGCACGTATCTGCTATGGGAGAAAGCAACTATTAATTTTCCTAAGGAAATGAACACTCTTGACCTCAGCCCCAGACCAAGCCAGCCCTGAACTCCAGGCAGGCTCCGCTCGCCAGCCACTGTGTGTGGTGATAATCAGCAGGTGGATGTGAGATGCCCTTGTTAGGCTATTGCTCAGGCCTGGGCTCGGTCACTTGAGGCATCAAAATCTCCACATGAGGAAAGAGCCAGGAGAAAGGAGGGGCAAGAGCACAGGCTGGTATGCAACCTCAGCAGGGCAAAGGGCTGGAGCACCTTAACAGCTATGGTCCTTCGTTAGCGCTGCCATCAGGGCTGCTGGTAGATCTTGGCTGCTTTTGGGAGGAAAAGGTCTAGTGGAGGTGCTGGAAGCATGCAGTTTGCTAAGTGAGAGCCATTAAGTAGGTTGTAAACTGTGTCTTTGTGGGATAGGGGTGCATATGTATTGTACTATATGCATCTATATGGTCTGTATAACACCCAGCTGTGATTTTCTTTCATGCAGCTGTGTTGCATACCTGCTGTGACACAGGGCAGCGCACGTACTATGACTGATGCTTGAGTGTGACTATACGGGGAAGTACATTTGCACAGAGTACACCTTTGTGTGCTACGTTTGCAGTGGGATCAGAGAGGGACACAATGGCCGTATGAGTACAGAAAATGGCTGGGTCCCTGCACAGCACCTCCATGCATGGCTGATACATGTAAGCATTCTGCCTTGGACATATTTATGCCGATGTCTGAATGCAGACATCACGTCCACGTGGTGTGATGGGCTGAGGAGGGGTGGCATGTGTGTGGCTGTAAGGCATTATGTCTCTCTGCATCCTGGTCGGCAGACGTGTTTGTCTGCAGATCTCTAATATGTCACGTGTGAGTCAGTGTTCGCACAAAAACTAAGCATTTGGTTAGGGTGTCCCTGGCGATGTGTGTGGGTTACCCTGCTGTATGTGCCTAACACATGTTTGTTTTCTAAGGCACGTTCTGCAGCGTGTGTGTTCCGTGTGTCTGTTCGCTCTTGGCCCAGCCCTGCCTGAGGTCCCGCTGGCTCTATGCCCACAGCGATGGCACAATGCCACGACACAGCCAGCCCTCTAATGTGGCTACTGTTCCTCTTACTACACAGGCAGTTTAAGGGAGGTCGTCCTTGTCCCACTAGAGCCGGTGACTAAGGCAGCCTGGCATTTACCCAGGATTTATTTGGACACTCTAGAGCCAGCTGCACACGTTTTTGTTTGTTTGTTTTTTGTCTGACTTCATGCCCTTTTGGTGATTGCTTATAACACCAGTGCAGAGAAGGGACCAATCCTCTCTGCTTTCAGGGGAAGGAGAATCGTGCAGCATCCACCAGATGCAGACATACCAAAAGGGAAGCAAGCAAGCAAAAAAAAAAAAGCCTCATGCATTATGTGTCCTGAAAATAGAGTGTTCTTTGTACAGTTCCCTTTGACTTTTTAGGGAAAGATTTATTCTCTCCTTCGTCATGACAGCAGTTTGCAGTGTTCCTGTAAGTTTGGACCAGCCCAAGTTAACTGTGCATCCTCAGTGTCTGATTAGCTCTATTTGCTGTGTTTTTATTGACCTATGCAAGAGGAAAACTAGGTCAAGCCAGGCTGATGAGGCTAGATCTGGCTCTGTAATATAAATCAGTACAAATGAGACCATCTATTCGCTGAGCCATCAAATCACGCTGTGGGGTGGGTTGCCTCCAGAGTGTCCAGGGGACATAATTAGGAACTTTCCCAAGCTGTCAATCAGAAGTGAAGCGTGGTTTGGAGGTAGAGGGCGGGTAGATTTTTTTAGAAGCTGCTCTTTGTTTCTGTGATGAGGGGCATTTTATCAGCAAGTGGATGAAGAACAGGCAGTGGGATGGCTGCAAATAGAAATGGCCCCTGCCTGTCTGTGGCTCCCGCGCAAAATCTTTCCACAGAGAAGGGATGGAGGTAGCTAAAAAAAGCCTGCGTGACTGAGATGAGTTTTTGCTACAGAAGCAGAAGGAGAGGACAGAAACTTTTACCGAGCTTGCTTGCTAGCAGACCATACTGATGGCTTTTGCCATGCACAGCCAAGGGTGATACACCCAGCCTGTAGTATGAAGAACCTGTTGAGACTGTCTGCTCCTGGTGGTCCTGAATCTCCTCTAACGTTGCCTCTCCTGGTTTGGTTGGACCAGAGTAGGAATCAGCCTCTGACCCAATCTGCTGCTGCTGAGTTAGTCACCCTGCTCTGGGGAGAAAGGAGGCGGCAAAGTCTGTGACAGGCTCATTTCAGATGCATTAAAAAACCCCTCCATCACCCTGGAAAAGCTCTTTGCAGGGAGACTTAGGTGTCTGGTGCTGGAAGTTTCCAGGACAGGAAGCAGGGAGCAGCCTCAGCTGGTCTCGTCTTCAGCGTGTGATGTGCTGGGAGTGAGATGTCACACAGCATTAGCTTCACTTTTGGTGGGGCGGAGGCGGCCAGCAGTCGTGCTGCGACAGCTCAGGGGCTCACAAAGCCACCCTGCAAGGGGTGGGCAGGGGGGCAAGGGAGCAACACAGCAAAGCAGAGGGGGCCAAATCCCAAACAGGTTGTGCTGGAGTAGCAGGGGACTCAAAAAGGGGGTACTGGGAAGGGGGTGGAGGAGGCTGGAGTGCTGTATGCACGGAGGGCATGGCAGGCTCTCCCTGCTCATCATGATTACCCATGGGGCTGTCAGCAAGCCGCTGTTGGATTGGCCTCTGCTTTGCGGAGCAGCAGCCTGCGTGGGAGGGAAGCTCAGGTCAGCGTCACGTTGGGCTGCCAAGAGCCACGCATGTGATGGCCAGGCAGCAGGCCGGCGAGGGGGAAGCGTCCGTGGAGAAGGTCACTGGGATGTGAAAGCCAGTTGGGATCTGCTTTTGAAGAAGCAAGTGGTTTGGGCAGAGCTGTGCAGGGTGAATTCAGCCATGATAACAGATCAGGATGTTTTCAGTGCACACGGGGAGGCAGAGTTCTCAGTGTCTTCCCAGGCCACAAATGCCTTGTTCTTCACGCCCGAGAATATCTGCAGTCCCTTCCCACTTAGTGGGATCTGAAGGGATTTTATGTGTTGCAATATACGGGGCAGGAGCACCTTCAGTGGGGGTGTCAGGATGCTGCTGGAGGCAGAAACTCACCTGTTATGAACAGGAATAATCCACCAACTTCTGTACAGCTATGCACCCAGCTCTCTACCGCAGGTATCAAACGTGCAGTAAATGCTGTTCCGCTGGGGAAAATTTGGTCTGTAAAACAAGAGGAATATCAGCTTTTATGGAGGGAGACAGAGCTGATGAGACCTGGCTGTTAAAAGCCTACTGGAGATGCAAGGTGTCCTCCACTGAACCCAAAGGTCCATTCAGCTGAGTTAGCTTCTGAGGAGACGCTCCACTTCTGCAAGATGCTGCCTTTGCTGGGTGAAGCCAGCAGCTGACAGGAACGTAGGGTGCTGCCATTCCCCCAGGGCAGGAGCTGGCACAGGCATCTCCGCCTGTGCAGCTTCCAGACCTGCCTCTCCTGGCTGAGCTCAGCAGCAACCCGGTGTGAGTGATGGCCCCGGCTTCCCGGATGCATTTACATTCCCTTTGCATGCTGCTGTTGCCTTCCCTTCTTTATGGCTGTGATTTACTGACGTCACAGACACAGCATCATGGAATTCAATTTACGGGAGGCTGAATTTATGATTAGAGAAATGAACCCTTCGGCACTTCACGCTGCCCCCCCATTCTGTACACACATGCACGCACGCGCATGCACCTTGCTCTGCTCCTCAGCTCCACAGTACAGTGACAGGGGGAAGAAAGGCCATGGAAGACCCTAGTTCATGGAGGATATCTGCTCCCCTGGCTGCAGACAGAAATGAAGGCATCAGCGAAAGGATTTGACAAGGGCCTGGACATCCAAAGTTCCTGGACTCTGCCCATAGATCTGCAAGCTGGCACTACAGCCACTCTTGTAAGCTGGACTCCTGGGTTTTGCATGTGTGTCTGAGAGGAGGAGTGGGTCGCAGCCCGTGAGGCAGGGCTCCTGACTGCTTTGTTTCATATTAACAGTCCTCTAAACAATGATGTGTTCCTACTTTTGGGTGATTTCCAAACCATTTCCATCCAGCATTTCTCAGCCTCGCCATCTCCTACCCTTCCCCTCCAAGTTTTGCCCTCTCTCCAGCTGAACTTCTGGATAAACTGCAAGATCAGTAAGCCAAACAAGGAAGGAAGAGGATCAGAAATGAGAGTTTACAGGTCGTAAGCCAAACTCATAATAGGACACAACTCCGTGCAGCTTGAAGCATGGCTTAGTTAGTGCCTGAGTGTGTTGGAATAACTCCATCCTCAGGAGCTAATTTAGAATGTCCTCTGCTCTCTGCCTGGGGAGGAAACAGCTTCTGTACAGAAGGCACTTGTCTGCGACAGATCTCTTGTAAACAGCATGATAGCTTGATGTCAGACACGATGAAGACATCTTTATCAGGTACTTTGCCAAAGCCCCCAGGGGGAAGCTGTAGGACAGACCTTGGTCAGCAGAGGTTTTTCAGGCACAGACTGGCTGAGATTCAGAGTCAGGCTGCATGGAGCCCTCACTAACCCAACGGCTTGTGTAGACCGCTAGCTATTAATAAAAAAGGAGGTCTGTGTTATACCACGCTGCATCACAAACCCAGCTGTCTCTCAGCAGAGGAGCTTTGCTGAGATATTCTAGGCAGAGGCACTAAAGAAAAGATTATATTAAAAATGGAGCAGGTTAGAAGAGCAGGATGGATAGAGGATTTCGTGCTCTGGGGGAAGGTCAAAGCCTTTTTTTCCAAAATGAGAATCCTGGTGGTTTTCATCAATCATCGAAACCCATTTTTGTCTGGGCTTAATCACAATGATTCAGGTTCATGTAGGCCTTTTTATATTTTTTTCCCCACTACTTCTGCATGTGTATTAACTACCTTTCCGATGAAATGTCCCTTCATACCAACAGTCCCCAAAATCTTGGTTTAAAAACTGGATGAAAAAAATTGCTATGTTTCTTTTTCTCTGGGATTGTTAAGTGAGGGGAATCAGTCTTGCTTTTTCGTTAACAATTTGGGGTTTTTTTGTTTGTAGGAAGCTGAAAGCAGAACAATTTTAGTGGGCATCAGTGTTTCTCTGGTGATGTGCTTGTTTCTTTCCAGCCTCTGCAAACAGACACCCCTGTGCCTGCTACCAGTCCGTCTATTCATTCATCCATCTATCCGTTCCCATCTCTCCCCACATACCAGAGTACCCTCTGGCTAAGCTGAAACATACCGAGCTGCAGAAATCATGCCATGAGGTGGAGAAATTGCGAAGCAGAAGGAGCCTTTACAGCAAACAGTCTATTTATTGATATTTTATTATGCTGTTTAGCAGGACCCTGGTGCCTGTAATAAAGCATTAAGGAAGTGTAGCAGCACATTCTCATTGATCCCATTCAGTACTGTGATATTAGTGTGAGGGCCAGTGACAAAGAAAATAAATAATTTTGTTCCCCTCCCCTGTGCTGAAGTGCTGATGGCAAAATGTCCTGTAAGCCTGAAGATTAGTTGTACTGTGACCCCCAACTGAATGATCACAAACCACATGCAAAAAGGGAAAGGCAAGCTTTTTTTTTGGTCTATAGAACTACACAGTGAGGGATCTGGAGAAATCCGTGATGACTCAGGAGAGAGCTCAGATCTATCAAGCTTAGTATTTCGTGACTGAAGATGGAAATGATCTGGGCTGGTCCTGAAGAGCAGCCAGGAAGGAGATGAGCTGAAAGTTTCTCTGTGCGACAGAAGTATTTGCAGTTTTGTCTGCTCTGGGTTTTCTAGTTGCAGGACACAGCAGCTAGTCTGGATCGCAGCACAGGGAACAAACCACTTCAGCTCTCAGGTCTGTAATCTCCTGGCTGGTACGTTTCCTTCTGCCCCTGAGGGTGACTCCACAGCCACGTATGGTATCAGTAGAGACGGAGAGATGTGAGCCCGTCAGTAGCAGACCACTGTGAAGGTGCTACACATAGCCCTAACAGGACACATCCCCAACCTTCAAGAGTTGATACCATAAATACAAAAAAGGTGAGAACAGTAGCAAAACGGTGAAACAGTCCGCCAGCGTGCCAGTGGCAGAACGGATGTAAACTCTGCCTGGTCACTAAATGACGAGCCAGAGACCCCAAACGCTGCCCCCTGAGCTAGTGAAGACCCCTTGCTTCTTCCTCTCTCGTCCTTCCCAGGTGTTTAGTGGCGAGGCCATGGCCAGGCTGGGGCAGCCTCCTGCCCCTCGCCCCACAGAGAGCCCCGTGCCCCAGAGCCTGCCCTGCGCCTGGGCAGGGTGCACGCCTTGGAGCCCCGCAGGGAGAGCAGCCGTACCATCAGTGCCAGGAGCTGGGAGCCTCTTCTCTGGGGTCTTTGCCGCTCCCCGTGCTGCCAGGCCCCCAAGGATGGGGGGTTGTGCTCCTGCTTTCTCCTTTATTCCTCCAGACAGGTCTCGGCAGGGCCCACAAGTGCTGCTCCTGGGTGAATCGCAGCTCCTGCGCCCCATTCTCCATCTGTGGAGCCCTTGCTGCGGAGAGGGTGGCTCTTTGTCAGCCTGCTCCAGATTAACATGTGCAAACATTGCATTAGCCAAATGGCCTTTCCAGAGGGAGGAGGTGCCTGGATGTTTGAGGAGGGATTTAGCTCTATTATCACCTGGACAGCTGGTGTTCCGGACCCAGCGTGGCTAAATATTTACATTCAAGCAGAGTGGATGGGGAATACGGCACATGGAGTCCCCCCTCCCCAGCCAGACCTCAGTGTACAATTTCAGCTGCACTCACACCACTGTCTCTGCTGCTCAGTGCAGCCGTGCCACTGCTCACCAGCAGGGGAATGACCCCCGAGGTCTGCTTTCTAACCCTGCTCCTCTACCAAATTCCTATATGGGCTCTTCATGTTCTGATCCTCCTTTCTCTCCTCCCTGTGAAAATTAGGGTAATAATAATAGTAGCCCTTAGGATCACTGGAAGAGGATGAATCGTTAGCTCCAATAATGTTCCCAAGGGCCTGAATCTCTCATTTTGTGCATCATGGGGTTCACATCAGCAGGAACATGCTTCCTCCTATCGTAGCAATCTCCACACTCCCCCACTGTGACTGTGGGGACAATTAGTGGCTGTAATCTTCTGAGCGTTGTGTAAGGAGGAGAACGATCCAGTAATACCTGGCTTGGATTTTGTGTGCATTAATTAGCTACCGTTTGCACAGTTCTTTGAAGCTTCAAACCTATTCAAGTGCTAAGTATTATTATTAAATAGTGATCCATTAGTTCTGATCATTGGCTACGGCCTCTCCGTAGCCTCTCTGGTGTCATTTTCTACAGCATCATATATTTGTCTTTACTATTCCAAATACATTTATTAAGGAGATGTGACAGTAAAAGAGTCCATCTGCAGTTTTGGTAATCATACTCATGATGGCTGGGTTATAACTGCACTTAGGAGTAACAAGTGTATTAAAATCTGTACTTTCCTGGTTCTGGGTCACCTGCTCCTGAGTACCAGGTGAGCTAAACAGAAAACTTTCTTCAGCAGCCTGTGTCCTTCATGGTGGCAATACACCACCTTAAACCCCCTTTCCAGTTTGGCAACTGGAATTTTATCTGGCATCACAACTGGGAAGAAAATGTGTTAGTTCAGAGCTCGATGAAAGCTCTAATGCATCCAGCCTCACATTTGAGACGTGTCCGGCTGGTTGCCATATTTTGGCTGGGCTGTGGAAACTCATGAAGCCATGGGGATTTGAGTCCTCCTCTGAATCCCTTTTCTGTGCCTGCAGAGCTATGGCTGTTGTTGGTACGGCACCAGCGCACATCTATGGAATCAGGACCTGCTCGTGCTGCAAGAACATTGCTGCTGTGCCATCCTACTCCTCCTGGACCATGTTGTAAGAGATACCTCACTCCCAGCTGAGCTCCAAGGGGCAGGTTTAGTGCTAGCAGTCATCTTCCAGCTTGCATCCCTCCTGGGGCTGTTGGCTTGCCTGTTTCCAGCACCATCACCTTCATGTGGGGTGGGCTGGCCTGGCACCTTGCTGACCAGCTATGCCGGCTGCCAGGGTCACAGACCAGGGGACAGGCAGCTGCGCGATGCTGCCGCTAGCCTGAGCGTCATCTCATGGGGCCCGTCTTTCAAGGAGCGCTGTGACAAGTGGTACATGCCAGCTGTTGGCCTCCCAGGCGTGTGACCCCCGTGTGCAGTGCAGTGCCCATAATTTGACAGATCCCTCGGGAAAGCAGAAGCCTTCCTCCTTCTCACACAGGTCTTGCACAATACTACTCTGCTGGGGTGAGCCATACCCGGGGCAGGTCTGTGAAGCTCCCTGCAAGCCAAGACCAGCTGTTTAAACCAGCTGAGGATTGTATGCATCTGTGAGCTTACTCCTGGTACTTACCAATGGGAAGAGATCGGAGCCTCTGGCACTGACATATATATGCGGGTGCATATTTCTGTCTGAAATTGAGGTTTTATTCTTGTAAACATTGTATTTATTATTTAAAAAACCCATACAGGCTGCCGAATTCATAATGCACAAAAAAGCCATAATCTTCTTGCTAAAGAGCCAGAAAAATGCTATGAGGAGAACAAAGCAGGCATATATCACTGTATTTGGCCAATCTTAAATCCAGTCACGGCATTGCAAGTAAAATACACAGTGCTCCTTTCACCACAAATGTATTCTCAATCAGGAGAAAAATATATATAATTCGAGATCTGATACACTCTAAATCAAGATGTGACATGTTCAGGAATCAAAAAGATAAAAAATCTGGGCACTTTCTAAATCATTCAGGTCTCCAAATGCTAGTTCTTCAACTGATGTTTAAGGGAGAAGCTTTGGGAACAAGCAAAGATTGTTAAGTGGGATAAGTAATTCGGAATGCCTCAAATTCTGAGACTGAACCCCAGCTTTCTTAAATTCCAGTATCACACAAGTGAAGGTAGTCAATATTCCTCATCACTTTTGAACAGTTTTAAGCTGTTCCCCACACATAAAATTTTATCACTATGGGATGATTTAACTCTTGCTCTGCCTGATCCAGGCTGAAAATTTCAAGGATGGGTGTAAGCCAAGAATTTCATGCCTGAGGTCCTGACTTCTGGGATATCGGTCCTTTTACCCCTTATTATTCCAGGTAAGTATATGGATTGGGCTGCAGTTTCCAATGTGGAGCAGAGAAGAGGTTTCCAGGCAAAATGACCATTTCCCAACAAAAAGAAGGTTCATCCTAAACACCAAACTTAATCTAACAATGATACCGCCTTTCTCATATATGCAATCCACCTTGTTTTTTTAATCTGCTGGTTTAAAACTGCAAGTCTAGGCAGTACTTAGGCTACTTTTAAAGGATCTGCTGAAGTGATTCGGGAAACCAAAGCCCATTATTACCAGGCTTAAATTTGCTACGCCGGGTCCACACTTCTACTGGTACATTTGTAGGGGTCTGCAAATGGAAGGTGAAAGCTACGTAGACACTAAAGTCACTGTGGCAGAGACTGCTTCTCAGCAGAGGTCTGGACAGCAAGTAAAATAACAGAGACCTGTCTGGCTTGGGGAATTTAAGCCCTATCTTAGTGTATAGACAAGCATCATGACAGAACCTGGACCTCTTTGTCAGAACCTCCAAATAGTGCTGCAATGCAGAACTATTTTGTGTTTGAATGTATCATCTGATATGGTTTCAGAGCTATTTAAGTCTAGCTTAACTTGATCTTGATCCCTTAATTATATCATTTGGATCATTTCCAAACCGGTTCTTTAAAGTATCTGACTCCTGAGTCTGAAGAGAGCTGTTATCCAACTTTTGATCCATTTTCCTGATAAGGCTTATGAGATGGGTTTTAGTGTCATACTAATTTCTATTGATGCTGAAGAGGCCAGATTTACAAGCAAGAGAGTCTGGGCATTTGGGTGATGACCACTTCAAATTGCATTTGTGTGCTGGTCCATGGTGAGAGTTGTGAATGCTATTCTGATATTTTGATGGCTCTACCAGTGTGGTGGATCTAACTCAGAGTGTGGCTGCTCTGTATAACATTGGGTTTTTTGCCTAAATTGCAACCTGGGCCTCATTGTGCGGAGTGCTGCAGAGGCACCCAGAGGTGCCTTGGGGAACCTCAGAGAAGGAGGGAGGCAAAAGATGTGCAGAAAGGGGTGTTATTCCCCCTGTTGTACAGCTGGGGGCTCTGAGGCACAGCAGGATTAAGTGCTCTGCCCACAGTCCTGCTGTCCAGTGCTTTACTCCTTTTCCAGGCTGGGAGCCCTGCAGGGCCCTGGGGGTTTTCCTTGTCCCAGTCAGGTAAAGGATTTTGTCTTCAGCAGGCATAAATCTGCACAGCACCTATGGGCAATGCTTGCTCACACCCACTGTCTCTGCGGTCCTTTGGCCTTTGTTTCTTAGCATGGATTAGCGTTCATTTGTTAACGCGTATGGGAACTTCTTCACAGGTTCATCTATGCTTCTGGTTGCAGGGTCGTTTATTAAACACCCAGCTGGAAATGAGGCTGCATCTTCTCTCCTTAGGCTTGGAGACCCTGCCTGCACACATGTGGTTTCAATATAAATACAGAGTGCCGAGAAGCTCTTTTCTTATTTGAGGAGAAGGTGTAAACCTTTGCAGGATAAACAATACCTCCATCAGTAAGAGAGAATGACTTCACTTCTGGCTAACAATGGTTGCTTATGTGAGCTTTAATCATTCTGCTCTTTGTACTAAGCAAAGCCCTTATGATCAATCAGAACTTTGAAGTTTTGTTATAAAAATGTAAATGAAATGCATTTCTAAATGAAACTTTTCTTCTGCCTTGTGTGCCCCTCCATTATTCTACACACACTCAAAGACAGCACAACGGCGCTGATAACAGCACGATCGCTTCGCTGGGCCATTCAGCACTGAGGTGCATGTTTGCCTCCTTCCTCCCACTCTCTTCGCTACTTCCACTCCTGCACTTATAAACAAAGAGAAGAAAAGAAAAGAAAAGAAAACAGGAGCAGAGCTGCCCCCTGTACGTTTCCAGACACTCTGATCCAATTGGGAGACAAAATGTTCTTCTGATTACAACCTTAAAAAAAAAAAAAGGTGCTTGTAGGGAAAATATTGCGCTGCTGGTTTCTTCTTTTTTAAAAATTAAGTCTGACTCCCAAGGGAAGTAAGGTGTATGCAACCTGCTGTCTGTCTGCGTGTGTGTCTGGTACACGCCACTAATAACTTCTGCTGTCATTGGCCTCTTTCCTCTGACTGTCACAGAAGGAGAGATGTCTCTGAGGTATGAAGTTCCCATAAGTTTCAGAAAATCCCGTCTGTCCAAGCACGTCGGTTTTGTTCCAATACCTGAGATGTAGCAAAATAAATCAGCATCTCAGACTAGTTCTTCATAAGCCTGGCCTTGGTGATGTGCAGCTATCAACTATCTGGCCGCAGTCCTCAGAGAAGCACTTCCCAAGAGTTTTGGCCAGGATTTGATCATAGAAAGGAACAGTGCTGGTGGATCTGTGATGGCTAGGTGGAAGGTGGAGAAGAAAAGTCTAGTGCTTAATTTCAAGCTTTTTCATCAAATTCCACTTTCACTGCCACTCTTAGCAACTTCCTGGGAAGCAGAGCCAGCCAAGTCTGGCAGACGTCTGGGGAAAAAGACAGCTCTATCATGCCCTAAACACTTGTTCTGGGCATGTGGGTGGATTTTTTGTTTCCAGTATTTTTCTGCACACAGAGTTTTGCTGGTGATTTGGTGAAACATCTCTGTGTCCATAAGCCACTGCTTCTCTAGAGATCACTGCAAACCCCTCACTCAGGGCATCAGTGTGCTGCCGTCCAGCTCTGCGGAGCAAGGGAAAGCTCACTGGGACACCTGCAAGGCTGTGGAAAGGTCAGTCTTGGGAGAAAGGGTCACACATCTGGGATGTGCCCAGCTGGCATTGGATCCAAGTCTCCTATCATTTCCTGAAGGCTTGGGAGAAGCATAGGGAAAGAAACATCATTCTAGCAGCAGGTGGATAAAGATGTCCTTCCTCTCTGCACTCACCGGATTTTTCTTTTTTTTTTTTTGAGCATACGGCTGAAGGCTTTGCTTGTGTGCTCCATGGACTCTCTATGCCATAGACATGCTGTGCTCAACTGGCAAACTGAGCCGAGGAAGCACACAGCCCTGTGGGAGGCTGAGAATCAGAGCTACTGGCCTGGAGGACACGAGCATCTCTAAGAGCTGCAGCCAGCACCCCCAGCACACAGCCCCCTGCTCACCACTTCATGACCTGCATGGAGAGGAGACCCGCAGTCCCCTGGGCACTTACGGAGTGGGGGACAGTGGGAGGAAATGGTACTCAATGGTTGGAGGAATCCCTCCTGATAACTGCTGTTGTGAAGCGACACAAACATGCTCATGCACAAGCCTGAAGAGCTGACTCCATCTATTTTCACCTGCAAAGCCACAGCAGTGCACGAGTGCTCACCTGCTCATGTACACTCTCACACAGTGTCGATGCATGGCGATCTGTTCTTTTTTGTGATTCCCTTTCCGATGGCCCTCTCTCAAGCCAAGCCAGAGTGCCTTCAAAGAGCCAAGAGTGATTGCAGTCGTTGCGGGAACCCAGAGGCAAGGGGAAGAGCAACACCAATTTCTTTTCTCTGGTTTTCCCTTGCTATATCACTTTTCCGAGGAGCTAATGTGATTTTCAGCAGCCACTTGGTGCCGTGAATGGCTGAAGCCCAGAGCAAGGTCCGGCCTTTTCGTAATGCACATGGCGTCCCTCTCCTATCGCTGAGAGCGGCAGGCTGCCTCACCTATCCACAAGACAGTTAGGGAGACTAATTGCGCACGTAAATGTGCTGACGGGGCAAACCCCTCTCCCTTCACTTGTAATTGGTATTGACGTGGTACTCCCTAGCCCTGGGGTGCTCCAGAGCCAAACATAGGTTACAGGGTTTCAATCTGGGAAGTTTGCTTAGCAAAGATTTTCTTGAATATAAGGGGGAATAACACTTTTTGTAGAAATGCATATGGATATTTGTTATGTGTTCTATTTGTTCTTTACTGCAGTCAAACTCGGCAGCATTTTTTAGCCCGACTCCCTCTACTTGTCTCTCTCTGTCTATCTGCCAGTCCTGTTCTTAATCAGTTTGAACTATCGGCTGATTTCAGCAGATCCCCAGTGAAGTTCTGATGGGTTTTGCTAGCTGGGAGAATGAGACCGAAATTACTTTCCTAGCAAAAGGAAGAGCTGCGGTGTGAGCACAGCAGCAGTAATAGGCACCAGAGAATCCACACAGGCCAGGGACATGCTGATTGCTCCGCTCTGAGAAAACCTTCAGTCAGAACTTGCAACTTATTTGTTACAGGGAATCTGTGTGGCA
This sequence comes from Fregata magnificens, assembly GCA_013389945.1. NCBI lineage: Eukaryota > Metazoa > Chordata > Aves > Suliformes > Fregatidae > Fregata > Fregata magnificens. Next base: position 323,488 of record WAAD01023417.1, on the reverse strand, counting down.
CTGAGCCTCAAAAAACAACCGAAGCTTTGTTAGCTGCGCAGCTCACGAGTACTTTTTTGCCAACTGGATATCTTAAATCTGGGGTCGTGTTTTTAAACTGTTAGAGGTGCCAGCACCATTTTGAAAATGGTATTTAGACAGGCTCCCAAGTCACTGGCCACTTGGAAAAATTTCTGTTTTGATCCCGTATTCCAAATCCATCATGCCTTTTATTCCTGAGCAAGGAGCTTTGGTCTCTTCTGAGCATTTCCACAGGACTGGCAGGTCAGCAGATATGCCAGGAGATGTTTTGCTCTGTCCCACATCAGTTTAGATCTGTGCTGACTTTCAAGCTGCAGTCCATGGATTTGAGGCAACCCACTGACTATTTCTCATTGTTTGGTGAAAACAAACTAATCGACAATAGACTTAAATTTGCTATACAAGGACTTGCAATTCCAGGAGAAAATTCTAAGGATTCAGCAAACGGGGCGGGGGGGGGGAAGTGCTCTTCCAGGCTGATCCATTTTGTTATCTAGATCAGACATGAAGTTTTAGAGTGGCTTGTGATTTCAGTTTGGATCCAGTGTAGATTTGTTGATTCTAATGTCCACAGATAATAAACTCCAAGCTGGAGAGAGGGTCTCTAGATGCTAGTTGGTAGACTGTACAAATTGATAGCACAGCATCCTTTCTCTGACAGAGTATTTTACTGAGTATTAGATTTACGCCATTTACTACTTTATAGATAAAACAGTCACTATGTTCTAAACCAGTGATGTACTTAGAATGGGGAATGGACTGGTTTAGTGGTTTCTGAATTTGATTGCTTACAGGGCAGTTTACTTCTAGATTGAAGAGACTGTTCTAAATTATAGAGCTACTGCTTTTATGAATTGAGCAGGGTATGGATTAAGCAGGGAGGGGGCTGTCTGTGTGGGCTAGTGGCTTCACATCTTTCAGGATGAGTGGCTGAGGTCAATTCAAATTCATTACACTGCAAGGAGTTTATGATTTCTTTGTTATGGAGGTTCAATATGAATTGATTTTAAAATAAACTTTTTTTGACCAATTTAATAAATTCACTTTATTGTGCAGACTTTGATGTTATTTTCCATGTGATCAGCATAAAGCATTTCCCTTGCTACCCCTATCACTCTGAATGTTATTTAGACCTTGTGGCTCTTCTCTCCTTCACTCCAAAGCTTGATCAAAAGATGGACATGAACCGAAACTCATTTGAGGCTTGGGTCTAGATGCCAGTTTTGCAGCTGTAGTTCAGGAATTCAGCCAGTACAATACAGTGTGGGAGAGACACTTTTTGCTCAAGCCAGTATTTTTCCAGGTATTTTTGTTGGAATTAAGGAATTTCAAGTCTTTTCAATGAGTGTTAATAGATGGAAAATTTCAAAAACACAATCATCATTTGCATCATGGTGCAATTTTGATAATAATTGCAGCTATTCCCTAGGGACATCTGAGAATCAGCTCGGCATAGGGGGATCTTTTCCACTCACCCAAGCAAGGAATAAGAGCAAGGAAACCTTATCCACTTTGCAAACCTAAATGCATTATTAAATAGGTCCTCGCACTGGGGAACCTATGGACTCATAGTTCCAAAGGATGAGCATTTGCATAGCTTCTTCAGTGTCTAACGGACTCATGCTGCAGCTTTCCCTTGAGTAGAGACAGTGCTAGGAACAGTTTCTCCTCCTAGCTCTAAGATGCAGAAGTCTGTCAGAACTTCACTCTCACACACTGTCCTGTCTCCCGTAAATGGAATGAAACTGGACAGGGATTTCAGGAGTTCTGTAGGATAAACAGCAAACCAGTAGAAACACAGACAGCATGATTGTTTCATGGAGAATCAGGTGAAAGTGATATGAGCAGTCGTAAGCCTCACTTGGGCACGCAGCTGATTCAGTTAAGTGGGACAATAAAGCTTTCTCCTCAGACTTCTCCTTGGGAAAATATTTTCTCCCATATTCATGTATCAGTTTCTTTAGTCTATTAAAAATTACCTAAAGATGCTGCCGTCTGTCTGAGATCTATGCATGGCATTGGAATGAGCTGTTATGATTGTAAATGAACCATGTTTTAGGCATTCTTTACCCAGCTGTTTCTGTTAAGGCCATGATGTCTCAACCAGCACCAGCACCTGGGGGCACTGCCTTTGCAGGAAAAGTATTTATTGAGCAGCACAACCACTTCCTAAGCTTTTGTATTGCAAATGGAGCGTTGCTTCTTGTCTGATGTCCCGCTTGAGCTAGAGCTTTTAGCTGTTGTTTTTTTTTTTTATTTTGTAGTTGCACCTTACTGTGGCTATAGGCACAAGGTGATTTTCCTGTTTGCTCTACTCTGCCTCCCTCAACCTCAGAGCTGTATTGATAAGGTAGGAAAACTTTTTGTTGCTTCTGGTTTTTGGTCTCGTGTACCTTTCTCCAGCCTGGAGTGCTGCTAGGGGAGGTAGTGGAAAAAATGCAACAGATCTGTCGGCAAGATAAGCGCGTTTTAAAGAGCAGTGATACTTGTCAATGAGACAGCAGCTGCACAGTAATTCATTTCCATCTCTGACTCCTCATCTGCCCCAGAAATGTCGACACAGCACTCTTCTCTCTCGAGTTGTTTCTTGAGTTGTTTTTTTTACTGCTTTCAGTGTATCTAGGGGCTATATGGAGGAAAAGACAAAGAAAACTAGAGAGCTCTGCGGTGTAGCCCAGCCCCAAGCCCCTCCCCAGGCTTCTCCTCAGTGTGTGCTGGTAGATCAGTGGAAGTTTACCCAGGCTGTGCTTTAGGAGGTCTTGCGTTGCTATAACGAGTATCGAGGGGAACAGCCAAAAATTCATCCAAAAATGCCTATCTGTTGGCTTTGCGTTTACAGTCTGTCCTGCTGTTCCTGCCTCTCTGCCCCTCAGTAAGGCCAGCCGGAGCGCAGGGCGCTGAGTGTGCCCTGGAGCATGTCCCGGATCCTTTGGGGGTGTTGCAAGCTGCAAGCAGCAGCCAGGCTGTTCGCAGGGAAAGGTTGTGTGAGGTGGGGAATAAGTCGGTGGCTTTTGTTGGATGCAAAATATGGAAGGGGAGTTCTGGTATTTGCTGAAACCACCAAATAGACCTCTGAGCTGCTCTACTTAACCCTATAGCATTCCTAATGCTTTACCCAAATCCCAGTGTCCTGCCTTTTTGCACCTGCTGGCCTCTAAGCTTGCCTGTGCTGGAGATCTCCATTAGCACCTCATGCCCCCCGAGCTACCCAGCTCCCCTCACGTTTGTGTGGGGCACTAGCAGAGGAACTTAGGCAGTGGCCCCAGTCCCCTGTGAAAACCCACATCCCACTGCAAAGTCAGGATGATTTTACTTCAAATCAGGAACTTTGTCTTCATGTGAGGCCACTTGCAATCACATTCTGCAAAGATTAGTAAAGGGACTCCTGGCTTTGGTAGGCAAATGTGAGTTGGTGAGAAGCGCTTTGCATCTCTAGATACCTGCGTTTGTCGAGTAGGTACAGATTTGCCTCTGTAAGGCTTGGTGTTTCTGCCTGTGTGCTCTACGGTTGCCACAGCCTCCCCCACACATCTGCTCCCTTGGGCTGCAGAGAAAGTGTTTCATAGTTCTGCACACCCTGGGTTATCCTGATTGAAGAGAGATTGGTAAAAGTTATTTACAAACCCTCTTTACAAAGAAAGAGGGAGAAATTGCAGCACACATAACTAGTGCAGGTGAGTGATGAAAAGCAGCAGGCTGAATAACTACTTTGAAGTGGCATACTTTCCTGAGTTACCTCCCCTTTTCTGCTGGTGCTTGTTACCAAGATTGAAGGCTCATTGTTTCACATCTTTGCTAAAGAAGATTTAAAAAGTATTTTTTGCTGGCCCTGATGGGATGTGGGGGGAAATATCTTCTGAACATATCTGTGTATTGAAAATTCACTTGGAATTTCTGCTCTCATTTGAAAGTCTTTTCTTTAAGCACCTGTCTTTTAGTCTGTGCTACTGTATGCAGTCAATCATCGTGGTGCTGCTCTCTGTAATGCAAACAACATCTATCATGTGACAGAGGAAGTTACGGGAGCAGTTTGTTACCTGTTCCCGGTCATTTGCAATACACAGTAATAGCTGTGATGCTGATGAATATGCTTAAGGGTTTAAGTGTAAGCAGTGTAGGTTTACTCAGGTGTTCTGCTGGGATGATTAAAAATATGTTGCTTTAAGTTAGGAATGTGTCACTTGTAATGGCTTCTACTGTTTCTGCATGGGGAGGGATATTAGAGGTCCAAATGGTGTAAGTGAGGATAGCTTCTCTGGAGTTGCATTATGCACATTTGGGCTTCAAAGTCTCTTGTTTCAGTGGAACCAGGCTGATTTATGCTAGGTGAAGATCTGTTTCTAAAACTGTTTAAAGCTTAGCATTCCTCTCTCAGCATCCCTGTGAGATAAGGATTTACTGCAGCTGTTTGAAAAATGCAAATTTTTTCAGGAAATATGTTTTTCATAAAAATGCTGCTTCAGTGAGTGAAAATATTTCATGAGCATCTTTAAGGTTTTGATGAGAGATAGAATCCCAGAAAGCAAAACATTTTGAGCTTTCTTTTTTAGAACACTGGGTTTGCTCAGGGTCTCAATTATTTACATTTTCTTTATGATAAAAACTGTGATAAATGAAAAGAGGCAAGTTTGTCATGCACACAGAAAATGGTATTTTGGGGGAGCCGCTTTTCAGTGAAAGAATTGCTTTATATTACAGTGTTCCAGCCAGCCCTGTAAGTGACAAGCTTAAGCTTAAAGTAAGAAAATCCTGGGTTCAATTTTTATTTGGCAGGTTTCTTTTTTCTTTTATCAGCTGCTGCAAAGCAGTCCATGCTTCTCCTCCTAGTTAAAAAGCAGAATCAATACCCAAGAAGGGTCAACCAGCTTACAATTCATTACATGTATGCGTTTCTAACTGACAATGCAATTCTTGTTTCTCATTTTTCATGTCAACTGTTTCTCAGAAAAACAATAAAAGAAAGAAAGAAAAGCAGAAAAAGACAAAGAGACAGTGAGATTTACCCAAGTCATCAAGTGAAATGAGAGCTGACAGGTTCTCTAATGTTACATGCCCAGAACAAAAAGGATTCCTCACTCTGCTCCTCTGTAAATGTTTGAGAATCCTTTGTGTGTAACTGTGCTATTCACTGGGAACCTCAGCTCCATGATTCCCCAGTAATTCCTTTAGAAATGTGCCCAAGATGCTCTTTGGCTTTGCAAGAATTATTCAGTAGATCAAAGGCAAGCAACAATGAATTGTTTGGATCTCTTCCCATCTTTGTCACTGAATGTGCCCAAGTTCCCCCAGGTACATCAATTCTTTTTTTGCCTCAGTTTCTTTCCTTGTTGCATCGCAAGAATGGAGACAACTTTGGGTGGGAACGGTCAAGACTCAAAACTTCAGGAAAAATCCCTGTTGGGGAGAAACTCCTCTGCTGATTGAAATAGGCTAAGCATCTACCACCCTAATGAAGTTTTAATCTAATTAAAATTTTTCCCAAGTTCAGATATGCTTGCAAGTGCTTTTGAAGGTCACAACCATCTCCACTCAGGCATGTACAGTTCGGAGCTGTAAGTTCAGGGGCAAAATCTTGGTTTGTGCTTCACACTTCAGCAGATGGGGACAGTTTTCCTGGTGATGAGATTGCAGAGACTGTGAGAGGCTGGTGAGGATGTCACTCCAGCCCTGGGGCAATGTGTTTAAGGGGAAGTTGGAAAGCAAGGCCAAAATATAACAGGAGAGTGATGGAGGTCCTGGGTTGTCTCCTTGCTGTAGTGCCAGCTCTGCTTTCATTGGCAAAGCTTCCACAGAGATGTAGGCTGAAATCTCCCAATGGAATGCTCATTGATTAGTGATAGAGGTTGGGTCTGGTCTGTTCCAGAGATGGTTTTGGAACTGCTTGATCAGAGCAAGTGTCTGGGAGGGCTTGGTCACAAAAGCTTCAACCCTCGTAAAGGGCAGAGAGACATCTTTTGCACAATATCATCCTTAAGGTTGTTTGGAGCCAAACCTGATTTATCTGCAGAGGCCAGAGGAAAAAACTTGACAAAGTTGTTCCAGTTTGGGCTGATTTTTTTGGTAACTGTTTGATGTGGTAGTGTGGTAGGTCCCTTTGCATCTTTCTGCCTCATCTACCCCAGTTGACTTCCACCTGGGAGCTCAAGCAGCCAGGGGTTGGGAGGGGCTCAATGACAAAGAGCCTCCTTAGTCTTTTCTACCCCTTCCCATGCAGCATATGCTGCCACCCTAGATAAACTCTAGCACTTTCCTGACCCCATGAGAGAAATCCATCACTCCCAGAACAAACTTGACTTTTTGCTAGAAAGCAAGCTGAAACCTCTTTTCTGCCCTGTCTTTCCATTAGTTTTCCCCTCCATCTCCTGCAACAATATTCCTTCCAGTCCTTACATGGTGCAGTGCATCTGGAGAATCATACTGCAAGTCAGCGCTGTCTGGGGGCTCAGAGCCTGCCTGTCATGGGGGAAAGGAGGCAAGAAATGAATTCCAGTCCCCAGGGGTAGCTTGCTGGGGGAGTGGGGGTTGGAGGGAAACATTGCTCCTGAGCTGATTACTCTTCATTTCTGCCCTGAAAGTAAGAGCTCATTCAAACAAAATACTTCTTATAACACTTGTAACATAAATGCAAAGTAGAATTGCTGGGCTGAGCAGATTTTAAGGCAGTGCTGAACTGGGGTATTGTCAGCTGCTTTGGAGAGGAATGGAGAATGGGAGATGTTTTGCAGTGCTAATTGGCAGAGGGGGCTTTGCATCTTCTGGGTGGGGGAGGGAAGACCAAAAGCAAATTTGGCTGCTTCTTGCACTGAACTAAATGAAGCCCCTCTTCAGGGCTTCTGGCGCTGGTCTGCAGGGGGCAGGAAGAATCTGCACCATCAGTCTTTCTACTTTTCTTCCATCTTTAACTTCTGGATAGCTGCTTTTTGCCCCTTTCAGATTATCAGAGATTGGTCCTGGCTAGAGACAGGACACCAGGTGGGATGTACAGGTTTTCCCAGGGACACTGAGAAACTCCTCTGGAGTCTGGTGACTCTTGCTCATGTGCTTGAGGACTGATTGACCACTAGCAAGAGGTCAGGAAGGAATATGCTCCATCCTGAATGGGAGCTACTAGAGGTTTTTCCTCTGTAACACAAGGCATAGCCCTGCCCTAGGATCGTATGCTGCATTTCATGTAATGTGTTCCTTAGGACATGGATGAAACCCTCAATTTCTCCTTCTTGGTTCATTCTTTGCAACACATTCTCAGCTCTTAGCACTTAAGTGTATGCAAAAGAGATGTATAGTCACAGAAATATGGGGCTGGTGGGACTCTGAGGTAATCTAATCCATCCCCTTATCCTCTATACAACTCACTATATCACACCAACCCTGACAGATGCCCTTAAAATCCTCCTCTGACAAGGATTCAGTGCACTGAGTAGTCTGTTTCAGTGCTTATTTAAACTTTTTAATGCTGAGGATATCCTAACAAGAAACCTAAATCTATGTTTTTCTACTTCCTCCCCTGCAGATTCACCTTATTTTCCCCTGTCCTGGCTCTAGTGGCCTGAAGGATTGCTCACTTCCCTTTTCAGAACAACCTTTTACATATCAGAAGTCTGTTATATCCCCAGTTCAGAAAACTCTTATCTGGGCTAAGCAAGCCTATTTCATTTGACCTTTCTTTGAGGCTTGTATTTTCTAAGCCTCCCATCAGTCTCTTGGGTGAGCTTGATGTGCGAGTTGTTGATACGGAGCCTGATGTGAGCTTTTGCCCACCAGAACTTGACCAAGCGATTTACTTCCCACCACCTCCCTGCCCATGGGGCAGAATGGTTAAAAACTACAAGTATTCACAACCTGGTGCTACAAAGTCACGATAGCCCATTCCTATGTCAGCGAGCCACAAACCCAACTGTTTCACTGCACTGCAGAGCAGCTTGCTTTAGCGGGGGAATGGACCAGCCAGCATAGGCAGCCTTTTCCCCATCTGGCTTTTGACATAAGATGTGTTTCCCTGTTTGACTCAAGCTGGGGAGGTGGGATCTGCACACACAGCCTGGCCAGCTCATGGCCCTGTGTGTTGAAGCTGGCACCTGCAGGACCAATGCAATTTAGTCTCCTTGCCAGTCAAAGCTTGATTGAAGGCCATGGAAATCTGTACTATCCCTTGTCCCAGGAAGCTCTGGGTCAGGTCCTCTGCCTTTCCCCAAGTCTTTCTCCAGTTAGATATAACCCTATCACTGCTGATGGCTACAGCTTTCCATATTAGCTGAAAAAATATACAGAAATAAACTACTCATGCATCTCCTTCTCTTAGACTAGCATGACTTTCCTGTCATGTTTTCTCCTAGTACTCGATGTTTGCAAGTCTCTTTGCTTTAAGCTGTGTCAGCTACAGGCCCAGAACATGTAATAGCTACAATTTTCTTTCACTTTCTCTCTCTCCTCAGTGAGTGTTTAATTTGCTCCAGACTCTGCTTGAGCAATTTTTGGAGAGTACAGTTTATATTTGTGTATGCAAATAAGCTGAGCAAATATGCTAAGGAGCTCCAAAGATAGATCAGTACACTTAAAGTACATGCAGCCCACAGTAAAATCAGCCCAGGCCATTCTGGTCTCAATTAACCCTTCTGCCTTCAGTTTAGAGTCTGTTTGGTGAGCAGACAGTACTGGGAGATACTCTCCCACCTCCTGTATCGCTGTAAACAGATGAACATCACTGGCATCAGTGGTACTGTTCTGCACCATAAGCCGGGCAACAGGGCACAGTGCTTTGCCCATGATTACATGTAGTTATGTATTCAAATATTTGTTGTCTTTCACATCCTTTTTATTGTTGAACAAGCAGTTCCAGGAGCTGCAGAAGTAACACAGCCAGCTTTCCTTCAGACTTGTGATTTATGTTGGAGTCTCTGGTGTCTAATAAAATGTGTGCTTCTGAAGCTTTGTGCGTGGTTGGAGAGTTCATAAAAGCACTCTTCCCTGTGGGTGCTCTGATAGCTAATAACATAGTTGAGCATAGTTGTTGCCTTTTCTTTAGGGGCAGGGAAAGAATTTGACCTTTCTCCTCTAATTATCTGCCAGTGGTTATAAAACTTGCAAAAAATTAATTTCCCTTAAACTGGTGGATCTGTCAAATTGGTTGAATTGTTTCAAACATCTCCTGAAGAACACTAGCTTTCCTAATGTGGTTTCCCTCCCTATAGGAGGGGAAATGAGAGATCATTGTCATTCTCTGGGCTTGCCTACGCTGAGGGATTGACTGAAATAGCTATTGCAGAATAAGCTGTTCCGCCAGAAGCCTTCCAGAATAGTTGCCTGCATGGACACACTCTTCTGGAACATAAGTGACTTTACTGTAGCATAATTACTTCACTTTGGAAGGATGCTAATTACTTTGGAGTGTTTTTTATTCTGGAATAAAAACCTGCTGTCATAATGTCCTTTGGGAGGCATGATGGAATAGTTTCTCCAGCAGTTGCTACTTCAGATGTTTTCCTCTTGTAGATGAGAGAAATAGCCTGAAAAGACAGCTGACTATTCTGGTGCTGAACCTGCGCAAGATTTGAAGGAAAAGGATCTAAGCAGATTTCTGTGATGCTTATAATGCAGGGCTTATTTAACCTTAGGATATGTGGAAGACGATATAGCTTTTCATTACCATTTTTTAGCTTAGTTTCTTAAAGAAATGAGGCTTACATAATCAGTGTCTGTATACATACTTCCCATAACTTCTGCACCATTAGCTTATTTCAGCCACATTTAGCAGAAGACAGGAGGCTTCAAGTGTTAGATTCCTACAAGTTTTGGGGCTCAGCAAGAGAGATCCTATGGTGTCTGCACTGAGGGAGAGGCTGCAGTATATGACTGTCCTGAAAAAACATCAAAGCACCTGCATGGCAGAATGGCCAAACCTTCTCCCCATCAGAAGGAAAGCTCTCTGCTGGAGGCTAACACCTTCCCAAATGGCAAAGCCCATCAAGACCAGATCCACAGGACTGTTTTATTGTGTTCATAAAGACTTTTATTCTTGATGTTAGGTGGTTTAAATCTTCAGCTGCTTCCCAAGCTTCACAAACTGTAATACTGAAATGTAGCCAGCTCTGGGGAGGAAGAGATGTTGCCCACTTTCTATTCTTCATTCTTTCTATTCTGCTGTCCCAGCCTGACTCAACGCAGGCCCACTTGTGAGAGCCAGAACGTTTTTCTTGCAGTCCTCCCACTTTGGATTGTTTTCCCTTATATCTGAAAGGGGAACTCTGCAGCAAACCTCCCTAAATGGAGTCAGATGGCATCTCAGGGTGGTGTAGTGGTTTTGCAAATGTATTGCTGTGCTTGCAGCCAAAAGCAATCTCTTTAGAAGGCCTTGCTAGACAGTGTAATCTAAATCCTTCCCCCTCAGGTCTGCACAGCTGTAGTGTAGAATGAAAGGCAGGGGGAAGTCTTTGGTTGCATGGCCCTGCTTCCCATTGCCAAAACAAACATTTTGGTTGAGATTAATTTTGCTTACACCACTGCACTAAGAAAGGCAGCACCTATGACTACACCTGATCTGTTCATCTATATTACCTTAGCCAATGAAGAGAAAGAGGAACAGATGAGGTAGGTTCTCCTGCATATTAGGAGTCCACTTTGGGACATGGATGGGATGCATTGCTCCTTAGAAGCACCTTGGTTAACTGTCTGAGGAGTCAGTCCGGATAACTTGCTCAAATGAAGACCTTCTCCTGGTCAGAATCTGCATTCAGGCAAATAGATCCCTCTTTCTCTCTGCAGCCTGTTCAACCACACTAGGTCCCCAGAGTGAGGTGATTTCAACAATGAGTAACAACTATCAAAATACAACTTATCTGGGGTAGATGGAGCTGGTAATCAATTGGAAAAGGTGAAATGCTCCAGGGAAACCCAAGGCTGGGAGGAGAAGTTTTGGAACATTCAAAAAAAAAAGATCAAGGCAGCTCAAATTACCCCTCTAGGTAGATGCCTCTATCTGCTGAGGGGGAATATGGTGTCTAGATGGAGTCCTCAAATAGGACAGGCTGGAGGCAGATACATTCCTGGATTTTTAACACTGTAGGGCTTCCTAGTGAGTTATCTTGGAGCAGAATATGGATCCTTATGCAGTGACTCTGTGGAATAACATAGTGGGGTGAGGGAGCACTTGATTACCTGGGACACAGGAAAATAGGCCATGCTGGGAGGGTGCCACAGCCATCTGCTAAGTGATACAGCAGGCAGGATATAATCTGGAAAGTTGCTAGAGCATGGGAGCCAGTTCTCTGCATCATGTGGAGCCAGAGTGACGTGGTTTTGGGAAAAGGACCTGCTTTTTGTGTCCCATTATGCTCATTTGGATTATCTGAGCAGTGATGAGAAATCACCATGGCTCAGGCAGTGCTGAGAGAGGTTGTGGATGGGAGGCAGCAATGAAGGCAGGCAAAAGGTCTGCTTTTCTTGTCGGGTGCCTGTCTTCCTGGTGAGGGGGAGAGCAACTCCTCTGCTCTTGAGTTGTGCTACAGCAGTGTGAAACTTGGTGCAGAGGACCTGATTCCCCAAGGTCCCAGCTAGGTAGCCCTGACTCCACCAAGAGTGGGGCAGGTGACCTTGGCCCATGCCAGCCCCTGGCTGCCAGGCAGGCTATGGGAAAGGGCTGTTTCAGGTGCTCTAAGTGAAGCTGCATGTGACTGTAGAGCCTGCTGCCTTGTCCCTGCTGTGTGCCCTGGTTTTTGCTGGTGAATGGTGACAGGCAAGTGCCTGCTGGAAAGGCTGGCACCTTCCACAGGCTCTGGGATGTGTTCCCAGATCTGGGCACAGCAGGGATTTTTTTGCATGTGTCAACATTAGAAAGCAAAAGCCAGACACAGGGAAATATTGAAGAATCTTTTGCCCTGCTCAGCTCTTGTGTTTTTATTTGTCAATGCTTATTTTCATTTTCTGACATGAAGTGGAAACATTTGGTCAGTATTTTGGCTAGTGTTCTTACTCAGACCACAGTGTCACTTGCAATGATGTTCCTGGCTTTTCTAGTTGTTTGTGTCTGCAGGCACTGACACCTAATGAAGTTGTAAAATGTTTGTTGCAGCCCCTACTCTGAGTGGGGAGTAGCAGCATTCTACTTACAGGAGCTGCTTTGCTAGCTCAAGCAGCAAAGGGTTGCCCTTCAGTAGAGGGAATTTTATAAAAAAACCTTCTGCAGAGAGTTGCTAAACTTCTGATCATTTAGCTTAGTAAATGAGATGATAGTGCACTGAGTTGAACAGAAGTAAAAATAGTTTGGCTAAGTTTATGCTTAATGGTCCAAGTCTTAGTTTGAGTCTTAATAATTTTAATGCAATTACCCTCAGTATTATGGTCTGATAAATCAATGCTCAAAGCAGAGATCAGGGAAGACTTGGATATGTTTGCTCTGTTCTTTTTCCCTGTCTCTGCATCTGGCCACTGTATAAAACAGGATAGTGGATTAGAGGGAACATGGGTCTGACCAAGCACAGCCTGTTAAGCCTGCAATTAAGACATTGAATTCACCCTTGCTATCACTTATTGGATTGATAAGTAGAAATGCCTTGTTTTTCCTTCATAGAGTAATCAAGTCTAGCTTTCTGTGACTTTTCACCATTGCTGCTAATGCTTATTTCAACTGCTTTATTCTCAGCAGAGGTTGGAGTGGCTTCCTTGCTGTATTAAGCAGTACCTCTTGGTAACCAGAAGCTGCTGATGTTTGAACTTCATTGCCCAGGTGCTTTGCTAGCTTTGTTTTGTGTCAAATGTTCTGCTGCTCTTCTGTCATTTTTTTGCATCTTTGGTATGTCAGTAACAAGGCAAAAAGGCTGGTTTGTAAAGATGAAGGGCTAATCCTGTGAGTGAAATCAAGTGCCTACTGCCTTTGTTCTACAGACATGCAGAGACTTGTTCCAGTTTATAGCAGCAAAGATTTGTCCCATATATTGTGAGTCACGCCATCTCTTCTATTTCTGCTTTTTGACACAGACATCTTTTGACCTTGAGTGAACAATTACTTCCCTGAGCTTCAGTTTCTCCATCCCTGCATGGGATGTCTGGATCCCTCTACACCTGTCAGAGCATGGGGTTCAGCCTAATTCATTAAAGTTCATAGCATGCTTTGAGAGCCTCGGTAGCAGTTGAAGCAAATAAACACAAGCTGTATAACATTATACTCACTTCTCTGAGAAGAGCATTGAGGCAACAGCCAGATCTCCAAGAGGTTGGGAACATCAGAACAGAGATTGCTTTAAATAACTTGAGTTCTTCCTGCTTATGCCTGTATCTTACATCTTTAAGCACCTACAAATTGCTCTGCAAGACCTGTGCCTCTCTCCATGCGCAAGAACTCGTGGTAACAGCATGGCTTTTCTTAAGCACTCTTTAATCTCATCACAAACTGCCTGCCTGTATGCATTATTTATGATGCAGTTTCTAATGCCTGCACTGACTACAACACAACACTGAATTTCCATGAGAGCTTTGCTGTGACAGTTGTCAAAATATCTGAGTGCTCTGCAAACTTTAACTTCTATTTGCAGAGCCCTATATCTGTTCTTTAATTATTTCTCTTTAACAAGTTCTAATTTTCTAATGAGTCTCTTTGTATCAGTATGGAGACCATTGCAAAAATTCAGCCAAAATACTGTTTGTTTCTTACTATAGGTGAGATGTGGTTTTGTCTCTAAAATAGCCTACCTTTCTTCTCAGAAGCAGGAAACTTATCCCAAAAGAAACTCCCCGTCAGAGATTTTTGTCTAGCAGACAGGCCCCTGGCATGGAGACTCTTAGCTGAACTGATTAACACGTGACAAAGTTGTAAACTGAAGACAGGATCATAAAACAAAGTGCTGGGCAACCTACCTGTGTGTCTCACTTGCATTGCCTATAGTAAATCTCAGTGGAAGGCTGGAAGCAGATCTGGCCTGAAACCAAAATGAGAAATGAAGACTGGAGGTGAAGCCTCTCTCAGGTCCGTGGTCAATGGCATACTGAAGCAACAGAGTACGTGTTTATACACCAACATATGTTTAAAGAATTGATTCCTTCTGGCAGACTCTTGTAAAAGGCAGGCAGCACATGTGAGCTGATGCTGTCAAGGGAAATTGGAAGCTCACTGTTGTTTGACAGGTATATTATTCCAGCTGCCCTTGACTTATTTACAAAACAAGGAGCTAAGATCTGATGTGATGCAAGTCTGCTCTGGAGCTGCAAGAGGCCTAGTTTTTTAGCCCTTCAGAGCTGGCCTCAATTTGCTTGACATTTGAAATGGATGAAGGAGGAGGAAGAAAAAAATTCTTTGCTTCACAGCCTGTTCTTTCAGGGAGACAGACTTAAATTTAAAATGCTAGGAGTGAAAGAATTGAGGTTTTTTTTCCTGGCTGTGCCAGCAGGGATGGGACTGTGACAATCTCTCTTGCATCTTCCACACCTCCATGCTCCTCCATCCAACTCTGTTGTGGCACTGATGCACTAGTATGAGCCCTCTGGGCAGAATGGGTGTGGAGGCATGTGGCAGGGAAAGCCTTGCTCCCTGCTGTGGGCTCGCTGGTGCCAGCTGGGAGAGATGGGACACGAGGACCCACAGGGCCTTGGGTCCTTGGGGGGCCAAGCAGGGCTGGGAAGTGACTCTGGCAAGGACAGCACAGCCACAATGACTGGTGTCCTGCTGTGCCCTGAGTCCCTGGGCTGCAGAGCTGGCAAAACCTTTGGTGGGAGCCTGGGTTTATGGATTTAGCCTCATCCTTATCAGGCTCAAAGGCCTTTGTTTCCCTTTTCAAACTCTCCAATTTCAGTTCCCAATCTCCCTTATTTGCTTTATATCTCTCATTTCTGGTCCTTCATCTGTCTGACAGGTTTTGTAAATCACCCTTGGAGAGAGTTTCTCTTCCCTGACCACCAACGAGGGAGGCTAGAACCATTAGTCTGCAGTGTCTCTGATTAGGTGATGCGAATACCTATATTTGTTCCTGCTTCATAGCTGCTGTTCTGTGCTTGTTTTCAGATAGTTGAAGCTTAAGGAATTGGTTTTGAACAGTGGCTTGGAGCCTGCCTGCTTGAGGGAACTTCACTGTACTCTTGAAGAATTACCTAATGTAGTGAGATACAGTTGTCTGGTTATCTAAGTGTTTCTTCCTTGTGTTTCCAGAGAGGAATTGCTGACTTCTGTCAATGTTTGACATGAAAACCTTTTCCCTAAAAGCTACACCTCTCCACCCTGTCTTTGCAAAGGCCCGAACTCAGTTAATGCTTTCAGCTACACTGAGATGATGATAATCCCAACCCTGCTGCAAAACTTCCTGTATGACATCTGTATTGTTCCCTTCTATATACAAAACAAATGCAATCATCCTTGCTTGTCTGTCTGCTTAGTTTACAAAACACTTCTGAGCAGCTGATATTTACTCCATTCAGTGCAACCAGGCTTCAGTTACAGGTAGGCAATGTAGGTCCTATAACAATACAAATACTGAGGCTCTTCACTTTGTTTCTTTTCTGGCATGGGTGTGGTGTGTACTCCTCTCTTCCCACTCCTTCCTGAAAGATAAAGAGCAGAGCCTTAGTACTCTGAGGTTTTTTGTACCTGGAAAGCTCCCTGCAGGGCCAGGTATTTGGATTCATCAAGCTCTGTGTAGTGGAATTGTCTCCTGGGGTAAGGATCTTGAGGATGCTGCAGCAGACAGTAAGTTGTTCTGCCTGTGCAAGCTTGATGTGAGACCCAAGGGGGTTTTCCTCATGTTCAGGATGCTTTGAACCTGGTTGTTCATGATGCAAATGGGGCTCTGTGCACTGTAAATACATGGCAGTGTCTTTGTGATAGGAGACATGCTCTGGCATATGTTTACCTGTGTGCTTTCATTGAAGGTGATTTTCCTATATAAAGTGTGTTTGCATGCACAGGAACCCTCCTCAGACAGTGGTGAGAGAGGCAGAGTCCTTGGAGAATACAGGATACTTGAATGAAACATTCACTTGTATGTTCATGGAGAATTGAAATGGGAATCAGCTCTGACTTCGTAGCATATTCGGCTCATGCCTCCTGTCTTCAAACCCAAATGCAAAATTCAACAGGCGTCAGGCTACAGAAAACTACTGAGACATCCTGGGAAGCACAAAGATTATCTCCTGTCCTGAGAGGTGAGGCGCAAATAGACCTGAAAAGAATGTCTGAAAATGAGCTCTCATTTTGCGGAGTCAGTTGGCAGGGCTAGCATTGCAGGTATGCTTTATTAGAGGTACGTGCTGCTGAGAGCCCCTGTAAACACCAGTGAAGTGTAAGCTTCTCTATCCATCTACATCTTGGGACCATGGGTGCATTTCTCAAGCTCTCTAGCTGTGCCTCCAAAGCAGACTTTTTTTCCCAGGGGGGTTGATTTTTGAGGGCTTGTAATGCCCTTGGGGTATGGAGGCAGCCAGTCCTGGCATGAAGGTGTGACCAGTAGTCTCTCACAGATGAGAAGGCAGAGCATGCAAGTGACTGGTTCAAAGGTACTCCAGAATTCTGGCTGTAGCCCATGTTGGTGCACTCCCTTGCCCTTGAAAGTGAGGGGAGATAAAGAGATAGTGTGTGGCTGGCCAACAGAACGAGTTGTTTCATTAAAGTGTGCGAAAAGCCTTGCTGGTTTTCAGCAGTGATCAGATTAAAATATATATACGCACACACAGACCTGATCTCAACCCTGTAGGCAACAGTCTGAGATGAGAGACTGAAGAAATAAAAAATTGTCACTGATGTTATGAATTCACTGTGCCCTAGGTTTGAGGGTTTTCCTTTACTTGATGACAATTTTTTAATATAGTGTATTGAAATCACTTGCCAGGTACTGCCTGTATTCTCATCTTCAAAAAGGGGATTTGCCATGCAGAAGCCTCTGCAGGTTCATGCATTCTTGTCTCCTGTGGTATTATCTGAAAGCTGATATCTTGTGATATCAGGAGGAATACCTCTCCTAAAAGAGCCCTGTGGCTCTAGATCTGAAAGCTGCTAAGTGAAGCATTTACATGCTTCATGTTCAGCCCTGCTGGTCTTTCTGAGGAAACGCTCATTTAGTGTTGTGTCCAAAAGTGAACAGTTATGCTGTCCGATGATGAGGGGAGCATCTCTGGAAGGGAGGGGAGGATACCCCAAACCTCTGCCTATCATCTGGAGTCAATTGTTCATTACCCCTCAGGGTCAGGTTCTATGGGAACGTGCATTTGGGCTGTGGATTAGAAGCAAATATCAGGAAAGAAGCTCATGCTCTTTTGTCTGACAAAATTGAGGTATTTTTTTAGACAAGTATACAAAGCAGGCTGAGAGTAACCTGAAAGTGGGAGCCAGGACTTCTGGGTTCTCCTGCCTTCTGATGTTGAGCACACCTCATCACACTGATGAAAATGTCTGGGGATGTGGGTTAGACACAGGCACTCAGCTCTGGATTCGTGGCACCTGAGGATCAGGAAGGCTGCTGAGACTTGAAGCTTTTCAAGGCAGCATGACACTAGAATTGTCTCTTTACAGCTGGAGGTGTTACAGCCTCAACCCCTTTGCTGCCCTCTACATGTGACTCCAAGGTGCTCAACAAGTGCCTCCTGAGATATTGTCTTGAAAATATTCACTGGCACCTCAGCAACCTGAAAATACAGGCCATTCCCCAGGTGGGAAGCAGGCTCTCAGCCTTTCCTCATCACCAATACTTATTGGAGCTTTTTAGGCCAACACATACTTCTGGATACTAACTTGGGATCTGAAACAATGCCTCTCTCCTTTTTTTTTTTTCCCCACCTTTCTTCCTGTGTTGTAGCTCACCTTTAAATTCTCCTTAGAGAACAGAACAGGCACAAAGGCAGCACAGAAGGGCAAGAGATATAGCAGCCTTGGTGTCAAAAATAGCTGCCTGAGAAATTCTTCCTCCTGCTGCTTTAAGCTAAATTATGATCATAAATTGCTGTCCTCTAATTTTACAATGCAGTGTCCTTCCTTCCAGAGCTTCTCCCAACCCAACCCTTGCTAACTTCAGGGCCTGATCCCTTCCTCTCTTGTCAGACATCACAGGCAGCAAGTGCCAAGGCTGCAGAGTCCAGGGCTGACAGATCAAACACCCCTTAATGAATATGAAACCACTGGTTTTATTAGTCACAGCCATATGTGTCTTTAAAAAGCTGCCTTACAGCAGGGAGGGAGTATGAGGGTCACTGCTGATGGAGGAAAGGGGCGAGGTTTGAGGTGCACACCTGCCCAGCTCAGCCTCACACTAGTGGAGCTGAGCAGTTCCTGCTGCAAACGAATCTTGTTGGCTTTATTTGGTCACTGGACTGTTCTAGAGCGTAGCTGGTGGCTGCCTTTATGCTAGGGCTGAGTGCATCCCTCCCTCACTTTCCCTTCTTGCATACCTCTTTAAATCTTCAGGGCAAGTTCTGCCCAAACTTGATCATGTTATGTCCCCTCCTTACAGAGTCTGAATCAAAAGCTGGATTTGCAAAGAGACTCAGGTGCTGAAAGAGACAGGCCTCTACTTTCTTTTGCTGCTTTGCACAAGTCTGTTCATGCTGACTTGCACAGAGCGCCCCAGGTCCTGGGATAGCGTAGGTAGGTGTCTGGCCATGCAATGGGGAGATGATACAGGGCAAGGTTATTTGGCTTATCCTCTTGTGTGCTTTTGGTGAATACTTGCCATTGATCCCAGTTCCCAAAGCAGGACTTTGAGCCGGAGGATTTCTTTGCTTCGCTAACCTCCTCAATAGCTGCCCCTGCAAACATACTGTGGGTGCTCTATGGCAGACCCTGATACTACTTTCTGTCCTCAGCATTACTGCAGGTAACATGTGAGTATCTGTTGACAAACAGAGCTGCTATACTGCACTGTCTCTACAAACTGATCCACTTGTCCTTCTGCTTCAAGCTCTGGCATGGGAGTCAAAGCTCTGGCATGGGAGTCAAACCCCTGCAAATGCACAAGGGATTCTGCAGCTGGGGAAGGCTTGACTAATCTGAGTACCCTGAGTAGGCAGCCCCAGGAAAAATGAAGGAGTGAATTTACTGAGGAGACTATTCCTTTGCTCAGCACTGGCTTAAGGCCTGTTGGCCAGGAGGTGACTGCTGTGAGGGGTCTGACCATGAGGAAGGGATTGACAAACTGTTGAAGCACATCTTTCAGTGCATGCTGCATTTTGGAAGGAACAAAGAGGGCTGGCACCACCAGAAGGACGAGGCTGTGAGAGTCTCTGGTGCAAGTGTTAAAAACCTTGCTGCATGTGCCCTAGCACTGACTGGAGTTGCGCCTGTCTTTGCAGGTAGAGCAATGCTGTCAGGCAGACCAAAGCATCTCTGCAGCTTGGATGCCCTGGGGTGTAGTGTGGACTGACTAGCACTGACTGTTCCAGTTTGAGATGGTGAATGCCGTAGACTGATCAATACTTTAATCAACATCGCATGCATCACTATGGCTTTGTCATTCACCTTAACTGGGAAGAAAAGAATGCAAGAGATTAGAGTATTAGAGCTCCACTGGATGAATAATTAAATCAATGAGCAAGGGAGGGATTTGGAGTGCAAGTGAGAAGCAAGGGTAGAGAAGGGGGAAGGAGTGGGAAATGGGACAAAGTCTTTCAAGCTCAAAAGAACCACCCTAGCACCAGCTTTCATGTTGGAGTGTGTGATGTAGCTGCTTCTGATCTGAGGAAGGGAGCTGGGAAACAGAGTTCAGCTGATTGGTGCAAGTTGTGACCACTGGATTATTTATGTGTCATCCCCTGCTTCGGCTGAGCTTCCTTTTAACTGGTGTTAGAGGCTTGCTCAGAATGCAAGCCATGCTGCTGACAGCTGTTGCAGGAAACTCTTCCTTTGAATTGTAATGAAAGTCCTGGGAGTGTTGTGGCTTTCTACATGCTTTTACTTTTTTCTTTAAATAAAGGGGACTATCTCTGTCCACAATGTTCCAGACAGATGAGATCTAACAGGGAATATGAGGTTCATATGGTCCCAGGGCTTCTGGAAATCAGCCTGACAAACTTTGGATGCCCAACAGCAAGACTTCTTGAAGTGTGGATAGACTTGCTTACACGCATTCACAAAAGAAATCTCTTTGAGCCTGTAATGTTCATGGAGGAAAAGGAACTTATGGGCTCAAGCACTGGCAAGGCCACATGACTTTTAGAGACAGGATTACATGAGTGAGAACCCTGTGGGGCTAAGGATAGTCTGCCTGTGCCCCAGGAGAGACTGCTTTTCTGGAGTGATTCAGGAATTTTCTTTTGAAATCTAAAAATTAAGGGTAAAGAAGGTCTGCCAGTGTTAAGACTTTAATCAATCAAGGCAACAGGGTTAAAAGCTTATAGGCAGGGAAGGCAAGGTTGTTTGTAAATAAATAACTCTTTAAACCTTAATGTACTCCATTAATGGAGAGGGCTGAACAGGACAGAAGTCTGTAGAAACCCTACTAGGTAACATGCAACAAATGCACAGGAGTTCTCCATGTGCAGAAGAACAAGTGGTAGGTCTCATTGCTGTCTAGAAGGAACCTGTTTGGACTTTATCTAAAAGGGCAAGATTGTTTGTGATGGGGGATGAGATCTTTTTCTGCTTCTAGTGAGTGAAGAAATGATATTGGCAATAATTCTTCAGCTGCTTCCAGGCTGTTTAGGTGGTCTATCTTTGTGAGACCACATTATTTGATTCATTTTCTAGATTCTATTTATTTTTCTTGATGAATTTGAAATTGCATGTACTGTTGATATTGTTGGTTATAGGGCGACTATCTGTAGACTGACACAAAAAGAAGTGAGATCATCAAAGTCATTTGAATTGCTCACACCTAGTATAGTCTTGTACTTCCTGGTAAATGTAGGTTAGATTCAACCTGGTAACTTAGGGCTGAAAGGACCATACTACATACTCCAGACCTGTAAACCATCAAATTCCCTTCTTCAAAGAATGTTCAGCTCGATTTGTCTCCAATTCTATGTCTCTTATTTCTATGTAGCCCTTGATCAATATGTTTTCCTCTGCCCAAAAATGAAATGGTCTCCAATTAAGTTCCTATGCCTTGGAGAACATCCAGATAAAATTGCTTTACTTCCTGTTTTACTTATCATAGAGAGAAGATGAAGATTTCTTTTTAAAAGCCTCATGCAAATGTTCAGCTTTTGCTGCTGTTCAATAAAGTTGATCATTTTACTCAGGGAGTATCAATGCAATTTTCCACACCACTAACTTAAAGATTGTATCTTGGTAAATGTATCCATTCCTTTTCTCTCATTTGTGTTGTGAACAAACAAAAGAAAAAGTAAATGTCTGATGTTGTCTCCCTGACAAACTTATTAGTATATTATATAAATCGCTGAAAGTCTGTCCAGAATAGACACCACCAATGCATTTCTGCAAGTCCCTATTCCATCTGTGTCTCAAATAGTGATTGCAGAGCTAGGGAATGTCTTTCCACCCCATTACATTTCCCAGCGAAATATGTGAGAATTACCTCTGATGTTAGTAGGAAGCCATCAGGACATAAACCACGGAAAATGAAATATTAACTTTCCTATCCAACCCAGTAATGGCTGTTGTGTTTTGTATTATAACACATTAAGGTGAAGTTCCTGAATAAGAAATAAATAAATAAAAATCCCAGGCTCCCATCTAGGCAGTATTGCACATAAATGACATGCTGATGGTAGATGTTAAAATTGGAAAGTTGGGGAAAAAATAATATATTCACAGTTTAGATGACAGTGAATATAAAGACAGACTGAGCTTAAGTGGAAGTTGCAAAATATCCCTGAGAAGTCTTATTCCCTCCAGATTGCTACAAGTTATACTGGTAAGTATAAATTTGGAACAGAAGAAAAGCAAAACCTTATGGATGCATGAACTAAAGGCACCTCTGTGTAATGCCATTTAGTTCACTGAGTTTACAGAAAGGCTCAATATTTGTCATTATTGTTAGTAGCCTCCTCCTGCTGTGTTTATCTTGAACGGGTCCCTGACTCAACAGGTGGCTGAGCACAGAGATATCTCCAAACACATGGAACTTGGGAGGATCTGTTCCCCAGATGAGCAGTTGTATGGCTGGGGCAGAACACTTGGTTTTCCTTTACTCTTGTGATAATCATTTTGTGTTCTGTTTAGGGGTAGATTGCCTCTTGCTATGCCTGTTGTGGTAGGATCTGTTCTGAGCTGGAACCTGCAGATGATAAAAGCATCTCGAGAGACCAAGAATCCAGACTTAGGACAGGATGGATAAATAATGCTTTCATTCACTGCTTTTCCTTTACTACCTGTTCACTTCTTTATTGCCTGCTCTCCACCAAAGAACTCCTTTCAGTACTTAGGAGAAAAGATAATTGGGCAACAACCATCTGATCACTTTCCTGCTCTGCCCCTCCAAAAGCTAAATATACCTTCAACATAATGCTGGTCATTTCAATGAGCTTCAGTGAAAAGGATAAATGCTGGGTCATTATCTTTAATGGCTCATTTTGTTGCCTAGTCTTAAGTTATTTTTTGGATAGCAAAGACCTAGTCTCTGTTTGGGGTTCTTTGGTATTGCAGCAACTTCCTTGGTAGAGATCCTCTCCATTTTTTGTCTCTGAAACGTAAGGTTTGAGGCCAGATTTGCAAAGATATTGTGGTTATCTGATTTCAACAGGAATTGTATGCTCCAGTGCCTTTAAATGGTTCTTACTGTAGGTCTGCTAATTAAACAGTCTGGAGATTTCAAGGGCCAGGGAGAGAAACTGGTGATAAGCACAATGCAGTTGATAATGTTTCGGATTCAAAATGATGTTCAATTAGTGGGGTACCAGGTGTTCTAAACTAGCTAAATGAAAAATTATGTACAAATGAAAGGCAGTTGATAATATCAGAGTGCATATCTTTTTCTTTTCTGGCATTGGAGCTTTGTCTTAAAGCAGAGCTCTAGTGAGGAGTTAGAAAGTAGATTGGCTGCTTTAGTGGAAGTATTCTTAGCAGGGATTTCTCTTCATGAATGCACCAGACCTAGTATTTTTTCCTGTTTTAGTTACTATATAGTAATGTAATCTCTGGAAAGGTTGCATTTCGCACACCCCCAGGTGACAGAAGACACTAGCCTACGTTTTCATTTTAGAAGGAAAGGTTTTTCTGCAGATTTCAACAAAATACTTAGAATCACCTTCTATGAGACTTGTCTTCTAGTATGGTTCTTAGAATTTGGTAGCTCTGCAGAAGTTACAGATCATGTGTGGGACCTGACTTGAGATGTAGAAATCCTGTGTCACAGAACTATCACCTATTGCTATTTTGCCTCCTGGGAGTCAAATTACCTCCATCTTCTGCTGTCAGTAGTGGAGGGACTTGCTAGGAAGTTCGTGATGTAGGTGAAGAAAGAAAGGGGAAAACACTTTCTAGCTCATTCATTCTGTTTTCTTATGAATTCAGACTAGCTCACAGCATGCTCTCTGGAGCTATTACCTTTGTCTCTGGTGTCCCTGCTGGAAGAAGGGATGAACATAGCTGGTAAATTACAGGGCTCTGTGCTAGAACACCAAAGTGCATTTGTTGCTACCAGTTGTTCTGCTTGTCTCTGGCCAGACAGTAAACAAATCTCAGGTGATGGCATTAATGGTATGATATGCAGCTGCCTCTCTGCTGGAGTTAAGGAAACTTGTTGCTTTGGCCTTTCATCTAAGTGCTCTTCACAGACAATGCTTGAAAAATTGTGGGTACCTCCTGCTGCAATTTAGTCTAGGAGCTATCTGCTTTATAGGCTGGTGGGAGGGAAGAAGAGACCTAGTCCCTGCTTTAGCTGTAGAATAAAAGATCCTGTTCTGGGGCTATGAACCAGAAAATAATGCAAGTAGGCCCTAGTAAACAGTTGCATGAGAGAATGGGGGAGTTATTCCAGACAGCAGATGACTGTGACAAGTGGAAAGGAAAAGGCTTTTCTGAAAGTTAGTAACAGGCACCTTGCTGGCTTTTTGCACTTTAGCAGGGCAACCTGTTCTGCTGGTGTACCCTGTTCTGTGCAAGTATCCTGCCCCCGTGGGACTCTAATCTGAAAAGAAATGATCTAGGGGTGTCACTCACCTTGTTCTCCTGCTGTATTTCAACCTGCCTGCATACTCATCCTGCCTCTGTCTTGGATGATACACGCAAAGCATGCTGAGATTTGATATGTAGCACACAAGCATTGTGACTGTATTCAGCTATGCGTGCAGCCCAGTGAGCCTGTGGTCCCCCAGTGTTGTCTTTTGATGGCAGACCTCAGGTGACCTTTCTGTGTATATAACTGCCTGATACAGCAGCAAGGTGTGCCTCTCCTTCAGATATACCTTCTTGTGGAGAAAGTGTCCTTACCTCATTGAGCTGGGTTCCTGGTTTACAGAGTAATTAACAAGTGGAGGAAGGACAGATATAAGAATTTGTCTAGATCTACTGTTTCTTTTTCAGGGGTCAGTATTTTTCTTTTCCTCAATATCCCAGCCTGTAAACACTGCAAGGGAAAGGATCTTAGTGCTATTATACAGTAGCAGTAATAAAACAGTTGGGTTGTTCTAGCCACCTTCCAAATCCCAGTCTCTACAGGCACAGAACAATTTTCACTGATGTTCTGATTAAAGGGAAAGCATGGATCTTCAAATTCAAGTACAGCTCTTTTCCTAGCTGCAACCCAACTCTATTTTCTTCCTCACAGATGCTTCACTTCAATTATCCCTTTTTCAGCAACCTCATCTTACCATGATGTGTCAGATGGGCATCAGAACAACTGCTGGGTGCTCCTTAGCCCATTTGAGGACAAAGCAGGGAGCAAGCAGGGCTATAATTTCCATGTCAGTCTGAATAGACTTACCTACAGGGCACAGTGACCTGTTCAGCATTTATATTGCCAAGTATCTGTTTTTACAATCTCTTAATCAGAACACAGAAGGATTGTATCTAACCAATGAACTATGCATTCCTCTTCCATCCAAGGAGGCTGTTGAAATGATGGACTTTTCTTCTTTTAGTGTGCTATGTCACTTGCTGCTCTCCTTCTCTGTTGCATAACTGTTGAGGGCTGTGGTGGGTTGATGCTGGCCAGCTGCCCGCCCAGCTGCTCTCCCTCCCCTGGGAGGGGTACTATGGTAGCCATGTGCTGGGTTCCTGATGGATGCCAAATCAGTCTGCACCTTGATAAGCAATGGGATGGTCTCTGCCCTCGCTTCAAAGATTAACTGGTGCAGGTGACTATTGTCTCTGAGGGTAAGGTATGAGGATTTCTGGGGGAGAGTAGACAGTTAATCTTGGGAAAGCTTAGACTTAAGAGCCCCAGTGCTGGAGCAGCTGGGTCTGTGACCTCTCTCCCTTTCAGCGTAGTGTTCTGTAGTACCCAGGCAGCTGCTGAGAAAAGTCTTTTAAAAGTAACCATGAAGATGCTGTTTAAGAGCATCATCCATAATTTCATTTGAGGCCTTTCTAGGGCATGCTTTGTTTGCATTATGCTATGAAATCCATTTTTACTTGGAGGCTTCCAGGGGGAGAAGAGTAAGAAACAAATAGAGCTATAGAAAAGTGCAGACAAAAGCTACCTTACAAACCTTCATTCAAGGCAGTGCAGGGTCTACCAGATTTGTCAATGACCAAAGCCTTCTGGGTGATAAGTCCCACACAGTGATAGCTCTGAGAAATAGTATGTTTCGGAAGAAAGCAATCAGTATATACTCAATAGGAAACTACTTCACAAGCGTTTTATCTGCTCTTACGGACACATAAGCCAGAGGAGGAGATAACTATCCCTATTAATAATGATTAGTCCACTATAGATGTGAAAAAACACACAGTTTGTGGTGCTCATTTTCCCCAAAGGTGAGAATTCTGTCCTGAAATCATTGCATCTGTAAGTACTAGGTTGCATTTGGCAAATGGTAATTTATAATAAAACTTGGAGGTCTGGATGAAAACAAATGGCAAGAATATGTCTGGGATGGAGTTTTGGCAAATAATCTCTAAGTGTGATTGTCTTTGTTCTTCCCACTCTTGTGATGCATCTGCATAATTTCTGGTTGGGATTCTTTACAGGCAGGTGGCTCTTCATGAACTAGAGGCTGTAACTTTACTAGGACTCCAGGTGCTTGCAAGGGATCACAAGCTCAAAAGACACTCCTCTGACACTCCCAGAAATTAGTTTCATTCCCAGGTTATGGAGTCTGTGATGGAAATATCTGGGGTGTTTTAAGGATGATATAAACTTTAAAATGTAGGGGCTTTTGGACACAGGCGTGTACTGGGGTTCTTTCAGGGTGTTTTTGGCTAACGTGCATCATTCTTGCATCACAACATATTTATAAATCCTGGGATGAGGAGAATCTTGCTGGGGAAGAGGCCTGTCCCCCCCCTCACTTGCTTTGGGTTGGACTGTGAAGCTGAATAGTATTGGCACATGGCCAGCAGCCTGCAGGGAGATGCTGAGGAATCCCAGTCTGTTTTGGTCTTGTTTTCCAGCTTAAAACAGGAAGTTTGTCAGCAATGTTTTTTAATCTTCTCATTAGCTTTGAATCCTAAAGTGGAGCTAGTCTCCTGTTGGCTTCCACTAATATTACCTTGAAACCCCAAAAATGCTACTGCGGAGGTTAGAGCTGTGTTTGTAGTGGGACACAGGCTTGATAGTAACATCATAAAGGGGGAGTGGTTGTATCTATAACCCAAGTATGTTGAAACAGAAGGTGACACAGTTAAGGACCAAAACCAAGTGAAACACAGATGAATAAGGGACATTTGTCACTGTACCTGGAGTGATTAATCTATCAGGCACAACTAACAGCAATGGAGACAGGCTAGATCCACCTGGGAGATGGTGTGTGATGCAGAGGGTGCCAGATGGTCTTGGGGAGGAAACACAGCTTTCCTCCTTCCCCTGTATTACCCAGTCAGGTTAGATATTGGGGAGGAAGGGAGGGGAACACTGCTGGGAGAGCTCTGGT
Organism: Fregata magnificens; assembly: GCA_013389945.1. Taxonomy (NCBI): domain Eukaryota; kingdom Metazoa; phylum Chordata; class Aves; order Suliformes; family Fregatidae; genus Fregata; species Fregata magnificens. The sequence goes on along the minus strand of WAAD01023417.1, from coordinate 296,572 downwards.
AAGGGGGAAAACAGATGCCTTCCTGTGGAAGAGTTGCTGGAAATGAGGCCAGGAGCTGTCAGAAAAAGTTTAGGCAGGTGTTGTTTTGGGCAGAGCACCCTGTTTCCAGTGATGACTGGCAAAAGTAAATTAAAATCACAAGCATTCTCCTGTGTTCTAGATATGCTGGTTCCATGATGGGGGGTGAGGACGGTGGGCAGGGCAGCAGATTGTCATGCTGCGGTGTCCCTCACCTGGCAGGATGCGCCCTGACCCGGGGTACTCCAGAGGGAGGTGGTAGAGGTGTGGCTGGCAGAGTAGGAGTGTTATACAGGGTGTACCATACATCAGATGTTCAAAAGTGCAGCTGTTGTTCTTTACCTACCACAGATCCTCTGCCCCCATGCATTCTGGGGTCAGATAAATGGCTCATATTAGACAGCCATATCCTCAGATACCCGCTTAAACCAGACACTGGATGTATACTACTTTCCCACTCAGAATTTAACAGCTACTGGTATTTACCACCATTATTCTGTTGCTCTGTTTGCTTTGACAAATATTATCAGTATTTTTTTCATTGCTTCTGGAGTGCTTTTCCTCTGTAGTTTCCTGCTGAGCTGCTGCATTACAGACTAAACCACATGTAGTGCTTTGCAGGAGCTGGCCAGGTGCTGGGTCAGAGGTCAAGCCATTTTTGTGAGCAGGTTGCTTGACAGATTTGCTGTATGAATGGCTGCTTGTTGCAGCTTTCCCACCCTTGAGGAAATTGCACATGTAGCAAACTGAATGGGGAGGGAGGGGAGCAAGCATTTTTTCACTTCAGTTAGCAGATGGAAAAAGCCAGGAAACAGTTATCAGCTGATAATTAAAGAATTAAAGGAGTTTAGTGGAAGGTGTCCCTGCCCATGGTAGGGGGGTTGGAACTAGATGATCTTTAAGGTCCCTTCCAACACAAATAATTCTGTGATTCTATTCTATTCTATTATATTCTATCTGAACATATCTGGACAGTTACTTAAATGGTCTGCTCCCAGTGTTGCACTGCTGTATCCCAAAGAATACCAAAGGAAGAGATACTTGTCTTGTAGAAAGGTTTTGTTCTCTTTCATGGGCATCTTCCACAAGCCTTGGCAAAACTTTTCTTCCTCTTTTCTTGTCACTCTGAAAACTTCCCATGGGAGGTGGCATGTAAGATAGGGCTATGTGTCCTTTCAGTCAAAAACTCCTGCTTGTGTTTGGATGAGAATCCAAAATGTTTCTGGATCACTGGCCATTCAGAGTTTAACTGGTCAACGACTACGGTGATGAGCGTGACTACCCAGACAGATGAATTAAATGGGCAGGATTCAAATCCATGGCTTTGAGCTGAAAGGGTTCATCTACCCATTTACTGGTGTCTTGAGCTCTTAGAATCATAGAATCAGCAAGGTTGGAAAAGACCTCTAAGATCATCAAGTCCAACCATCAACTAACACCACCATGACTCCTAAACTAGGCCCTGGAGTGCCACGTCTACACCTTTTTTTAATGCCTCCAGGGATGACGACTCCACCACCTCTCTGGGCAGCCTGTTCCAATGGCTAACCACTCTTTTGGTAAAGAAATTCTTCCTAATGTCCAACCTAAACCTCCCCTGATGCAACTTGAAGCCATTTCCTCTCATCCTATCGCTAGTTTCTTGGGAGAAGAGTCCAGCACCCGCTTCCCTACAACCTCCCTTCAGGTAGTTGTAGAGAGCGATAAGGTCTCCCCTCAGCCTCCTCTTCTCCA
>WAAD01023417.1:246359-294784 GCA_013389945.1 Fregata magnificens | reverse complement strand
GACCAGCACCCCCAGGTCCTTTTCCGCTGGGCAGCTCTCCAGCCACTCTTCCCCAAGCCTGTAGCGCTGCATGGGGTTGTTGTGACCCAAGTGGAGGACCTGGCACTTGGCCTTGTGGAACCTCATACAGCTGACCTCGGCCCATTGATCCAGCCTGTCCAGATCCCTCTGCAGGGCCCTCCTTCCCTTGAGCAGATCGACACTCCTGCCCAGCTTGGTATCATCTGCAAACTTGCTGAGGGTGCACTCAATCCCCTCATCCAGATCATTGATGAGATCTTGGGCACATCCTCCTTAAAATCCACTCTCACCTGGCTTGAAAAGAGTGAGAAAATGGTTACAAGGGAAAGTGCAAAGAGTAACTTCCCATCTGTTTTCAGCATTGTCTCCTCACTTGGATTATCACTTGTTCCCAAAACTATTTGAGAAATGGTATACAGAGGAAGGAGGAGAGGAAGGAAAACCAGGTGCTCATGTGTTTTGCATGATCTGAAATTGAAGGTGCCTTTAAAAGCTGTGCAATTTGCAGGCAGCCCCAGAAGTGCTGTTAGGCTGAGCAAGGCAGTGCAGTGGCAGGGAGGCAGCACTGACATGCTCTGTTCTAGAAAGCAAACTATTAGCAGAGTCCTTTTAATCTCTGCAGTAAGTGGAATATGCTGTTTGCTTCCTCAGAGAAAACTTAGTTTCTTCTCAGAGAGGCGAGAGCATTTTGTCTGTATTGGGATTCTTGGGGTGTCCAGGAGTTGGCAGAAAAATGAGCAGATAATCCAACAACAGTTGCAAGGGAGAAGCGAAAACAATGAACTGTCTTGCATGTCAAAGCAAGACTGTCTCAGGCCTGGTGTGGAAATGGAGCAGGAAGGGACCATTAGCACTGCAGTGTGCTCTGCTGCTTGGAGTGCATGGGTGTGGGGAAATGGGAAAAGTGGATTAGGGAAGGAAAAGATTAGGAAGAAGCAGAAATCCCCAGTGGTGAGGGTAGCTGGCTCTGTTCCCCTTAGGTCCATTCCAGAGAAGCCGCTGTGCCTTGCGTTAACTAATCTGGCCTCCAGATTGCTTGTAGCCTCTGGAAATCTCTGTCCATTTACACTGACTTCAGATGCTTTTAGCTTTTTGAAATCTCATCCTTGGTTGCTGGGGACCGGGTTCTAAGCTTTGCTTCTGCTGAGCAGTGCCACGTTTCACACAGCATACTGTTTGCTTCAAGGTGACTCTCTGAAGTGCACCAGGCAAAGGTTTGCTAGCTGGCTGGGTGATACGGTAAAAAGAAGGGTTTTGCTGAAATGAGTTTGAGGGAAATACTCATGACCTCTTCAGGAAGGGTGGAACTGCACAGTTCTTGGGCTGTAATTAGGGATCTGCTTGCTCTTCTGGGTGTGTCTTCCTTGCCACCAATGCCCCTAGGCATCTAATAATTATTTATAGGGACGACTCAGACCAACAAGACAACATGTTTGGATGCAGATCTGATACAAGGCTGCCTTCTAAAAATGGCCATAGACTTATTCCCTCTTTGGGTCTAAAATTACTGTGTAAATACCTTCTCCCCACCCTCAGTGCCTGTCTTCTACATCTCTGAAATGTGATTCAGAAGTGACAGAGATGGAGATCCATAGTTTTATCGGCAGCAGTGCAGTGAGAAGAGATCCAAAGGAAACAGCTCTAGTTTTCAGCCCAGAATCCTTGAAATAGCAAGAGATCATTGATTTGTGAAAGGCTGCTGCTAGAGTCAGGGCATGGGAACCAGGGTGAGCACAGCAGTGGGAACTGGAATGCTGCTGATTATGTGCTAACATGTTATCAGCTCTGAATTTTGAGTAGGCTTGTGGTGCACTTAACAAGAGTTTGACTTCGCTCCTTTTTTCCATTCCTGGTAATGCTTTATGTGGAATATATTGATTCCATTTGCTAGATTATTCCTTCCTTAAATATTCTTTACATAATGTGTATTGTACACGTTTATAATGGCTTTTGCATTTCTTGTCTTTCAGTGGCACCAATAAAGCAATTTGGTTTAAATTAAATTGAACTCAGTGAAACAGAGAATGAAAATTGAGAAAGGGAAAAGAGAAGCACAGGCTTCTGCTGGGGGGAGTGGGGAAGGAAAGCAAGGGAGAAAGTGTGCAAGCTATGGAGAGAGATTTTTCTGAAGGAGAGGAAAAGATGGAAAAAAGCAAGAAGAGGAGACAAATCCAAAGGTGGGGAAATGTTAGTGGTGACTCATGGCTATCAAGAAACCAGCATGCTGAGTTCAGTGTTGAGAACAGAATACACAGACATGATGATGCTGTTGGGGAACACAAAAATCCTGTCTGTGCTTCTGTCAAAGACAATGGCAGTTTTGCTTTTGAATTTCACAGTAAGATTTATAGGGTGGAATTTTCTTAGTTCACCAGTATGGACCTGGAGCACCAGCTTGCTGATTTTCAGCCTGTGAGAGAAGGGGGGAAGGGGGCATGGGGCATGGTGGCAGGTGACAATTTTCTCATGTCCTGAGCAAACAGTGAGATGAGAGCACCCTTTCTATCCAGATGTTGCATGGTGTGTGTCACCAGCTATTCAGGCATCTCTCTTGACCTACTAAAGATGAAGTTTCTTTCATGTGTAATATTTTCTACAGGGCCCTGCGTGAGGTGCGTAAGGTCTGTGGGACCACAGAAGTGATTCTAAGCCAGAGGAAACTGATGGCTATGTTACCGTTGCTATCCAAAAGGTTCATGTCTATCCTTTCACATAGCAGGATACAACTCAGTCTTGGGACAGGTCAGGCCAAGAGTGCTTTAGACCACTCTGTACAATTTATTTGCTTTCATTTTCTGTTCCTTTTTTTAATATTTTTACAGGGATCTTATTGTAGGTTTGATCTGATTTTTCTCTCTAATTGACAGGGATTCAATTATCCCTCTGAATGATTGTCACTTACTCAGCAACAGAAATTGTCAGGTGTCTTTTGGTGGGGGGAGGGAAATGAATGTCATGTTTCCATCCTCCCCTTCTCCCTCCCCCATTCTCTTTGGTTTGTTTCCACTCTCAGGTTTGTTTTATTGTGGATTCAATTTGAAAACAGTAAAATAAAACAAGGAAACTTCAGATAATGAGACAGCAGGAAAGGCTGAGCTGCAGTGCAGCCTATTTTAATGGATTCCCTTTAGCAAGGGCTACTGCTGTCTGTCAGAGCTGTACCCTGAGTCCTCAGGTTGGGGCCATGTCATTCTCTTCTGGGTCTTTTCTGTAACATCACTGGAAGATGCCATCACTACCAGGAAAGGAGGTCTTTGAGACTCACCTTTTCAGTGCACCAGGAGTACCCAGAATAGCCAGAAGCTATTTGTATCTTGGCAATAGCTAATGTGCAGCTTGCTTTGGGATGAAAAGTATGTTGAGAAATATAATGGCTAGAAGGCATCCCTCGTCCTGGTCCAGTATACCTTGAAGCCTGTGCCTGCCTGCTTTACAAAGTAGGGGCCCTGGAGAGCAGTGTCTTTCTCCCCATGGGCATCTGGAGAGGAGGGAGATGAAAGACAGATGCAAAGAGCCCAGGACTTGCCATTGTTCCCTCCATTTACTTCCTAGGGGTCAATGAGCACAGCTAATGGCATCTTGATATTTAAAAACAGGCAGGAGTTGAAGCATCTCAATTTTTACTAGGTCTCTGACATTTCAGAGAGCTGTTGTTGAATAAATGCTCAGGCGATTAGCGGATGAGGTCTAAGTACCTCCAGCTATGCTAAGATCATTGCCCAAGCTAACTAGTCTAATGACAGCTGGGGCATGTCTGTCTGAGCTGCTTGTCTTAGCAAGGCAGTGCTAGTGATCTTCTTGGGACAGGGATCAGCTGTCATCAGAAAAGCCTCTGTTCCTTGCCCTGTAGTCGTGGAAATGCAGATGTTTTGCTAGCTGCTGCTTTCACCATGCTGAACTCCCACAAACTAAGAGCAGCTTCCCCAAGGCAGCAGCCCACCCCAGCATGGCTTGCAAAGGGATCTCTGTTTCTGAATGCTGTTGAAGAGGCTCTGTATTTGAGTCTTTGAAAAGGAGAGAGAGGTGGCTTGAAGGCAGAAGAATGAGCACTGAAATCTGTGCAAGGGCCTTGGCTTCAGTGCTCTCGACATTTCCATATGCCTCGTAATTAAATTGTAAGTAAAAGTAAGGAGCCGACTGCTTCGCTAATAGCAGCGAAAGGAGGCAATCATGTAACTTCCATCTGTCTGCAAATATAGTTTATGGTGGAAATACATTAGCAACCTGGAGCTGTGTGCCAGGCTGAATTAGACTAAACAGGATCAAAGGGCACCCCGGGTAATAAATATCCTTGCGGAATCAAGCCGGAGTCTTTCTGTTTAATGCTAGAGGAGATAATAATCATTAGTGAGCTGAAGTGAAATCCAGCAACCAAAGAAAGCTCAGCTTGGGAAGGGGGTGACATTATATTAGAGGGTAAGAAAACATGTCCCCTCTCCCTAGGATTATAGGCAGGCTGGTGTTATTACTTAGATTGCCTTTTATATTCCACTGGAGTTTGGGTAAGGAATATAGCCCATAATCGATTGTGGGACTGTAATGGGAAAAGGTGGCAAAGGTAATTGGGGAAGTGTTTAAAATGTACACTAGGTAATTGAAAGCTAATATCAAATCCAAGTTCAGGCACAGAAGAAACTCTCTTCTAATGAGGCATAAGGTGAAAGGAGATTGACTCTGACTTGTATTGCTACTCCCAGAGAATTGCTTTCTTCTACTGTTTTTAGGTGCCTTGGTGTGCATACATGCTCACGCTTTTGTTAGTGTGCTCATGGATAACATTACTGCATCAGCAGCAAAGCTTTTGTGAAGTATTGCCTATAGAAGCATAGTACCAATTGGGTCTGTTTGGTCATGGCCTTGTTAAAAAAAAAAAAAAACCAAACCCTGAAATAAATCCTCTTCTACTTCAACATCAAATAGAGGAAATAAAAATATTTTAGTATCAAGGCTTGCTTTCCATCAAATTTTCTTCTGTTAAAAAACGAAACAACAAAAAAACCTACCTAAAGGATCAAGATCAGCCTGTTATGCTATCTGAATGTGGATTCAATGATCCAGTTACTCAGGCAATGTTTTTTTGCTGTTGTAATAGTTACTATGGGAAGCATGTTGCTGTGATATTTCACTGCCTATTCTAGCTTCATTCTTCCCTAGGACTGAATTGTTGGAAGAGCTCAGTGAAAAAAGTATTAAGGCACCTAATCAGATGACCCTATTTTAGCAGCTTTTTTGCTCAAGATTAGAGGGAGGCTTTAAAGACTGCTTAGGTGATGACAGGCCACAATTTGTCTTGCCCCAAAATGTCATGTGGCAGTAAACCTCTTGTGTTGGGGCATCCCTATGTTCATGAGGTGTCATGTTAACTATTTGAGACAATTCTGTGATGTGATCACATCAGCTCTGCTCTCTGTATAGCTTCCTGCATTGCTTGACTGAAGCCATACAGAAAAGTGGAGAAACACAGTGCAAGTGTGGAATAGTACAGCCCTGTGGTAAGTGCCTGATAAGTCGAAGGTGTCAGTGTGACTTTCAGAGAGCACCTGCTTATGTTGGCCACAAGATATTTTCCACTGCTGCATCCCTCTTTTTTTTAAAGCCCACTTTGGGCAAGTTACCTACCAAATTCTGCATGCCAGCCAGGAGACTTTGCTAGTTCCTTTCTTTCCTCTTCCTTTCTTACTTCTAAGGCCAACAATTTAAAAGATGATAAACCAAACCACAAGCTTTGCAGTCTGTGAGCACCAAACTGTTCCTTCTTGATTTGTTTTTCTGCAGAATCTTCCTGCTCTGCCCATCTGTCTGCTTATGCCATTTGGCTGGAGATGAGCTCTTTGCTGTGTTAGCAATGTGCTGGAGATAACAACCTCCAAACCTTGATTTAGTGCTTTGGGAAGTGACCATAATACCATAAAGTGTTGATATATACAAACTTTTGCTAAAGGGCAAGCTAAAACTGCCTCTAAGTGCACTGAGCAGTACTATCTCGTTGACTCAACACACTTCTGTCTGACAGTCTGTCTTACAATGTCTATATTTAACCTCTTTGTGGCAGGTAGCCTGTTTATTGTTTGCATGATACCTCCTTCCAAGACCTGTTACATTCTGCTCAATGCAAATAATTACATTGAGCACAACACTGAAAACACTTAAGATGTATACAGTTTATACTGCATAAAAATATTTAGCTGCTGTTTCTGCTTTCTGTAAATATTACTGTTCTTCTTGCTTCTTGTATTTTTCCATTGGTTTTATTACTGTATAACTGTGTAGCTCTGCCTGTCAAGTATGATCACATTTGCATACCAACTTGCTAATTGCCAGTTTTTAAGCTGCTAAGTAACAAGGAAGTAACTTTTTTCTCCCTGTGCAACCACCAGTAAACTGTGTTTTCTCTTACATATAGTCCAAAATATTTCTTCTGGTTTTAAAAATACAACTCAGTTATTCTTTTGCTTGGAGGTAAAAGATTGCTGGTTGTCCTGAAATAATTTATTTTCTAGTGAGATTCTGCACAAGAAGTTGTATCTTCTCTGTCAGAAAACCTTTACCTTCCACTGCACCAACCTGTGTACCTGGCATGTCCCATGTTTACAGCGAGGAAGAGATTACTTAGTAAAGGCAGAGGAAATGTGGCACTTCAGTTATGCTCCAGCTATACACTGTACAGAGAAAGAAAATGTGACTCTCCAAACCTCCTCTGGGTTTTCCCTTGTAGTGTGGGGTTAAAGCAGGTCCAAGACTCTGCTGCTTCTGCTGTTTGCTCCCTAACTTCCCCCAAAACATACCTAAAGAAGGGACATCCATGAGTGCAGTATTTATCTTCCTGTCTTCCAGATGTCTCTTGTCGGCTACTGTGCCCAGGTTTGGGGGAGATGGGTCTGTATTTTATGTCTAGTAACACACTTCATGGATGTTATATGGCTTGTGTCCAGCTTGAGCCCAGTGAAGTAGCAGTCTCCCTGACCAGACCAGAAATACAGATTTTTATAGAAGGCTGGCAAAGCTAGGGTACTCCCATGCTCTTACCTCTGCTACTGCTGATCTGTGAGATCAGGGCTGTCTTGTGCTGTCCTCAGGGTCTGTGCCTCCTTTCTCCCCACTGCTGGGGGCATGGCCCGCACCCCAAGGAGCAGGCTAGTTTGTTGTACATGTGTGCAAAGCTGAGCATGGAGTGACTGATCCCAGCTGGGGCCTGAATGCACTTCCTCAGTGTGGATGGCAACAATAAATAATAAAGCTGGGGACAACCCAACCTGTCTTCTGCTCTCTGAAAGCAGAAGATTTTGAAAGTCAGGCTTTACATCTACCCAGCTAAGGGTTCTAATAAATGCAAAATGGCTCAGTGGTCTGAGCTCATTCATAGCTAGTTTAAAAGGAAAGAAAATATTAGATTTTAATTGTAAGCTTTATATGTCAGTGTGGAAAAAATCTACCTACCTGGTTAGATTTTTGTGTTCTCTGATGGTTCAGTATTCAACTTTATTGGTGAGTGTCTTCTGTTGTTGTGGATGCATTGGGATAACAGACTTTTTTCCAAATGTCTGATGTGGATCTATTAAACTATTAATGCCAGATGTGAGTTCATGTTTATGATCATTTGGAAACTGATTTGGGAAAGACAAAATAAATCAGCAGCACATAGTGACTGTTTATCTAATGGCTGTAAGTTTTAATCACTGCCATATTGTGATGTCCTCCTTGGGTTTTTTCCCCTCTTTATTTAATTGGAGTTTCCTTCTTCCTCCTTCACAGACTGCTGGAGGAAATAGGAAGGATATGGCTGGGAAGGGCAATCATTGTTTTACATGTATGACCCTCAGAAAAGGGCATAAATAACTTTCTCTTGATGTTATGAAGCCAAATTGACCCCAGACATATCCTTTGGCTCCCTATTCAGGAAGACTTTTTGCTTTATTTCTGCTTGTTCTCTTTCTGTATTGAGAGTAACACTCATTTTTGCCATCTCTGAGGGCATCTCTGGTTCTTCTACTCTCAAAATTAGAGCCGATTTAAGGAGTGGGGCAGGCTGAATATTTTCCTCTGCTGGAAAATACAATTTGTGTTGACTGGAACTATTCATGAGCTTGTGCCACATTGGACTAATAGTTCTCAGCAGAAAGATAAATATTTTGCTCAATCCCAAATGATACGATTACATACACAGGGGTTGAAACATGAGGGGGAGAGGATTATTTCCATGAGAAACAATGATGTATTTATTTTCCATAGGCATGAAAAGAACACTTTTTTAGATGCTTCAGTTTTGGCTAGCATATTAAAATTACTTTGCACAGAGCTCAAATTCTAGTGCTCTTTGCTTCCATATGATAACCTATTTTAGCTTCTGTTTGGGGGAATTCAGGTTTTAAACTAGCTGTGAGGTGAACAGCAATCATTGCAGCAACAGTCCTAGGCATCAGGATGGCAGATGAGCTCTGCCTATCTCTGGATCCCGTTGGGAAGTTCTCATCGTGATGTTCTGTGTAACCTCTGTGGGGTTATGCGGTGTGGTGCTGCCAGCCTGCCTCTGAAGGTGTGCATAATGCTGATGCTCCTGCTTCCCCTGCTGGCAAGAAGGGTGGTTGTGTGCATAAAGCCTGAGCCTGGGAATCAGCCGGCAACTGACTCGACTGTAAACTCCCCTAATGCCAATGGCCAAGTCCTTTCATCCTTCTGTGCCTGTCTCCCCTTTTGCGAAGCAGCAGGTCACAACCCCTTTTTACTCTCTCCTATTGCTGTCTATTTTTGGAGGTTCTTGGAGCAAATCCTTCCCCAGCACTTAAGCACAAATAGGGTTTTCAGATTTTTCCAGGGGTCTGTTGTGGCTACTATATAATAGTAACAATGCTAGAAAGGGATGGCATGGGGGAGAAAGACTTGCAGGCGGAGGTAGTGCGGAGCAAACAGGGAAGTACAGCTGGAAGACAGTTACTGTGTCTGACCCCAGAAGACTGTGCCTCTAGAGGCAGATCACAGTAGATCAGTATTGCTTGGCAGCTCTGTCAGCAAGCCTGAGCCACTGGGGTGCTGTTTATGAAGCCTGATATATGCTTAGGCTGCTCTGCTCAGTGAATTGCTGAGACATGGATTCCTGACAGGCACACAGCAAAAGGGGAATTAGCAATGGATAAAGTGAATTAAACATAATAAAAATAAGTGTCCAGCCAGAGCATTCATCTATTATATGAACAGCTTTTCAGCTTGGGGAATATTCTAGGTGGCTAGATGTTACATAATGCAAGAGGCAGGCCCTGGTTTGGAGAGGAGAGCTCTTGGGGTTGTCTGTTAGCAGGCTGGTAGCATTGATGCTGAATAAATTGGGCCCAGTGGCAGAACAGATCACGGGGCCACTCTGGGCACTGGGCTCAGGCGTTCAACCCCTTGTCACTTTATTTGGGAAGTCAAGATTGTCTCAGCGAGAAGAAATGAGAAAACTTTAAGGTGAAACTGAGGAATGCTCCCCACAATGATGGTATCTGACTGGATTCTGCTTCTCCATAAAGCTGAAGAGGAAAGTAGTGAGGAAGGATGAGTACCTGTGATTATTCAGTAAGCTGAGAGGGGAGCTCGAAGTGAGGTGTGGCCTCATGGGAGGTGCTGCAGGGGAGATGGACTGACCAGCTCAGGAGGCTGCAGGATTGAGCCTTGACACATCCCTTTGCTGGGAAATGCACAACAAAGCTCTTAAGGTTGTTTCAGTGTTCCTTTCTCCTCTTGCATTTGAGAAAGATAGCTTCTCTCCCCGAAAGCTGTCCCCCTTGCAAAACATTGCTCTGCTTCTGTATGGTTGCCTTCCTCCCATTTATGCCTAAACAGGACCTGCTTCAGTGTCTGCCTTTTTTTCTTTCTCTGGATGGCACGGCACAGCACAGAAATTTCAGAGTCCCTGGGTCTGTCCTGCTCCTGCCACTGACTCATATGCTGCCCTTGATCAAGGCATTTCTCTCTGTTTTGTCTTAAGTGGCAGGGTCCTCTCCGGAGACAGATACACAGTGTCTCCAGGGCTTCAGGGGCTTGATCTTGTCAATGTTCTTTTAACAAAACCTGACCTTTTGAGTTATGGATTTGAAGAGATGAGCCCTATTATAGCCTGACCACTTGAATAACACAAGCTACATTTTTCCCCAGTGATGGTTGTTATGAAGGGAATCATTCTTTCCTCCTACATAAGCATGCACTCTCAAACCACCTACTTGTAGCCTATAATTTTGTACCTATCTTATTTGTACTTTGGCTGAGATTTATGGCACAATACAAGTTTATTTTGTATAGCATCTTTCATACAAACACTATCCCCTGAACACTTTTCAGAGGCAAATTAAAAACAAGGCAGTACAGAGTACAAAGTAGGGGAAGCAGTGATTTTGAGATGTTGGCTAGTGAATACGTTTAGGGCATTCAGTCATGAGACTGGCAAATGAAGGAGAGAAAATCTGAAGCATGGGAAAACAGATATATTTAATTTTGAAGATGAGGTTTTTAAAATGAGCAGGGCAGCTGGAGGCATGATGGGATGCAAGAGTGACTGCTCTGAAGGAGCAGGTGAAGGTCTGTGCCTGCAGCTGCGTGGAAGAGCTTCAAGGATGGAAGAAGACTGCATTTCTCTAACAGGGAACAGTGAGAAAACTGGAATAGAAACAACATCTGAGTTGGTATAAGCCAGTCTGCTGAAGAAGGGTAGACTTTCACTAGCTGCATATCTGGTGTTTTTCTAGTGTGTTGGAGCACAGTAGTGCTTGTCTAAGTGCGGTGTCTGTTTCTCAGTGACATCTCTGATTTGCAATTTCCTTCTAAAATGGACTGTGTATGCCACTCCTGTCTCAAAGGACTGTTAGAATAACTGTCATGTGCCTTATACTGCTGGCAGTCGAAAAGTGAAGGAGATCTGGGCTTCAAGCACAGGAATTGTCACTGCTGTGACATGCTGAGCTGGCTCTCTTGTGCAAGGGCAAACTTAGGCTTGCTAAGATCTGACCTGACTCAGACATATTTGAGTGCATCATTGTAAAAGTGTTTCAGTGAAGCCCCACTACATGCCCTGCAGAACAACCTTTTTACAGAGCAGGTGCTTTGCTTTCCAAGGCTGTTAGTAGCACTGTCCTGGCTGGGACACAGGTGTCCTGGTGCCAGTGCTTTGATCTCTTGCAAACATGCTGTCTCAGTCTGAGAGATGTGGGGAACTATGTGAAAGGCCATGCTGGCTTCATACTGAAGCCAGTGGCATTGCCCTAGGGATGAATCTGTCCTCCTGAGATTGCTCTATATATCTGAGCAAGGCACAGACAAGTGGCAGTGTACAAATGTAAAATAATGAGGTAGCAGCTGAGAGTGTCTGGAGCAAGCAGAGAAGAATGAAGATGGATGACTGTAGCTAAGAGACAATTTGAAAAGGGATAAATACAGGCAACAAGTTATTCACCACAGCAATCTGTAAAGAGTGCTAAAAACCTTTAGACAGAATTGTTTCACATCACCTCTTTTTCTATTTGCAGCCTGACAGTTCTTGTGTAAATGGTACTGATTGATGGCTGCAAACCAGTCCCCTTAATCTGTTTCTCTGGTATTGATTAGCTTAACTCTTATAGTGCCCTGTGCTGGTGGGGTCTGTCATGGCTGGCTGAGAGGCAGCAGCCCCATAGGTGTAGAAAGTTGGGTGACCGAGTGGGAACCTGATCCTGGCTGCAGAGGGACAGTGGGAAGAGCCAGCAGCACTAAGTAGGTCCCATGGGGCAGGGGAGAATGTTACTGAAAGGGAAGTGACCAGCTGTGGTTAGGAATTAATGGCCTGAACACAGAGAAAGGTGAGAAGGAGATGGAGTGTTTTCCCATGAAGCAAAATGGCTATGTGCAGTTTTGATGGGACACTGCCTGCAGTTCAAGGGAATACATCTCCAGCCTGAAAAGCCCTTAGAAGCTAGGAAGAGGCAATAGGAAGCACAACTGTTTTGCAGGCTCTGCATGATTCAGTTTGCTGCCTCTCACCCAAAACCCACAGCTGCCTTGGGAATGCAGGATGCCCTAGGTCTGACTCTTGGATCTGCATAAACTCTTATATCACTTAATCTTTTTGTGCCTGAATTTCTCTTGTGTTGGGTAAAGCATGGCAATGCATCCTGACATCCAGAATACACTTGTTCAAGTGTGTTAGGCTTGGGTAATGAAAGGGAGGCAGGGAAGTGGGAACAGAATGCGATCACCCATTCTAGGAGCTGGCTATAGTATCAAAGTTAATCTCTTGACAAATTACTTTTGGATCTTTAATAGAAATGCACAAGGATATTGGAGGAGTTCTTTTTTTTTTTTACTTACCAGCTATAAAAACAGCATCTTTCCAGTAGCAAGCCCTTCTCTGTTTAGTCCACCATGTGGGCCAGTCTTGATTCAAAGAGCTGAGCACCACCTGCTGAGCTGGGAGCTCTTCATCTTGCTAGTACTGCACTTTCCCCATTGTGGCTATAACCCTGACTGACCTTCCTGCGTTGTATCCTAGGACTGACAGGATCACAGTGAGCACCAGTATAGCTGTAGCAGCTGAGAAAAAAAAGCTGTGCATGAAGATACAATTAATTTAATTCGGCACTTTTTTCTCAAGGAAGGAGGGGAAATTGCTGCAAGCAGTGAGAATAGGCAGGAGCTTTGCAAAAGAAAGATATAGAGAAATTGAAGTAGGTATTTTATTGGAAGCCTCTGAGACAGGCCAGGTTAGAAGAGGTATTGCTCTACNGGGGGGGGGGAAGAGAGAGAGGAAACAATCAAGGGACACTCAGCTTCAGCCCTGTTGCTTTTCAAATCATAGTGCTTAGAGATGTTCCAAATGTGATAACTCTTTATATTACAAAAGTAGCATGGGCCATGCTGTACGTGCACCATCATGGGGACATGGATATTGGAAACAGACTTGCTGTGAATCAGCCTGTACCAGCTGTCCACCTTCCACTGGCACTTCCCTGAGTTCTTTTTGATCTGTATTGACTCAAAATGGAACATTCATTCAGTGCATTTGGTATCTGTTCCCTGCAAAGTAAGAGCTGGTGCATTTTGCCAGACTGAAATTCCTCTAGCCCATCAGCATCTTTCAAACAGTGGCTAGATATGAAGAGGATTCTCCTAGACTGACTCTTACTATGCAGTACTCCCCCTGTTTTAGCAGAGAGCGGCTCTTGAGAAGGGATTGGCAATTATCTTTAAGACTGGAGGCATGCATATTGGCCAGAGGTGACAACCTTCCACTCTGGGGGATTAGCCATTTTCAATCCAGCCTCTACCAGCAGCACTGAATTCACTTCAGCAGAAGAGGTTCTTTGGCTGGAAACAATAAAACAGATTATACTATCTTCAGTGAAATTGCAGAATTGTTTCCCAAGTGCTTAATTGACCTTGTTCCCTAGAATCATATACAGAACGGGTTATTACACTGCCGAACGAGCAGATGCAGCCCCTGCTGTCCCAAGATTTGCTTTAAGTGTGTAGACTTGCAGATTTCCTTCTGCTGTCATTTCCAGCAAGATGAGATGATTGGGGGTGTGAAAGTCACTATCAGTTAGGTCAGCTTGCCCTTTGCCAGAAAAGTGACTCACTACAGAAGCATCTGGCTGTGACTCAGCATTCCAGATAAATATGACCATTCTCTCTCCTGCAACCAGCACGCAGCATCTGATACTTTGAGGAGAGCCAGCCAGGTACACGGTTGTATATCAGGCCTCTTCAGCAGATGCCCTCTCTTCTCCTTGACAAGAAAAATCCAAGCAGCTCTTGAACAGCCTTTGACTATGGAGGCTATGATGTGCTCTAAATCTGAGGGCTGGCATTGATGGCTAGCTTCAACACAACTGCAAGCTCAATACAAGTCTTCCACCTGAAAAATCAGCGCTCCTCTGGCAGGAACTGCTACAGTCTGACTGGCTAAGTCCAGCCTCTGACAGGTCTTGAAAAAATCAGCAGCACTGAAGAGTTTTCTGACTGAAAACTGGTGAAAAGCTATGCCAGCACCAAAGAATTTCTTCAGAAACATGCAAATTTGATGTCCATGTTATACCTCGAGATGAATTGGACAACGCATAGTTCTATAAAGAGGAGTATTCTCAGCTAAGCTGATCTACTTGTGTGCCTTGCAGGCCTTCTCTTGGCTATAAAATGGTCCTTTGTAGAAAGTTCCTCCTTCATTCAAGTTCTAGGGGTTCTGCTCCTTACTTCATCCAAACTCCTCCTCTTCAATTAATGCTGATCTGTAGCCCCAATTTCACCTGGATTCTACCTCTTTCCCAGACAACAAATGTTGAACCATCCTCTTCAAGTAGTATCAGGGCTTGGATTAGCATTCATGTGATACTGTGCTGCACTGGACCTAGTGGTATTTCCTGCCTCCAGGCTGTGCAAGGAAAAACCATGAGGTTTGTGGGTCCAGGGGATTTTTTCCTGGGAGATTTCTGGAATGGCACATAGAAACTGCAGTTCTGAAGGTCACTTTATTTCCACCAAATAATTTAAATAGGCTTTTATACAGTATTTTGATTTAGGAGTGGAAGATTTTTAGCTCCCCTACTGGGATCGCTCATGAATATTAAATTAAATAAAGACTGAGTAAGAACTGGCCCTCAAGTTCTCTCTCTAGTTCCTCCGTCTTCAGAGTCTGCTTCTGATGATGTTACCTTGTGGAGGAGGCTTATCAAACTATAGTGTTGTACTGCAAAGAATGTCCCCCCAGCCCCCCCAAACGCCTTGGCAAGAGGAAATGGCAGCACAAGCTGGAACTGCGCACAGCCTTCTGCAGGGCCCAGTGCATCCTTCCCCCCTCCTGCTCCAGCCAGGGCTGTGGTGGTACCCAGAGGCAGCATTCCTGCGTGGAAGCTGAGGAGGAGGGTCCCCTGATGCTGTGAGCCTTGGAAAGGAAAGTCATGCATCTTGGAAGGGAAAAGTCCATGATGTCCTGGGGACTCTGTCCGTTTGTCTTTATAAATATATATATTTTTTGGGTTGTTTCTTTTCCCTGCTCCTGGAAGCATCCCAGAAATCCTAGCATTTTTGGATATTCTGCAGAAACCAAAAGTACTGAACATATGTGGAGGTAGATTTATTTGAATGCAAGGAAATTGAGGTGGGGGAGGGACAAAATAGGTGGTAGCTGTTTGCTTTGCTGTCAAGTCTCCTGCATTGCCAGGGCTTGGATTCTGCTGCCAGAGGTCTGCTGCTTGCACTGTGAGCCTGGCATGCTGTAGGACTTGGGCATTGGTTAAGTGTGGAACTAAAGCATCTTTCAAAGCAATAGGCTCATAGCAGCAGCTAGCAAATGACAAGCCCCAGAAAGCCAAGGCTGTGCCTGGCACTGCTCCTTCTGCAAGTAGGGAATTACCAGCATAGACAATGAGCAGGGTGGATGAGAAGCTGGGAGGAATACTCTTCTTATAAGCAGGGAGGTGACTTGGGATATCATACTCCATGCCTCCTCCACAACAACTTTGGATTGCAGATCACTCAGTGTTTCCTGCTGCTCCAGGTCTTTTGAGGTGAAAACTTAAAATTTGATCCACTTTCTCCAAATCACCATTTGGCTTCACCTATTTCACTGTTGCTCTTTGGAAACTACGTTTTCCTTATCTCCATATTGGTTTAGCTCCACTGTTTGATCCTCTTCATATCACTGCTATTAATTACATGATCTTATTAATAAACTTTTAGGCCTGAAGCAATGAAAATTATGTTCAATCTTATAAGGACTCCTTTAGTGCTGGGTGACAGCCTTCATTGCTGCCCTTGCCTGACATGTCTGTTACAAAGATCCTTTCACATATGACATTCACATGCTTTGACTATCAATCCTCTTTCTCCTCTTTCACTTCTAACCTTGTGTCCTAATCCAGAAAAAAATGCTAGGACTGATACAACTGTGCACCCTTTTGAGCCTGAACCCAAAGACTTTCTCTAAAGTTCTGGCTTCTCCTGGAGAAGTATCTTTTGATTACCTTTATGGAAAAGCTGCATTTCCCCCTTGTTAATTTTTGGCTTTTTCCAGAAATCTTTGCCTCTTACAGGAGAGGGGTAACAGTAGAGACAGGAATGGGACACATGGGGACAAAAGCTGTCTCTCTGGAAGACAACACATTGTGGAAAAAAGTAACCTTAGAGTGTTGTGGTCTATGTTACAGCAAACAAATTGACCTTGTGTTTAAATGGTTATTGTGCTGACTCCAAGGGGTGTATTGGCTGCAAATATATTACTGACATAATTAAAATGTGGTGACTGCCTGTTTTTTCGGAGTGGAGCAGGTTTGCAGTAGAGTGGCAGGCACAGCTGTGGAGTGGGAGGAAGCTATAGTTCCTCCTTGCCTCAGTCTTTACCATTACTATTAATTTTCATTATAGAGGAAATGAAATTTAGCCCAGGAGACCCCCTCTGGTTCCCAAGGAAGAAAGCGTCTTGCTTTATGGCAGGAAAATACACTTTAAAATGTCTTTAGATTCCCTTGCAGACTGGTTTACAGTTCAAGTCATAGCTTGTCAGTTAGCAGGTAGCTGCTGCTTCCTCTGGGCAACCTTTTGTCTACCTTTAGTTTCTTCCCGTAGCAGTGTTCTCTGTGCTTCAGGGCAGCAGGCAGCTTCTAATTAATCAGGATGAGGAAGAAAATTTCCCTGGGGAAATGTTATTTTGTATCCACCTGCTGTAAGGCTTTCTGAGCCTTCTGGCAGAGGCACTGGTACTAGCTTTGGGGAGAGAGAGTATGCTAGAGTAAATGGGGCTTGTGTCTAAACCAGCCTGAAAATGTCAGGACTTGAATGCTTCCCAATATCTCATGGACATTTGTGGTTTTCACTGCTTCTTCTGAACTAACTACAAATGCATTAGTCAGCTCTGATCTTCTTTGAAATATTAGCTTTTGGGAAAATAACTTGCCAGTGAAGCTCTCGGGGAGTCTCTGCTAAGTAAGGGGTAGCAGAATTTTACCCCATAGAGGATGAGGGCTGACAATTGAGCTGGCTTACTACTGAAGTCAGGTTAACTGCAGTCTTAGCCTGTAGTTTCCAATAATAGCAACCCAGATGCAAGCAGGATGAGGGAAGAAAGCTCTCTGCCTCACCAGGGATGGACCTAGTTCTAATCCACACATTGGGAATGGTCACCTGCAGCATCTGAGGGCTGTGGCATAAAGGACAGCAGGCTTAGGCTTCATGCTGTAGAGGGCAAGGGCTGAGCCAGTCTGCTGTTGCCTCCCACTTTGCAGGCAGCCTCATGTTCAATTTAGCCATGTCTTAGAGGGGTATAGCAACAGTTCACTCCTATTTGGGGCACAGAGTGCTGGGCTGAGCACTGCACAGCAGCCTAAGACCCTCAGCTGAGCAACTGTACTCTTAGGGGTCTGAAGGTAGTGCTCCCTTTGATACCAACAGCCTCTTAATTTCAGGTGCCATCTGCACCTTGGCAGCAGATGGACATTTTCTGTGCTGAGAAACCTCAATGAGATGGGCAAACAGAGTGAGAAAAGAAGGGTTATTCTGCTCGTTTTACAGAACAATGAAGTGACCTGTCATAGTCACAGAGGGAATTTGTGGAGACAAGAGCACAGATCTCCAGTGTCCCCATGTTGTGCTTTAGCCCTGCGATCATTTCTGTTAGTAGAGAAAATGGATGTTACTCCTTAGCACCTGATGACAGATGACTTCCCTCAACCTGTCCTTTCAAGGGAAAGTAAAGGTTTCCTCTGTCAGATCCCTAAGCAGGAAGCTCAAGTTTCCAAAAAGCTGCTCTCATGTCCTACACTCCCATAGTGCTGAGGACAGAGTGTTTCGAGGGCTCTCTCAGCTGCCTGGAAATAATCCCAAGACAAACTTATCCTTCAAAGACTATCAAGGAGCAGCTTGTTTGGAGTTAGAGGCTGGCAGAAGCTTGAAAAGGAACTTTAATGGAAGCTGCTGGTTTCTCCTCAAAGTTCTGCGTTAGTGAAGTGTCAGATCCTTTAGGACTCCAGCATGAAGCTGATCTCCATCGCACCCTCTGCCCAATCCACTGATCTCCTTCCCTCCCCTTACGGATTCTAACAGCCAGAGCCAGCAGCAGCTTCAGCCAGCTGATGCTGGTACTGTTGCTGTCTTTGGGGGGCAAGCATTGCTTTTTCTTTTTGTTCTCTTTCTCATTGGCACACAATTTCAGATACAGTGATGTCTCCTGTTGGGATTTTTTTTTTTATTGACTTGGACAGATTCACATTGCGTTAGTGACGCAGCAGTAGTGAAGCCACAGCAATTCAGAATTCAAAGGCAAGTGTATTCAGACTTTCTGACTAGCTGTGTGCAGAGTAATTTCCAACAGAGAATGGACTGGGTCAGGATGGATAGAGATGATGGAGGGGATACGGGAGCCTCAAGGTGAGGTGGATAAACAAGTGGAGAGCTACTATTATAAAACATGAAGCACTTTTTAAATACAGCAGTCAGCAAAGGCAGTGCAAGCTAACAACCTGAAATGAGCAGATGCATCTATCTTCTATCCCTGAGTAAAGAACGTTTTCTGTGCCCACTTACTGGGGTCCTCCGCCAGCAGTTTTACGTCAACCGCCAGTTCTTGTCTAGGTGTAAGCCAGGCTGTGGAGTGTGCCCTGGGTCCTGGCAAGGGAAAGACCACTGAAGATTTCTTGTAAGAGCTTCCCTGGCCCAGGTTTGACTGACAGCTCCAGTGAGGTGAAATCTCATCTCCCTGATATTAAACTAAACCTTTACGGATTTCACTTTAAACAGCTATGGAATTACACTGCCTGTCCTTTAATCATAGGAGGTTTTAAGGTAACATTTTTTTTGTTTAATGCTGCAGTCCACTCAGATTTACCAGTGATGGGAGGGAGGGGGCATGCGAGGCAGGGAGGGGAAAAGAGCCCATCTCCAGTTCTGATGCAGGTCTTGGGAGAAAGTTGCTGGAGGCAGCACTCTGACAACAGGAGAGGGTTTCAGCAGCATCCTGGTGGGTGTCTGCATTGATTTGGGCTAGGAGAATATGGAACATTCCTTCTGGGCCTGGAATTTCTATCTGGTTCAGGAAAGGAATTGTCTGTTTCTTCCTCACTCAGCTCCAGTCAATCTGCCTGTTCCCTACTGGTGAGGGGAGACTAAGATATTAGTCTGCTGCTCTAGGCAAAATAAATGCCTCAGAAGTAAAGCAGGCCTGATATAGGTCAGTCCAGAATAATATGGCATAGTTGTGTATTGTCTTCCTGTGCAGGCCCAAATATTAGCATATCTCCCCTCAGAGTCCTCTCTTGTGCCCTAGTGCATGAAACTGCCCCATAGCAACTTTGGCAAATCAGCAGCAGCAGCACCACACATGCACACACATTCGCAAGTGTAGGTGAAGAATTGGACAAACCCTCCCCCAATTTTACAACCCCAGGAAAATCCAACCCATGAGCATTATTCCCCTCTGAGTAGTATTGGAATGTCCCCACTTCCTGTGTTGGAGCCCGTTATCTTTAACACTCCCACATTCTCTCTCTAGTTTCCAGATTTGCTAATATTTCTTGGATCTCATTAATGTTTTTATTTTTCCTCAGCAAATTCACATTTTCTTTCCAAGTTAGACATTTTTACAGATAATGAGTCTAATTTATTCTTGCAAAAAAGAGCTGACCTTCTAAGCCTTATATTGCAATTTAAAAATAAAAAAGGGGGGGGGGGGAAGGGTGCTGTAAAACTACTCCAGAAGTGGCTGTAGGAACTGAAGCATGAGGCAGGCATCTCTGTCATCAATTCTCAGCTTTTTGCACAAAGTGACTGATAAAGGAGCAACATGCTGGCCCCTCTGAAGTGGGAGCAAATTGTCTTGCTGCACCAGTAGCCCCACTGTGAGCCAGAGCAGCATCTGTCACTGCATCCTAACCTGGCTGTGTTCCCCGCTCTGTGTTTTGAGGACAAGGTAGAAGCTGACAGGGTTAAGTGTGTATCTGCTTGCAGCACAGAAAAGTGATGTATTATTAGAGACTTCAAACTTTAAATACCACATCTATAAATAGCTGCAAGGTGAGCTGGTGGTAGGGCAGAGTGAGGGAGTTGGCCAGTTCCACCAGTTGTCCTGTCCTCAGCCAACCCTCAAGGTCTCTGAGGTGAGGTCTGTCTCCTGTGAATTGGTGAGGGGGCTCTGCTGTGTGACTGTGCCTCTGACTGCAAATAGATGATCATGTAAAACATGCAGCTGAATGAGATGGAAGTGATTTTGCTGGAGATCATTTGAAGTGTACAGCAGTGCAGGGAATAAGCTCTCTGGGCTCAGTGCCTTCACCATAAGATTCGCTTTTGCTTTTGTGTGCTGGGGACATGCTCTGAATCAGGAGGGAGCTCCTTGGCACTGGAGGGGGCAAAAACCTGCTTGGATACCTGGCAGGATGCTGAACAAGCAGCTGATGCAAAAGGGGATTGTAAGAGCACCAGTTCCACCTCTAGTGACCTGATGCCAGTCAGGGCTCAGTGTGTGGGAGCTCAGGCATTGGGGCCCCCAGGTGCCACAGCTGCTGGTGGGGAAAATGCCTGGAGTGAGTGCCAGCTGCTTCTGATGGGATCTCTACTGAGAGGCTTTACCACCTGCAAAGACATGCTCCCATCCTGCTGTTTCCCTTTAGCCATCAGGGTGATGTTTATGGCTGCTGTTTGTTTCCTCCTTCAGCTGTAGACTTAGTGCTCCCAAGGGCAATGTCTGAAATTTATTGCCTGCTTCAGTTTTGCATCGGAGCAGATGCGTCAGGCCACCAAGTCATCACCACATGACTGATATCAGAATTGGGCTCAGCTCTTCTGCAGCTAAACCTTTGAAAGGCAAACAAACAAACGAGGCAATGAAAAGAAAGCTGCTGTTTGAGATGCTAGGAGAGAAGATTCAGATAAAAGTTCATTGGAGGAGATTTTAGAAGTCTGGAAAGGCTGATAGGTTCTATTGTTTAGTCTAGGACTGCTGAAGAGAGGTTTTATCTCCAAAACAGGGATCAGTCATGGATGAGATTGAGATAGTTCACAAAAGAACTGCGCAGGGGAGGGGACCAGACATAATGCAGAGAGCTCAGAGTGGGTATGTGTCTGCATAAGTTCCATGGGCCTGGATTTAATGATAATCACTGACCTAGTATTTCTTCCAAAGGCTGCTATTTATCCCCTGAAATCCTGCACAAGCACATGGGGTAATCAGGGCAGTAGTCAGTCTGGTTTCCCTGTCATGATCAGTACCATGCTGAGTTTAATGGTATGGCCTGTTGTTCCTGCTGTTTTCCTTAGACTAACTTTACCTAAACTTCCAGTTCAGTTGCTGGAAGAGGAGCTGCGACTTCCAGAGCTAAGTGTGAGCTGTTATGGTGTGAGCTAGAGGCAGGCCCTGCAGATGCCAACACAACAACTTATTCTCTGGGGTTCAGGCATAGCCAGGGAACTTCTAAGATATGCTTAGGCTGTTACACAGCCACAGATAGCTATAGAAAGCCTTTCATTTCAGCACTTCCCCAGCTGCTCCTTTTTCCCATGCCTGACCCCCCTCTACCTCTTTGTGCCTCCATCTTGCACCTAAAGGAGCCTGGGAGCGGTAGTGTGCAGCTGTGTCCCCTCAGTGCCCTGTCACTAAGGCAAATGCCACAGGCAAGAGCCATGTCAGGATGTTTCTAAGGACCTGCAGAGCTGCCAATGGCCTGCAGTATCACTCTGTCACTTGGGGCCCTCAGCGTTTTTGAAGTGGGGTGTTCTTGCCTTTCAGACATTGGTTTGCTGATGAAGTGAGGAAGTTGAGCTGCCCCACCATGCTTAGTGTTGCTTGCTGCAGTACAAGAAATTTAAACTCTACCTGGGGCAAGTACTGCTCCTTCAAATAGAGGATGCTGCCTTGTCAGTCTGTGACTTGCTGCATTCAGCTGGCAATGAATGTGCTCTCCCCGAGAGCTGGTGGCTTGCAGTGCATCACCCTGGGCAGGGTACAGCTCTAACAGTGGGGAAGTTGAGCTCTACCATGCTGGTGCATAAGCCTTTCCCAGTCTGCACTGCACACACATTAGATAGAGCCCTTGTGATGCCAGTGCCCTTCAGCTCTGCTCCTGAAACACCTAAACCCTGCAGGCACTCTCCTGCTGTGAGCTGGAAGCCTACTGTTCAGTTTTGTGCAAATATGCCCTTGTACCAGTTAACAGAGTAAGCCTGAGCTGTGCAGCAGAGCTGAACCTCGGCATGATACCAGCTACAAACTGCAAGCAAGGAGCAGTGCCCGAGGGAATTTGCAGCTGTGGTAGGTCTGCAGAGCAAAGACATCCACTGTGCTCTACAGAGCAAGGAGCATAAAGAGGAAAAGAATTGAATGTCCTGCACCCTCTCCCCAGCATCACCTCGTTGCTGGCTGCTGCCAGTGACCTACTCTGGCATCCCAGAGTAGATTCCTGCAAAGGAATCCTGCCAGGGAGAGGCTGGTGAAGGAGCATTACTGAGTTGATACAAAACCCCAATGTCATTTCAGTATGTGGCAAAACTAAGCGAGCAGAGAAGTAACAAGAAAATCACAGATTAAAAAAACCCGCCTGGCCTGAGGAGGGGCAAATGTCTGAGCTGACAGAAAACAAGCCAAGGTGTTAGGCTGGAATCAATAACCATGGCAGCCCAGGGAGGAGGAGATGGGATTCATTATAGGAAGGATAAAACAGATATTACCCAACCTAGCCTATAGTGTGTGTAGGAGAATTAAGGACTTTAACTTTCCAGTTGCTGACAACAGAAAGGGGGATTTGTAACACATAAAGTCAACTTGCATAACTCTGTGAAGGCTTAGAAAGGGGGATAAAAAATTTTCTTTCACTGGGCGACTTTCTCCACAATTTCTTTTCTGTTCCATCCTCTGTAATGTAGGGAACCATGTTGCTCAGTGTAGGGAAATAGCTTAGCTTTTTTTTCCCCTTGCCTTTTGGTACAGTGTCTACCCAGACTTTCAGTACTTGCTATGCCTCTATTCTCCTGTGCTTGTCTCACAGGTGGATTTTTTTGGTGGCCCAACAGTATGATCTATGTCTGATCCTGCTGTGACTCCTCTGAGTTCTGGATAATAAAAATACTGCTTATGTCTGTATATAGGCTTTGCAGTTGTAAGGTTTTTACATCCCAGTTACTGGTCAGCACTTCAGGGTGTAGGAGTTGTATAAGTATGGAAGAATGGATCCCCTTTCTTCCTTGTTGGCTTTCTTGCTGACACCTTGCGTGGGGAGACATTTTACTGCTTGTTATTGGATGCAAGGATCACTGCACAGAAAGAACATTTTAGGTGTTGATGTTACTCTGACCACAGTATGAGAAACTGAAGAGCGTTACCTTACCAGGTAACTCTCCACTAGACAGAGTTCTTCTGCTAATCAGATGAGTCACTTCTTTCTTTGCCTGTTTTCCCATTCTGAGGGTTGCCTCATCTGCTCAGCTTTGTGTACTCTCTAGCACAGAGGAATGACTTGTCCTAGGCTTTGTTTCACCTGGCTCTGACCCTGATCTCAACTATAAGCTCTTGGAATAATGTAATGTAAAGAATAAAGTATGGATTAGGTGGCCCAGGACATGCAAAACTGTAAGTACTGAGGTTCAGCAAAATCCAGGCAATTTTTAATTTAATTTAATGGCTTCAGTTTCAGGAACTTCTGAATGGGACTGCCCCTTGCATTGAGAGCAAAGGTGCAGCATGTTTTTGGGGACTTTCTGTCCAAAATGTCGGTTACTACATCCTATATAAATGCTGTAACAACAAATTTTATCTATGCACACCAAATTTAGCAGGCTCTGGTAATGGCCACAGGAATCTGTGTGTTGTAGAACAACCAGTGCTGATGGCAGGGAGAGACCAGGGGAGGGAGGGAGAGATAAGATAGGGAGGATAGAAATAAAAAGTCAAGGGTACTGCGCAGAGGAGGCAGGTGCTGCAGGGACCCATCTGCTCTTGCTCTTGATTGCTACATGCAATGGAGAAGATTCTTTTTTTTAGTGGGGTTGTCAGAGGACTTTGTGATTCCTGATGAGCTGCCCTCTGTGGCTACACCTGAAGGTTGAGTTATGTGCAGAAAACATTCTGTAGTTTAAATAAAAGCTGACAGTTGAACAAAAATAATTCAATCTTTGTGCTGCAGTGTATGTATTCTGGTTGAAAACTGGGCTGATGCCAATTCCATGTGCATCTTGCATTGAATTGGCTGCATGGGTGTGTCATGATGTTGGCTGCCTTGTGAATTTGTGTCCTCAGTTGGGCATCCTGTGGCACTGAGACTGATGGATGTGTGGTTCCCTTGGCTTAAGGGGACTCCAGAGGGTGGAGCTGGTTTCACTGGGGCACTGGATCACAGGTAAAGACTATGAAAACCCTGATGTTACTTTAGTAAGTGCATCCCTTTGCCTCACACCCAGGTGAACCAGCCCACATGCTCAATCCCTGGTCAGAAGTGAGGATGTTACTCTGCTCAGTTGGTGGCACTTTCATCTCTGAGAAGCAAGGAGTCTATTCTTTGCTGAGCAGGAGTGTTTTCAATGTGCTCTGAGCTTTATACCTAGTGTGGGAAAGGGCACACAGATGCCAAAATGGCACAGTGAAGATACCCCTTCTAATGTAAGGAAAATGCTTTGAATAAGTGGTTTTTAAACATCTATATATTTCTAAATATTTCCACTTCCACAGGTAAATCTGCTGAGCACTGTGAAGGCCTTTTTAGTGTCTGCTGTGCTTAATCCCCTAATAGCCTCCCATTTGGGTAAAAAAGCCATTTTACAGCTTCTTATCTCCAAAGAGGTGGGAGAGCACAGGTGACAAAGGATAAGGTGGAGCAGGAGAGAGGTAATAAATATGTCAGTGTAGCTGGACAGGTAATAGAGTGCACTTCAAAAGACAGGAGAAAGAAACAAATCAATGTCTCCTTTTCTATCTGGGTGAGAGATCTGAACAGGCTTATTGGCTGAAAGCAGAGCCAGCCTCTTGTCTAATCCCTGGAGCTCTCTATGTACCCATCCCAAGGGCATGGGGGGGAGATCATGTCTCCTCTCTCCTCCTCAAATAAATTAAGGAGAGCGGGCCCCACTTTTTCCCTGAAAGTGGTATATGTCCAGACCCCCCAGTCTGTAGAAGCGGGCAGCTTAGAGTGAGGAAGACGAATGGTGACTTTATACAGAGGGTCTAGCTAAGGGGTATGTCAGAATGATGAATATTCCCAACACTTTTTTAACTGACTCAGAAGAAAGTAGTGGAGAAACTCCCCCAGGCATGGGTGTGGGTCAAGGAGAGAAGATAGTGCAGGAACACTTAGACAAAGATTGACTTCACTGTGCGGAGGGAGGGAACTGAAGAGAGGAAGTTTCACTAAAGAGCTATCTTTTTTGTCTCCTCCTTCCAAAGGGACATTTGTTAATTGGAGGGATGCCTGTGTGTCAGAGCGGCATGTTTTTAAGAGGGAGATGTGTTGCTGAGCCATTCTGGGCCATGCTTGTAACAATCCAGTAAACAGAATCTTCCTTCTCCTGCCTTGCATCAGTGTGATAACTGGAATTAAGTGGGAACAGCTGGATGTAAAAACATTTAGTGGACCATGGTAAAAAGGTGGTATCCTACAGTTCAGCTTATTTTTTCAGCTTGTTGCATAAATGCCAGCTTTCATTCTGGATCCTCAGCTTTGTGGGCATCCTAGGTGTGATGTCAGGGTGACGTGTGTTCAGGTCCAGGTCAGCCTGTGGCATGGCTGGTGTGTGTCCATGCACAGCAGGATGCTGCACTGTCCCACAGGCAGCACTGTCGCATGAATAAAAATGCAGAGATGGCTCTGGTCCTTTCCCTTTTCCTGCATGGACATTCACACCAGGAGAAGCTCAACTCCAAACCTTCACTGGCTTGGCAAGAACACTGAGACAGATTCTCAAGGGCTGTCCTCTTTTGGGATGTTCAGGAGGCTCAGGCAGGGACACAACTGGATTGTTATGGGGGGTGGCATTAGGCTCTGGGGCTCTGTTGCAAGAGTGGATCCAAGCTGGGCAGAGACAGACTAATGAGCTTTTGTGCAGGGCAGCACCTGGGATTTTTTTGCCTTGCCACATTATTCGTCCAATTTCTTCATTGCTTTTGCATGGCAAGTGTTCCCTTTCCTAGGGACAGAGGCAATGTAGCAGCATCAACTAATGCCCAGATTAAGTATTTAATGCTTCTGACTGAGCAGAGGGGAACAGGGCATATGTGTCTTTGGGCAGAACACAGAAATCCTCCTATTTTCCTCAAGAAAGAAGAATGAATGGGTGAGCGAACAGGAGAACCCTGTGAGAGACTCATTGCTCTTGTGGGACAGATTATACTACTCTTAGGGCAAAATCCTCTGCAAGCACAGGCAGTAACAACTCCCTTTGCTCATGTTGAGCCTCAGGCTTCTGAAATTCTCCTTTGGCCTTTTCATTTCCCAGTGGCTGAGGATGGCATTTCCAAAGTAGCCTATGGAAATCAGGAGGCCACATACCAATGGGAGGTGGGCCTTGGCTCAGAGAGAACACTTTAATGAGCTACTGGCTTTCTGTGCCTCTCCCATGTATAATTGCAACTGTTGAAAATCTGGCCTGATGTCCTCAGTGCTCTTCTACCCCATCTTTACACCATCAACTCTTCGACTGCACCATCATAGGGGCTTTTGGGATCTGTTGTCCCATGCCATGAGAATGCATGACTTTGAGTGTTGACACCAGTGTGGAAAGACAGCACTGTGCTATTAGCTGCCTGTGGCCTCATGGGGACAGCAGGACCTGGGGAACCTGGGAGGCAGACATGTGGTAGAGGGAACCTTGCCTGGCTTTTGCTGTGTCTCACTTCCCCCACCTGGACAGGGATGATTAATTTCCTTCTACATTGATTCCTTTTGGATGTGTTAAGACTTCTAGATGAATTGCATCATACCATAGTTAGCCGGTGTGAGGCTGTAAGCACATTGGGTTAACAAGCACATGTTTGTTCTAGGAGTGTTAAGCATCTAACACAAGGTCTGGGATCAGGATTTTGTACCCCTGTGATATAAATGCCAAACAGAATTAATAATGAACAAATGCAGTCCTACTAGATACTGAGAAGGAAGCAGCTGTTGTTTGTTTTTAATGGCTCACAGGAACAGGAGGCCATAAACAGTTAAATTTCTCTTGACAGCTGGGGATTGCTTTGGATGCTTAACAGTGCTATGGGTTCTTGGGTACTTCTGCATATTTCCCCTGCAGAAGCTGATGTTTTGCTGTCTGTTGCTTTCCTGCTTTGATCAGAGAAAGAATCCAAATGACACCTTGATGATTATTCACATTTTCAAATGCTGTCCAGCAGCAATAGCTGTCGCCTTTCATAACACCACTTTGGGCTCCCGTTGCATTGCTTTGTGGCTTTCCCATGTCTCCTCTAATGATTGAGTGATGCTTGTGATTTCTTACAGCTTTTGCTCCTTGGAGAGGTGGGTGAGGGAGAGGATTTTTGTAGCTGGTCAAGTAATATCTGATCTGTGAATACAGTTGTACAACAAAAATTAAGAGCTGCTTGAGAAGTCAGGAAAAAGCTTGGGATCAATGGGATGTGCAGCATCTTTTCCCTCAGGGGTGTTGAGTGCTTCCATATGATCGTTATCAGTGAATAAATGAGTTGAGGAGGTCAGCTCAGCCTTGCTAGAAGAATGGCTTTTTCCAATTCATGCCATGATTTAATTAGGCCCCTGAAACTGGAACAAGGCAGTGTTTCTTAGTGGATGAATATTTGACAAATAAATATTATGGAAGCCAGTTTCAGGTTGACTGAAATGATTCATACATTAGTACTAAATTGGCAAATTGTTTCAGCTGGGGGAAAGAAAGGGAGGGAATTTGGTGTGTGGATCCAGGCCTTTACAACTAGTCAAGCAGTACCAACACGCAGTAGGCATAGGGCTGACTCTGTTCCTTTATGCCATGGCAAATTTAGGATGCAGCAAAAGACAATCTTGAAAATGTGACTGTATTGTAAAGCACAATCCAGAAGAGAAAACTGCTTAAAATAAGATCAATTAATCTTCAAAATTACTGTTGTGATTATTGGTCACAACTCTGTATGTTTTCAGAACAGAGCTAAGCAGCAGGTCAGGCACTGCTTGGGAAATATTCCAATCTCATTCTGCAAGTGTCTTCTCCAGCCAGTCGTTATGCTTTCCACATACCAGCTCACTGCAAATGAAATGCCTGGTTACTGGGAGTGGAAGCCAGCCTGTGCCTTCCCCTGCCTTTGGAAATGCTGGATAAGATGGTTCAAGCTCCACAGCCACTTAACTTCCAAAAAAGAGAGGATTAGTCATATGCTGAATGTGGCTTTCATATGCAGTGGGAAATGGGGGTGTTACCTGCCTTCAAACCAAGGTTCTCATCTGCCCTCAGTCTCCAAGACAGTGTGTCCTGAACAGGCTTCTCCTTTGACATTTCTATTTTGAAAATGTCTGCTTCTCCTTCCCTCACCTGTGTCTCTTCCCTCCTCTTTTGGTTTTCTGAGTGTGGTCACCCAATTTCTCACTCCTGTGAGCAGCTGGGGCTTCTGGAAACAAATTGAAGTGTCTTCATTTTTAAGAGAAGTGATGCATTGCACCAGCCAGCTGCCCTTCCTCAGCTGCTCCCTTGTATTACAGGCACATGCTCACACACACACCTTGACAGATGGCGATGCTCTGAGCAACTGCTTCAATTTTTACTCTTTTCTATAATCCATGGCTGGAGTGCCAAATACTTTAAAGCTGCTACTGCTCCATAGATCACCCCAAAGTGTTAAAGTCCAGTGCAGTTAATAACACTCTGGAAATGCTATCAATCAGCAGAGGAAAAACATCTAACAGCAAACTCCTTAGTGCCCAATGTACCTGCTCATGTCAGAGACAGATAGGGCTGCAGTGGTTTGCAGGGCATTTTTTTCTCTTCCATTCTCCCTAAACCCTTTATCAGAGCTTTTCTGATCAAGGCAGTATACTTGGTGCCTCCAGGCTTGGTGGTTGGCCTTTATTTCCCCCTGCCCTGGACTTGCCTTCTCTACTCTGTCAGACGGTGTTCTATCAGATGAGGGGCAGGACTGTGCAGCAGAGGGAGACCTGTGTGCTGGCAGGAGGATGGGATGGGGAGTACGTGTGCCTCAGTGCTGCCGCTGGTTGTGTCTGGAGCATGTCGCTTGGCTGGGAGCTCTGACTCGGGGCTCTGAGGAGGACTCTCAGGGAGCCTAAGTAGATTTGCCTTGGGTATTTTGGCAGGATGCCTCAGGGAAGACCGCTGGTGGACATGCAGCAGATAATCTGCTGCTGCATGGTGTGACACTTGTGCATCTGTGTAGCCTGCTGCCAGGGTTGGCAAGTGCGGGTATGGGCTGCTGGGCCATGTTTAAGGCAGGGAATGGTGTGCCTCATTGCTCTTAAATTCATTTCCCCAAAATAAGTCCTTTCAACTACTCTGTGCTTGTTGCTTTCTACCTTTAGGCAGTAGGTTCTGCATGCAGGGGCTGTTTCTGTCTACAGATATGTACAGTGCCTAGCACAAAAGAGTTTTTACAATTGTAGAAACTTCTAGGCACTCCTACTCAGAAGGGCTGCTGCCTTGTTGCCTTGCTCCTGTTTGCAACTCTTTACTGACATAATTTTTCGGCTGGGTAGCTGTATATTCTTTCATCTGTAGCAGCCACTATGGTCTCAGGTATTGAATACCACAATATACAATTGTCGCGAACCAGAGAAATGATGTAATACCTGGTGTAGGTAATATTGCCTCCCTCCCTGTGCAACCTTTCTTCAATGCATCATCTCTCTGTGAAAAAGTTCCTGCTGTGGCAGCCATCACATTGTGGGTAATGGCATAGCGGATGGGGAAGCCGTGGCCCTGCCACAGTTTCTGTGCATTTGTATTCTAGCAGCACTGACAGTCCCTACCAGAGGTCAGGATGCCACTCTGCCAGGCACTGCACTCAGACACCATAATGAGGGATAGCAATGTGAGAACAATACAAAGCCAAAACAGAGAAAGGAATCTTATTCAGGACAAAATGAGAAGCAGAGATTGTCTAGTCCTGGTTTACCTTAGAGAGTATGGGTACCCAAAGTTTCTTTCCTTACCAGTTCCTAGCTGTGCCAGACTCTGTACGAACACAGATGCAAAGACCGCATCTTTGTCCTGGAGGGTGCAAATAATATCCTGCTCTTAGGTGTTCCAAATCCGCCTGAGTCAGCAGAGTTTCTTAGGCGGAAGTCAGGATAGTTACTTCAGGAATAACACAATGGACTAAGTTTATTCTGGGGTCAGCCCAAAGCCCGATAACCTTTCTAGTTAACTGCGCTGGAGAATCAATACCAAGAGCTATCCATCTGCTAATAAACACATCGGATAAGTTGGGGATTTTTGATCTGTGAAGAGACCCCTATGCAAATACACACTTCTACACTATTCCTTTCCCTCTCCTTCATCTTCCCCTGCATCCACCCCTCCAGTCAAAGGAAGTTCACCATGCCCTATGCCTTCCCACAAGCTGCTAGAGGATGTTTCTCTCCTTTCCCCAAACCTCATGTCTGAAGCTATGTCAGGCCAGATGGATATGTGCAAAGGAACAAACAGGTTGGCTCTTATTGTGCTTGAGTAAACAGGTGTCAAGCAGATTGTGGTGGGAAGTGATACATTAACCAGGTGACCCACGCAGCAGCAACCTGTTGCACTCCTCTCTCAGCATATGATACCTGCTACACAAACCTGCATTTTCTTCTGAGGTAGGTGTAGGGGCCAGAAAGGTGCAGGACAGCTACAAGTTCTTTGCTGGAGAATGCTTGCAAAAATTGCTGAAGGGAAAAAGCAAGCAGGTGGTAACACAAACCTTAGCTCTTACCTTCTGGACAGGATCCTGCCCCAGTGTCAGAGATCCTGATGCTCTTGTCCTTCCTTTCCCCACACATATTGCTTTGCTCTCAACTCCCTTCATAGGGAGCACCCCACTTTGCTTGCTCCATGATGGGTTAATAGCACATTAACACTCTGCCTCATAGCAGGATATTTGTGATAACTGAGTCCTTTCTGAATTATTAGAAACAGATTTTAACAGCCACATCACTTCTCTCCTCTTGGCTGTTGTAATGTTCATGGGATGTATTGTTCATTCAACTTAAACAGCTGTGTATAAAAGACCTCCAATCTCTTTAAGGACTTGCTATTGAAAGCCAACAGTGCCCTAGTGATACAGAACTGGATCCAGAGATCATGTGCAGTATAAATAACTACATAGTTAAGCCACTTAATTAAGAACTGTCTGTGCCTGGTAGCAAAAAAGCTTTGTGCTGTATCATAAAGTGTAGAGGGTGAAAAAAAAATTTATATCAAGCACACACACACACAAAATCCCTCTGGATTTAAGTGGATGTATTCTCTATGCCAAAAGAAATATTACCTTGTCCATCCATGCCCCTTCCCTCCTATCCCCATCCTTTGCTCTTCCCATGCGATGTTACATACTTGGCTGGACAAATGTATGTGCAGGATCAGCTAGGAGGCTCTTCTGGCATCAGCTAGACAGATTGTATAACATCTAAGGTTTTTTTTTGTTTTAAATATGAAACGAGAGAAAAGGGTACTGAAGGATGACTGTGATAAAGACAGGGTTGCTGTTCCCTTCTTTTGAGTCTTGTCCTCCAGCATTTGCTCACATTGAAGCTAAGTACTAGTTTCAATTAGAGCAAATATCAGAGACTGGGACATTAAATCCAAGCCAGCTCCCTTGGATCCCCCAAACCCTTCCAAGTTTCTTGGCCCCACAGCTGCTCTTGTGTAGAAAGTGCTGCAATTTTTTAGCTGTCTTTGTTCTGGTCTAGGAACTGACCTCTTAACCTAATGCCGAAGTATCCTGAAGCAAGCCTACCATAATGCTCTGGACCCAAATCCAAAGCTCTCTTCCCCTCCCCCTTTGGTTTTTTCCTCCCTGCTATCTCTGGTACTTGGCTGGCCTTGACCCTTGGTCCTCTGCTGTGTTGAGAAATGAGGCTGTCAGTCATGTCTGGGAACAACTCTTCTGTCTTTTCAATCCACTTGGCTCTAGAGAATTCAAGCCTAAACTAAAGCACAGGCAGTGTTGGTTAATGCTTTAGCTCCCTTTTTCTGTGGGTGACAGCGCTGCAGACACATTTCTGCTTCCCATCTTGGCAAGGTGTTCTCCTGTGACTGTTTTAAAATGAACAGTAGCCCAGAAAGAGGTAGGAAATCCTGTAAAACTCATTTCTTGCTTTCTCTTTTCTCTCCTTAGTTGGCCTCTCTCCCTAAACCCTGCTGCCCTAAGGTCCAGGATCATGTAAATCTCCATTAACTCTCCACACTACACCTCTGTTTTCCCAAGTCAGACACATGAAAACCACTGTTGGTTGGCTATTGAGTTCAGCTTTTAGCAAACAGGCGTACATTTGATTGCCCCTTTGCCTTTACAAAAGCAGTAGCAGGGAAGTGGCTGAGCAACTAATGTACTTGTCTGTGTCGTTATGAAGTAATCATAAATAAAGCAGATAATAAAAGCAGTCTTTTTTTACTCTTGTCAAACAGTGACAGGAGCTTCCTGGAAAATTACCTTTTTACCTTTTTACCTTTTTTTTTAGAGTACAAGTTTAAAAGGTTTGGTATTTCTAGACATCTGATAAATAACCACTTTCCCCTCATTTTCTATCCACTGAAGTAAAGGTAATGAATGCATTTTATCACTCTCTCTCAAGAGAAGACAAAGAATCAAGGATCTAAACCTTTAGATTTTCATACATGGAAGTAGCTTGGAATAGGGGCAGGTATCTTCCATTCCCACAGTCCGGCTGCTGTAGGGAAGATATACATGACAATCCTAATCTTTCACCCAATAGAAGGGAACCTCTTTTGAGTGGCAAAAATTGGTCCATGCTATATTGCTCTCCATTGAAAATGGTATGCAGTGAAAAAGTGTCTCTGAGATTTCCCTGCAATAGAGGATGCTAAATATGTAAATAAATACTTCAAGATGCAAAAAGTGCTGTCTTGATAACCAGTTAGGCTATCAGAAATATGCACTAGAGAGTAAAAGCAGGCAGGTTCAGAGAGGGAAAGTGGGCATAGCTTTGATACAACTTCCCTGATTTCATCACAGAGGAGTTTCTTAATAGCTTTGTGCTGCAGATCACCATCTGCAAAACAAACACTGCTTCACATATGGTATTTTAAAAGAAGACTGCGTATTCCTGTATGCGTTCCTGACATCAGCCATTTCTCAGTAATGATTTTTCAATACACAGTCCCTCAGACGGCATGTTGTTGAGGCTTATTAACAGTGAATGGGGTGACAAACCAGGATGTATTTTGGGGAGGAGGAGGAATCTGCAGTGCACACTAAACCCCCTTTCCCTGCCTACAGCTTCCACCTCCCTTGGGAAATTCTTATCTGTGGAAACAGAATAGGAGCTCTCATGGCTAAGAAGGGTGAAGCAATTCTGCAGCAAAGGTTACGTTCTTTTCCTAAATGGAAATGTGTTTATGAGCAGAGAAAAATGATTTCTGGCAGCTCAGTTCAAGAAAAAAAAATAGACAGAGATAAAGGGATTGGGTGAAAAGTGAGTGTTTGGTGTTACTGAAGGTCTGGAGAAACCATAATCAATGAATACAAAGTTCAACCTCATTTCTTTCCTCAGGGCTTGTTGAATGAGGCTGTCAGGGATTCCTCCTGTAGCTTACAGACACAGAGGTTCTGCCCTGCAATCAAGAAGCAGCAAGTGCCTTTCTCCCCAACCACACAGACACATGCTGTGCGCTTTAGTGCTTTACTGAAGGTGCCTGGCTGACATTCAGTATAGCATCAAAAGGAGACGTGGCTCTAAATCACAGTGTCACTTTGCTGCTAGCTAGTTGCCAGGTCCCACCCCAGAAATGGTTGTGTTCCTGTGGTGGAAGAGGTGATTGAACAATCAGCAGCTTAAAGATATTTAAGATTCTGTAATACACTGCCCTGCAGGCCAACTTCTGCTACGGAGGCAGTGTTTCTAATTTAGCTTCTGTATCCACCCACCCCTCAGCCTACTGGGATGGTAACAAAGGCCACCAAATGTAGAAGCGAGTGTTTTTAATACTAATCACTTTTTTGCTTGGGAATAGGTTGGGGACCAGAGACAGTAAAGGCTAACATGCAGAACACTGTTCTCAATTCCACAAGGGAAATGGGAGTCCCCTAAAAAGCCTCTCTGAAGTCACTGGTGGAGGAGAGAAGTGCTTTTATATTGGGTAGTAGATAAAACTCCTGCTTAGATTGTCAGTGTTGTGGAGCAGGGACTATTTTTTGTGCTTTGTACAAGGTATGTCTGCATAACTATACACAGCATGGATGTGTAATGCTGATGTTAGGTGAACAGCTGGAGCTACTTCATGTTCTTTGGTCTTTGCAAAGGATCTTGGTGGTTAAAACTAGCAAATTAGTGACAGGAAGCATTACACGATTTATTGTTATTTCTGTCAAAAATTAGACAACCAAGCCGAGGCCAGCAACATAGGTGCTGTGCCATAGGAGGAAAGAGTCTGTTCCTTTTCTAGTGGTGATACTCTCCCTCATAACACCTTGAATCTAATCTGTGCAGAAGGGTGCTGGGATCTCCTCTCCTCACACCCTTCTTGTGCCCAAACAACAGGAGGCAGCTGGCACTTCTGATGACTGACACATTCAGAGGATGGAGTGACAGATTACAAATGCATTGGTAGGAAGCTAGGTTGATCTTTCAAGGCAAGGGTATGTTTCCCATCTAGGAGCAAAATTGTTTCTATGTACAAGTATATCATAAGAGACAGGCAGAGCAAGGAGAGGAATGACCCCCTGCCCTGCAACCTGAGAGTTA
Source organism: Fregata magnificens (assembly GCA_013389945.1). Taxonomy (NCBI): domain Eukaryota; kingdom Metazoa; phylum Chordata; class Aves; order Suliformes; family Fregatidae; genus Fregata; species Fregata magnificens. The sequence continues at coordinate 259,940 of WAAD01023417.1, read as the reverse complement.
TCAGGACCTATTTAGATTTGTGCATCCTTCCAAGCACCTGTGTGAGAATAGAAAAGTGGTGGCAAAAAAGAAACCAAGCCACTAGAAAGTGTTAGGGGCTAAAAGACTGTGTAGGCATCTGCCACCTATCTATACCTTTCTCTAGGGTATTCGGTACTGCTATATACTTATGTACTATGATATTTCTTTGTCATCGAGATGTTAACTAAATGATTCAATGACTTAGCCTCCAAATAAGAGTCCATTCACAAGAGAAGCCACTTCGGTGCTGCCAGGGAACCACAGAGCCTGCAGGCTAAAGCTGTGGTGTAGGATAAATAGGAGTTTAGTGGGAATTGAGAGATTAAAAAGGGACAGTGGGGGCTGGGAGACTAGATCGTAATCACCAGTGGTTTTGTGCCAGGCTGGGCGCTGTGTTGCAGGGTTATTTCAATGACATGAGGCTATGTGTTTGGCCAGAGGTGTTGAGGGATGGATTTGGTCCTAGAACTGATAAGTGTTGCTTGGGGTCATGGGGAGGGAATGATAAGGAAGGGAGAGGGTGGAGAGGGAGCTGTGAAGTTTGTACCTTCTCTATCCCTTTGTTTGAGCTGTGATAAACCAAAGCGGAAGGGATGAGGACCTCTGCAGGAAAGAGACAGCCACCGCTGCTTGTGGAGTCATGGATTGTTTTAATATCTGGTCCTGACACTAGTTACTGAGATGTGGTTTTGAGACTCTGGCCCTGAATGAGACAGCTGGGGGGTGGGCAGAGCAAGTAGTGGAGCCTTTGGGATGCTCTTTTTCCTTTATATGTGCTATAGCCTCGATCGCTATGATTACTTACATTGCACTCGTGCCCCAGGCTCCATGGACACCGGCTCTCCATCACGCTAGTACTGTATCCAGACAGGCGCAAACATCTCCTGACCAAGGGGCAGTATAGGCAAGAGCGATGCTGATTTTTCTTGCAGAAGTAGCACATGGGCCAAGGGCAATTAAGTGGCTTACCTGGGATCTTGCAGGACTTTATGGTAGAGGTGGGAACCAAGCCTAGAGCTGCTGTTTTCTCTCTAGTACCTCCACCTCTCACTCTTTCTGAGAAAGCATGAGAGTCAAGGGCACAGACTGACCTGGCAAGACATCAGTTATAGAGCATCCTGTCATGCAGCTGTACTGGTGCAGGCGCAAAACCAGCCCATCAAATCTCTCCTTGTGTTTGAAAACAAACTTGACCTTGATTCACATGGTAGCCTTGTTGCTGAAGGGGATGGTAGGAAAAGGATCAGTTTTCAAGTCCTGCTTCCTCTGCTGACACTGTAGCTTTTCTTTAAATGGAATAGTTAAATGCGTCTTTCTAAATAAACTCTCTGGGCTCCTGGGAGGGACAGAACTGTGGCAGTTTAGCCCCCCTTTCTGGCTTCGCAGTGTTCTAGATACATTGCAATGACATTTGTCAGGCTGGTGTCGCTCAGGGCATAGCTGTGACTCCAATGCTCCTTTTCTGGTTATTCTCCGAATGCTACCACAGGCTGCAGCTCCTCCAAGACATTGGCCTGTGGCCTGGTAGGACAAAATTGACATGTCAAGCCAAATAAGTTCAGAGGCTCTCATGCTGAATAACTGTGGAGTGACCTTGAAAGCAACTGGGGGGGGGAGGGCGGGCAGGAAGTTGTTCCTGCCTGACAAAGCAAATTTTTTATACTGAAACCACTTTTTTTCTCTAAAATGCTCCTCAGCAAGTTGAATATCCAAGGAAGAATGTAGATGTTCATGATTATCTGACTTTACGTCGCCTTCTCCTGTGCTTTTCCTTTGTAATCATCTTTGCAGTGCTGTGTTTGTGTATTTAACTATTGCCTCAATAGATTAAATTATGCTAGCTTTCTGTTCTTTCTGTTAATATTGTAACCTAAAAGTAGCATCTCTGTTGAGAGTGTTAAATGGAGAAGGAATAGACAGGATCTCCAAGTACCTTTTCTTTCAGCTGTGGTTTTCATCACTGCATTATTCTTGTCAATACCTTCTGCTGTAGGAATGACGTGGAAAGTTAGGGATTCGGAGCTCATGCCTCTGATGGTTGGTTTCCTTTGGGAGGCGGCAACAGGAGTGTGTGGAATAGCCTATGGCCTGGAAATTATAGCTTGTCATTGCACTGCAGGGCCGGTCTCTACTTCCACCATCAACTTTTGTAACCAGCCAAGGAGGCTTCTAGTTCTGAGTAGTTATTTAATTGTGTGCCTCTGAAATCTTCAGAGGGGACCATCAGGAATAAAAGAAATTTTGAAGCTGTATAATCTTGAGTAAGCTCTATCTGTCATATCTGGCCTCTTACTGTTTTAATACCACTGATGATTCTAGGCAAATGCTATTGAATTTATCTGTCATCTAATTAGCCAATAACTTCAAATCCATCTCATTGTAAAAAGCAATAAACAGGTTCCACCCACTTAGCCATTGCTAAGTTAGCATCTGTCAGGAGGTGGGATATTAAGATCGGCAGGTAAGAGATTGAGCAAAGCCATGTTGCTATCCAAAGGCCTTCCAATTCATAGAAATTGGGAAATTTTCACCAAAATTTGGAGAAATAGCAGGGTGAGAGAACAAGCTAAGAGAGAGAATGAGGGAAAAGAGAGCGAGAGGCACTTTCAGGCTGTCCTAAACAGGCAGAGCCTCAGGATCCTCATGACTTCCTCCTACTAAGCAGAACTATTCAGTGTGTTTATTTCTGCCTCCTGCTTGCAATGCTCAGTGCTCTTATTCTCCAGAGCATTTATCAGATACTCATTACCTGGAGTCTAAGATTGTGATAAGCACATCACATTACCTACATTATGCCTTGTCCTCTCAATTGAATTTTCTCTAATGTGCTCCTTTATTGGTAATAGACAATGAAGTTATGGTATGCTGTCAAACCGAGGTTGTTTACTTGCCTGGTTAACTATTGCTGTCCTTCACTCTCCAGCCTTCACTCCACCCCATATTGAGTCAACAACTTTCACAATTGCCAGTTGTAAAGGCAGATAAATTGGTGGCTAATCTTTTAAGGAATGCGTGTGATGTTAAGCCTCATTGGCTGCATTTGCTGCAAGCTAAGAGCACGCTTGACTGACACACATTGTAATGTGTTAATGTAATGCATTAAGCTATAGTGATGTAACTACAACTTTCAGCTCTGTTTTGGCCTGCAAGGCACAGCTTCTGATCTCTTGCATGCCCTTGAAAAAGGGCACTTGGGTTTCTGGTTAAAGTGGAGGCAAGAAGGGTTCAATAGGTGTGCTCTGCTGTACAGTTTTTTTTGTCAAGTCACCTCACTCCTCTGCTTCATCTTCCCAAGGCAAACTGCCACTGGGGAGCTGGAAAGGCACTTTCAGGCACACAGCTAAGTGAGGCTGCAAAATGTTAACAAGGTATTGTTACTAACTGTGATGCTTTATGAGTGTGTGGGAAGGAAAACAGAGGTGCATGTTTTGGCTGTTCCTGATTTGCTGCTGTTGGCTGAGGTTGTGATACTTCCTGATTGTACCCATACCTATAAACAAATATGGTATTCAACATAGAGAGCATATCTCATCTAATCAGCATCAATAATGGGGAGATAATTATTGCAGTTGAAAGCTGGGGAGTCTAACTCCCTCAGTTTATGGCTCTAGAGGGGTACATCATCATGCTAAAGGACAGACCACAGGTTTTGTTAGCCTGCAAATGTGGTTCTGGCTTACAGGACCATGAATTAAGTCTGGCTTTCTGAAGGAGAATCAGCGTGTGAGCTCTGAGTATTCATCTCCTTTCTGGAAGTAAAATAGCACAGTGTCCACAGATTAAGTAGCTGCCTGAAGAACAGCTTTAGCTGTGAGTAGGGAGTAAATGTATTTTTCCAGTTTTGCTGCTGAATATTAATGTTTCATCCCTGGAGCAGTGGGGTTTAGCACAAGATCTTTCTGCAGGAGTTCTGTTTGAGTATACTGTAATACAGCTGATAGCCCAAGCATGAATGAAGAAACTTGTCAGAGGTTTTAGTTACAGTTTTGATGAAAATAAACAGAGGCATGAAATGTTTTGGAAAATGTTCAGAATAGCTGCTTCCCAGCAGTGGTTTCACTGAAACTGAAAGCTATAAATGGGTGAGCACTAAAGGAAGGACAGGTCAGTGTTTTGAGGAGGTGCAAAGACAGTTTGCTACCTACCCTTCTACACCTGCAGAATAGCCAACTATTGTCCACAGAGCAGAAGCCATGCCCTTTGCCCAAAGTGGGGATATATCTTTCCTGCTGTCTGCATTCAGCTCCTTTTGTTTAGCGTGATCCGGAGGAATCGTTACAATACAACAGCCCAGGTTGCCCAAGCATGTCCCCTCAGTGCCTCAAGACAGCGTGGTCCTAGAGAAATGCTGTGGTCCATGCTGCGGATCTGCAGCCTCATGGACATGGTGGGGGTGGGGTGTTCCTCCGTGGATACTGGTGCCTTTGGCTTATAAAGGCAATATATGGAAATGTAGCACAAAACTTAGGCCCTCAGCACTTGTCTAATCCTCTTCTGTAACAAGGAGTCATTCTTTATGCATCACATAATGAAATTTCTCTGGGTTTATCTGTCCCTTGCAGACCTTCATCACCCTTACCTAGGAGCAGGGGGAGATATCCCAGTGACTTGTAACACCAACCATGTCCTATTGTTCCCATTTGTTTGCTGAGCATGAGGGTGGAGAGGCATAAATATTAAAATATACCTATTATATAGCCAGGCCTCCACTGATAAATGATGTATAAAATCAATTTACAACCTAGAAATAAAAAGCATCCATGAAGTGGTTGCTAGCTCCAGGTACTCGAAAATTATTCCTCCATAACTTGCTCTGACTGAAACTCATTACACACTCTGTCCATAGAATGATTTTGTTGTTAAAAACTGTGTCACTCAGAGCTCATTTATTCCCTCTCCTTGCAAAGACTTTTGGAGTGCCTGCTGCCTGTAAGGCAATGAGGTACACTGCTTTACTGGTCTGGGCTAGTGCACCACTGCCAGTCTTGCATGCCTCAGTGCCTCCGCAGCATTTAGGCTGCAGGAGACATTGCTCTGATAGAGCAGGATGATGAAAATGGAGAACCGTTGACATCTCGCATCCTGAGGTGCTAGTAGCTGCATGTTTAACTTCAGAGGTGAATAGTCCCACTTTCTTAAGGATTATGCTGAAATTTAACCACTTGTTTACTCGCTCTGCTGGATCACACTCAGAAAAGGGAAGCTATGTCTTGCCAAGGTGTAGCCTGGAAATAATGTTTCTTTTCAGATTATCAAGCTTTTTGTCTGGGTGGCTGCTTTTCTGTGGGGTGTAGGGGAGTGCCTTCAATTTTAGGAAGGAGCAACAGCAACATAGGAGACTTCAGAAGTGTGGAATAAAGGCATCTTCCTCCTCCCCTATTACACAGCCAAGGTGAGGTTAGATTTGGCTGCTTCCACAAATGTTCTGGGTATGTAATGCAGGGATGAAAAGAATCAAAATAGTTTGGTTCTCATACTTGAAAGATAGTTTGTGTCACCAGCTTTATACTCTATCAATGCTGACATTTTTGTACATGTTTTGTGGGTCAGAGTACCTAAATGATCTAAAAAGGAAGACTCCTGTCTATCTGAAGGCATACCTGACATCTAGCTGTATTGTACCTATGGCTCTACTCTGATTCCAGAGATGTGCAAAATGGGGTCACTGAAACCTACTTAGGAACCAAGGTGTTAATTTAAATTCTTCCCCCTTTATGGGAACATCTACACAGATGGATACAGACAGACATGAGCTCATTCTGCCCTTGTTCTGATCTGGCTGGATGCAAGCCAGCTCTGGTGTCTAGAAGCCATATAGCTACATTAGCTAATAAGGCCTTTTGAAAGATGAGGTATGTATGGTTGAGCATGGCACATGTCTATGTGGTTATACAGCTTCTAGCCTAGCTGGAGATAAAAACCCTTCATAGTCCTTGCTCTGAAACATTCTGCCAAATCCTTCTGATATTTGCAAGATTTAAATAAGGGTAAAAAGAGGCAAGCCAGATGGTGAGAGAAGCAGCAGTCTGAGGTCAAACCTGTGTTAGAGAGGAATGGCTGATCTGGTATTTTGGCAAGAACAAATCAGAGGATAAAAATAAAATTAATGTGAGTCAGCAGAGTGTCCTCTGAGGTAGGTCTCATCAGACAAACCTATTGTCTTTTTTTGACAGGTATGTGGATCTGGCTCATACATGCAACAGTGTTGGTAGCATATCCTTAGTTTCTTCTAAGGCATTTGACTTGGTATCACCTGACATTTTGATTAAGAAACTTTCATGAGGTGGAATTAGTAGGGTGCATGCTAAATAGATGAGAGCGTGGCTTGGTGACAGAGATCAAAATGCAGTTTTTCAAGGAACAATATCAATGCTAGTTTCAAGCAGGTTCCCCAGGGATGGATTATTTTGGTCCACAGCTATTCAATACTTTCATTAATGATTTAGCTGATGATCCATGTCCTTTGGGCTAGATTGCAGATGAGGTAAAGGTTTGTGATGTTGCAAATGTAGTTATTGTTATAGTGTGAGGCAAACCCCCTGGTTAAATGGTCACAGTCCAACAAATTGCATTGTAGCAGCTAAAAGCATCCAATGCATCTAGAGACTAAGATTCCAGGGTTTGGGAGCTCAGTAGTTTGCCAGAGATAGACCTTCATGCCCTGCTGGACAGTGGTTTAGCTACTCTGCAGCACTGCTTCTACCAAATAAATGTTGCACAATACTTTGGTGTCAAAGCCTCTCTACATAACAAGGAATGTAATTACACCCTGGTTTGAAAGCATCCTGCTTGTAGCAAAAGTAATCCCAATCTAAACTGGTGTAAGCAAGGAGAGAATCCAGCGCCCTGAATGAGACATCTTCAAAATGCAGACTGTTTCTGTGGCAAGCCATTCAAAATAGTGGCATCTCTGCAGCCTCTGGAAGAAGCAACACAGTCTGTAGTGGTTTTTAGGGATGTTGTTGTGAATAGACCATGCCTGGGTTAGCAGAATGTAATCTGGTGGCTTTGCAAAGAATGTTCCAGCAGCCATCCAGCCAGTGTCAAAATTAGGCTCTTTCACTTCTTGAGTCACTGGTTTATTCTATTAAAAAAAAAAAATCATCTGGTTAAATGCAGCAATAAAATTCAATGAATTAAAATCAATGTAGGCTTCTCATCTCTGTGACCTAGCTCCACGGATGATTTTTGGAGCCCTAGGCAGAAACTTTTCAGATGAGCAAGTACCATTCGGCACCTTTTGCATAGCCAAGGAAACAAGGGCAGAAGAGAAGGACTGAAAGCACAGATGAAACTGCAGCTTATCAGCTCTGGAGAAGTCCATCACCAGCCCATCATCGCACTGTGATGGAAGCATCTTTCGGCTAAATCTGTCCTGTTTCTCTGCTCTTTGTGGACCTCTGTGCACAGTCAGAGGGTTAATAGCAGAGAAGCGACATAAATTAAAATCTAGTCTCATAGAGGGGTGCAACTGGTCCTTAAAGCTCCTCTGTTACTGACGATCTCTTTCAAGAGGCACAAATGCATGGAGACCCTCCATATTCCTTTTTTCTTTTTCTCCTCTGAGGCAGGGGTTCATGGCATTCACCTTGTTAAAAAGCCATTATGCTGTAAAACAATATCTCTCTTAATAACTCTATTAATTTTAAATGCCAGAGATATAGTAATAAAATTTCCTTGTAGGTTGTTACAACCACAGAGCCCTTTACCTGGCATGCTAGCAGGCTTGAGACTTCTCCCCAGCCCCTTCCTCCACTGGTGCTGGTGATAACTGTAATGTAATATTTTACAGCAAGCACCGTGTTTGAAAAGGTCAATGGCTGGCATTATTCATGGAAGGGGGAAGGAGGAGGAGGGAGAGCGATCTCCCATCCTCTTGCTGTGGAAAGTTCCATCAATTCTGTTGAGGGGCTTTGGCACCTTCTGAAAGGAAACAGAGGAGTGGGGTTTTCATGCGGTGCCAGGTGCTCAGGAAAGGGTGATTTCAAAGTCAGCCTTGCCTCTTCCCTTCAGAGCATCTTCTAAATTTCCAATAGCTTCCCATGTGTTTGGATTTGCAAGGATCTCCAGGCTGAGTGGTGCTAGCTGAACTGCTCTTGATTGCCTAAACTGTATGGAAAACAGTCCCCTCATGGATTTCACTCCTCTTGACAATTTTTTCCAGTGCTTATCTCTCCTATTATATAGTGTTTCCTAGTGTCTAACCTAAATCAGTCTTGCTGCTCTTTAAGCCCACTTGAGCTATACTGAGTGGACACAGAGTCTGTGTGACCCTCCCTGCATAGTCTTGTTAGTTCCAGTGGCAGCAAGCCAGACAAAACTGAAAAGAAAGGATTTGCCCAGGGATGTTGGGTGAAAGGAGGACTGCCTAGTATCAGGGCTGTTCTGGAAGAAGGGGGTGGGGGGGAAGTGTGCTTACACTGAAATTACTTCTCTTCTTTGCCAATTTACCTCATTACTATTTTTAGAAGATTTGTTTAATTTTTCATGGCAGAGTATACAACTAAGTCCCTCAGTTTCCTTTTAAAGAGGAAGATGCTGATGACTGGATTTTGCCTGTCAGGGTGTCAAAGCAGCTGTGAGCAAATGTGGCTCAACTCCAGTACCAAAGCACCTTGTCAGCTAGCTGTGCCTGTCCCAGCAGCCACCAGCGCTGACATGGTGGACCGTGATTGCTCAGGGAGATGCCTCCACCACAAGCAGGGCTTGGGGTGTAAAAGCTTTTTATTGGATGAGGCCAGGAGCAGACCTGCAGCTGTCTCTTCTTTGTGCCAAGGGAATAAATCATCAAAATGCTGCAGGCACCACATCCAGATGGGCAGCTCATGTGCACTCCAGTTGTCTTGAATTGGGAGGTAGGGGAAGAGTCAGACCTGAAATCAGCCCAAGCATATGCTGTGATTTCAGCCAGGAATATCATGAGTCTTAATAACCACTCAGACTTCCCTGGGCTGTGCATATTATGGGACTAACAGCAAATGTTGTTTATTTGATAGCTCAGATTTGCAAACCTTGATCTTTTCTAAGCTGATCTTAAGCCAAAACAGTGGGTGATCCAAAATCAGTTAAATTTTCTGCATATTTTTAAAAGCAAAAAGGACATTAGGGTCAAGTACCTTCTGTATAGCTATGGCAGGAAACATATATTGATAATCCCCATCTAGCTTGTAATTTTTCCTTGAGTAAGAGTTTTGGGTTTGTTTTTATTCTTTTTTTTGTGTGTGTGTTTAAGATGGAGATGGGCAGTTTTGACTGAGGACACTGAGGGACACAAAGGACTCCATCCCCTAGCCCAGCTGCTGCAATGGCTTATTACATTTTCTGCTGGAAAAAAATAAAGCATGTCCTACTTCCAGCCTGGATTTCTTTAGCTTCAGCTTTAAGCCACTAGTTTTTGTTATGCCTTTGCTAGATTAAAGAGACCTTTACTGTCTCAGAGGTGGGTTAGAAAGACCAACAAACCCATTTGCTCTGTCAACAGGCAAATAAAACCTGGCTTTGGTTTAAAGTTCAGCATCCCTGAGGCTGATACTTATTGCTTTGCAGATGACTCTGGTCTGGACTTCCCGCCCTCCCCCAGGTGTTTATAAACTTGGGCTCCTTGTATCTTTTTTTTGAGGGTATGGTGTCATTTAGCAGCCAATATTTACAAAGCTAACAAAAGGGTGGGTCAACAGGGGAAAACAGGCCTTTTTCACTGTCCTCTGCCCCTCCTTAGATAGAAGCACCTGTGAGAAGTGATGCTCAAGTGGTGGGATTTGTGGGGTTTGTGAGCATCCTGTCAGTTGCTCATCCCAGAAAGTGAAGTTAATTGGAGGGCTTCAAAGTAGACTGACAGCTGGAATACAATACAAAGTACCATTTTTTGACCTGGCACAGCCTACAGGTATTCACAGCTTTGCTATGAATTGCTCAGTCAAGTGCCTTTTGCTGACATCTTCCAGACTTCACCTTCTATATTCAATTCCTAACTGCCAATTTGCTGCTTGCTGAAAGACCAAAAGAGAAGGGCAGAAGCCACCTAATCAAGGACATAAGGTTGTCAAGATTCCTTGAAAATTCAAAGCTGTCTCTGTTTAGGTCAGCTTGGTTTATTACTAGGAGTGGTTTGGTAGATGAGGAGTGAGATGTGATCTGGTGTTTCAGATGACTGCTGTTAAGGAGAATTCAGACTTCTACCATTGAGTATGCCTTCACATGGCACAGTGACATTCAAATGACAATCAGCAGTGATGTGCACTATCTGACATACACCGTTGATGTTTGATCGTACATCACAGCAGTGAGGCAGGCAGAAAAAAACCGGGCAAAATACAGTGTTGTAATCAATCACAAACATTGAGTGCTTTGTGGTCAGCATTGCGTTAAGCTGCAAGTGCTTATTGTATCAACCCTGAAAACAGTGCCTATGTCTTAAGTGTTACATACAATCTTTAGGAGTTGTCTGGCTTGCAGTTCTCTAGCAAGGGGTTATTTTAACCTGCCACGTTTGCTCTGTTGCTCGTTTTCTGCTCTCTCCCTTATTTGCTACCTTGCCTCAAAACCAGCCTGGACTTTCAGCTGACAAAGAAAAAAAAATCACCTGGAATTTTTTGCAAATACTTTTATCAAGGAGAGCCTCTCCAGATCTTCTTACCTGACTTTCTCCAAGTGCTCAGGCTCATGTCAGCTTCAGAATCTGGCTGATGCCTATGTTCCAAATCTGTTGGAAGTCTGCAACAACATTGTGCGCATCGGTGGCAGGGAGAGCAAAAGGCTTAAGCATTCATGATTCCCTCAGTTCAGTTACAGATGGGGTAGATCCTGGTTTCTGACCCCAGAAAGACAGAGGTGGAATAAAAAAATGAAGAATACTGGGAAAACACAGGAACTGTAATCAACTGTGAGGGATCCATTTATTCCCTAATATATGGACTTTTATTGAGGAAGTCAATAGAATTGTATCAAACTCCATAGGTTTTTCCAGAGGGTTTGACTATTTTTTAAAAAACTGTTGCTTCTGATCCTGAATGCCTGTGTTTAGACGGCATTTAAATTTTATTTCTTTCAGTTTCTTCCCTCCTTCCCAACTGCATTTTAATAATTTTATACATGTCCCTGAAAATTCAGATAATGCCTATTAAAAATAAGTGGCTGGTTCCTCCTTGTCATGATAGAATAGAGACAGCCTTTCAAATGACAGGTCAATGAAATGGAAAGAAGGGCTGTGTCACCACGTGTGCTCTGGATTGCCTTCCTGTGCCATCAGTACCAGGCAGGCATTTCCCAGGGGTGTCTGGCCAGCCAGGCTGATGTGATGCAGAAGCTGGTCTGCTCTGTCCTAACTAATATCTTTGACAGGTGGATCTGAGTGGCAGGTTTAATTCACTTTGTGCTGACAGCGTGTCCTCTGACAGAGTCACCAGCCACCCAGACCTTCCAGGCAGCAGTTGGTGTCCGCCTGCCTCCCTTGTGTTACAAAATGGAGATCATAAGTGCTCATATCTTATGCTCTGTATTTCCTTGTGTGACAAGGAGCTGTGTCAATGGCTGATTCTACTCTCCCACTTGGAGCACTGCTGGGCCTTGTCCTCTGCTATGGGGAACACTGAGCTGGTGAATGAGCCTTTTGGCATCAATTCTCCTGTTTGTTTGGGTGAGGAAACTCTCCTGAATGGCTGTGGCATGCCAGCTAGGGCCAGGAAGCTCTCACAGGGCCTGTCTCAGTACTGTCTTAGAGCTACAGACCCAGCCATTTGCTCTTGGTGCAGGAGGCAGGCAGAATTACAGAACAGGGTGGGTAGATAGAGAAGTTTTTGTTGTTTTGGTACTTTGCTTTTTATATGAATGCTGTTAATCTTATTGCTAGCCTGAGAGATTGCCATCTCCTGACTATACTCATGAGCTAGGCATGCTTTGGTGTGCTGTCCCAGCCATAAAACCAGTTCTGCAATGAGAAGCCTTGCGGAAAGGATGAGGGCCTCTTGTCCCCACACCACACCTGCTAGTTCTTAGCATATCCCCTAATGTCACCTGTGGTAGAGGTAGGCTTTCCAGATGAGTGTGCTTACCCACCCCAACAGAAGCATGCAGCAAATGCTATCAAGCATCCATTGCACAGCAGAATCTCTGGGCTGCATTCAAATTAGCCAGCATCAAAGCCAAAGTGTATAAATCAGCCTGCATTTGAACCATCTAGCCCTCCTCTTTGCAGATTATATAGTCTCAATGGTTGTATCTTTCTGCCAGCCTCTTAAAATCTACAGGCTGGAACTTCACTGGAACATAGCTGCAGTCATAACTGGGGAAAAAAGCACATAAAGACTCATTTTCCAAATGTTTTTCGCCATTGGATGCTTCATTCTACTAAACTAAAGCAAAAGACCTCTGAAACTCCTTCGTTAACTTTTTCTACCCATAACAAACCGCCATTTCAGTCATGTATAGGTTATCATTCCAGCTGCCCTTCCTTATACCCTTTCTAAATGCACTGTTTTCTGCAATACAGAGACAAGGACAAAGCTGAGGGGAGTTATGATAGAGGTTTACAAAATCATGAGGATAGAAGATAAAGTGAGCTGTTATTCATCAGTTCCTACAGCACTAGAACTAGTGGGGCACTCATTGAAAACAGATCAGTTTAAAGCATTTTTTTATGCAGTGGGTAGTGACTTCTGGAATTTCAGCCTAAGGCAGAATACTGGACTAGATGGATTCTCTCTCCGTCAATCACCTCCCTTGCCCTGCTACCTAGGCGAAACGCAAGTAATAGAGGGAACAGTGTGACTGTGTCCTTTCAGCACTAATTCAGCAGCAAAAGAGCTGTTGAATCTCGCAGATTGGGCAAGTAAAGTGGAGCAATGGCTATTACAATGTGGTAACTTCCCCACCCTGTCAATGAGATTGTGATAGCTTGTCAGCTCTGCTGGCTTGGCAGCCTTTTCCCCAGCTGTAGTGCTGGGGGAGTGGTGTGGTGTGTGTCCTGTGTGTGCTGCCTCTTCATGTGGAGAAAGGAGCAAGGATAACATTTTGTATTTGATTCACTGCAGGTTGTCTAGGCAGACCTCTCTAATATGAAGGCTTCAGTTTATTTGTATGTATTAAGACTGCTTTGACCAAAAGTTGTTATTTTTGTTGGCAGGGAAGGGAAGAGTGATAGAAGGGCTCCTTAATATTATAGTGATGGGGAAATTGTAATGCAATAGGCAAACAGTTAAGTGTCTTCCGCTCTGGAGTACAAGTGGTAATGAAGTCAAGCTGACAGCCTCTTCAGGAATGTAGNAGGGGAGTCCTCTAAAAGGCAACATTGAGTGAAGCAGAAAGAGACAAACATTGCGCACTCATTTGACGCTCCCTGCCTGGGCCTGAGAGAATGGGAGCATTTCCAGCGTTGGCTAACTTGGCTCTGCTTGTCTCTTCCTTTCTCAAGCTGCTAGGTGGTGGACAGGTGGGAGCTGAACCACTATAGCACAGGCTGAGCCATCCTTTACAGTGCTGTGAAACCCACAGGTGGCTGTAAAGATTTGAGAGCAGGAGGCTCAGACTGAGGAGCAATGGTTGCCCAGTGTCCTGCCTCCCAGC
>WAAD01023417.1:232105-246351 GCA_013389945.1 Fregata magnificens | reverse complement strand
CCAAAAAAACCAAGCCTGGGTGAGCTGCTGTCTGGGGGCAGCTGAGGTCTTCAAACTAGCTCAGTGGGATGGGAAGGGCATTGTCCAGCTCTTATCTCTAATGACTTTTGCAGGAGCAGTCTCTTTCTCCCAGCTAAGGGCAGTAGGGTTATTTCTGTGAATGGTGTCTTGTGAGGAAAAAGAAAACACCCTACTAAACTAAAAGTCAGATACAATATTTTTCAATCTGAGAGTTATTTAGACTTTGTGTGTCCTTTGCAAGACACAGAAATCCTCAGTATAAGGTTTAATGGCTCAAGGGCTGAGAGAATAAGAGGTAAATAATTCTTACGTTTGATATAGAGGGCTTTCTCCTTGTTTGTCAGATATGATAGACGTCACCCACTGGTTGCCTATTGTTATTCTGTTGTTGCTTGTCACAGTCACACCTTCCTTTGAATCCTATTCTTCTCTGGTTTTTTCCCTCTCTTTCTTTCTCTCCTGGCACCAGGCTTGCAAGTAATTTATGTATGACAATACAAGACTAATTCTGTTATTATGTCAAAGGGAAATTGAATCTGGGGCTTTAGAGCTGCATCTGGGAGAAATCTTCAAATGAATCTGGAGTGTAGGAAAACTCCGTGTTCGATTCATTCGCTTGTCACACTGCCTGCCAGATTAAGTCATTATGAAGGGCAGAGAGGAGGACAAATGAGGAAAAAAAACCCCACAGGTGTTAGACTGAGAAATAAAAGGGAAAGGAGGAGAGGACAGAAGAATGAAGACCAAAAATAAAAGGAACAAAACTGAGATGGCAAACATGGTAAACTAAGATATTGGCAGACCATTCAGCTAAACGTTCAAGTATGTACTTAACATTAAGTGAAGCAAAAATGTAGCTGAGTCAAAGGTTTAGACCATGCCTAAATGCCCAACCAGTGTAGGGAACAGTACTGTCCAACTCTGACAGTTATGGAGAGCGGTACAGCCCTGCAGAGCCATCCTTTGGTCTGACAGAGCTGTCTATGGGTGATGCTTCATCTCCTTGCATGTCCAAAGAGGTAAGCACTTCCAGACCACAGATGGATTCAGCCACTTCATGGAGGTTCTGTCCCTTTTCATTGGCAATAGGTAACTCAGTTATGTCCACTGAGTCAACTAGCTGAAGTGAGGTGGCTTGTATCCCATATGTCATCTTCATCTTTTGCTACTCTTATTTCTCATGGTTTGCTTCATGTGTCACCAGGCTGGAAGGCAAAGAAAGTGAATAAGCCTTAACTGGGATCTTGAGTGGTGGTGCCATGCAGGTTCGGTTTTGCTGTATCAGTGCAAATGGGAGCAGAAATGCAGGGATTGATAGGACAAAGGATAGAGCAGATTTAGATCCTTGATGTCTTTTACCAGGTCAGTTGTGCTACATTCAAACAACAGGTTAAAGGAGAAAAACTCATCGATGGTATTGTATTCCCAGTGCTCAGGGAGCTGGACTTTCTTTGATGTGCCTGAACTGTAGCTACAAATAACATCTTCACTTTGTACGTTAGAGGATGTTAGAATGAATGCAGTTCCACTCCCTCCTTCATGTTGCTCAGGCATAATTTGCACAGAAGTGAGTGCATGCTTAATTACTATGAGTTTGTTTATGGCACTGTTTGCACAACTTCCCCCCAGCTATTGTAGAGAGTTCTGCTAATCCTGTGTGTACAAGGACTGGCAGCTTCACTGTTGTCCCACACCTCTCCCATTCAGCAGCATCTATCACTTCAGTTCCTGATGCTGCTTTACTATTAATTGGCTTGTGTAATCTCTGAGATTGTTATTTATTAATAGATTGTTCTGAGTGCAGCGAAGTTCATTATTTAAAGCAGGAGAATGAGAGGGATCCAGAGGAACAGATGGATGCATGGAAGTATCAGAAGAAGGACTAGTTAAAATTCTAGGCATGTGCTGAGCCTTGACAAAGGATGGAAAACAGAATCAATCATCATTATCTAGGAGAAAAGCCATCAGTCTGTGTTAAAAATAAGCACTTTGTGTATTAAGCTCATGATGCCAGACTTCCAAGAGTTTTGACTGGTAGCTGCAGACCCCGAGGTTAGACAGATGACTGGGGAGTGCTGCTGGGTCCACAAAACCACAGAGGAAAAGGGAAGAAGATATATAAACTTAAAAATACAACGAGAGTTGTTTTTGATGTCCATCTAGTTCTGACTGGCTGTAGACAGCGGTATTCATTTATGGCTCTGTTGGTTAAAGTCACCCCCGAAATGGTAGTGCTGTTTAAGATTACTGCAAGTCTTTCAGATACTAAGGACTGCTTTCTGCATCAGCTACAGAAAGCAGGCTTGGAAAAGACCCCTAATATTTATCCTATTAAAGGAACTTTCCCATTGGAATGATTTTATTTCCCACCAGACTGCTCAGCTGACTTTGCAAGGTGGATTCTCAGTGGAAACTGATAATTGCCTGTAAGTGCTGTGAAGGTGTCAACACCAAATAAGGGAAGTGTCAAATAGAAAGAATGGTATATTTGGGAGCTACAAGGGATTGTTGAGTCAGCCAAGCCTTAAAGATGGGTAAAATGAGTCATAGCAAGGCAAAATTACTGTCACACTGAGTTGAGGACAAAGATAAGACTAGAATTTAAGAATTATAAATCCTATACCATTCTCTAAACCCTAGTTCACATCATGCTTTTTTTCACTTAGGTAAGTTGTTCTGATACTTGCAAACACAAAAGCTTTCTTCCACAACAAATAAAATTAATATTAAACATAATATTTCTGTTGGACCCCTGCATGTGAAAGCAAAGGTCAGTTCCATTCTGAACTATTGCTAAAATGACTCTAATTACATCCAATTTCCCATACATGTATTTATCTCCCATTAGTAGGCCCTGAAATATTCAACTATAATAGTCAAGCCAGCAAGCACTGCTGCTCTGAGCTACCTCTCAGTAATTGGTTAATAGTAGAGCTGTTTGGTAACAGGTAAACAGATTTTTTTTTCTGAACCTAAAGCTTATATCATGGCTGTTCCTCTGGACAAGGTTATTTCTGGCTCTCTTCTGGATGCACTTTTATCTTGAATCCATGATGTGTTCCTGGACCAACGCAACATAAGGCACAGTTAGCATCTGCTTTCTTTTCTCCTTGCTTGGTGCTTGCCTTAACTCCAAAGTGTGTGTTTGGGACTCTTGCTGTGTGCATGCCATGTTGACATGGGAGGGTTTGCTACAGGTTAGTTAACTAACCCAGGTACAGAGAAACAGAACACAGACCCAATTTGTATAGTTGTCTAAAGACCTTTTTCTGAAAAACCTTCTTCAGCTTTCTTCTAAACTTTGAGATTTCCTGGCATGTAACCTGTTAGGCAGTAACACTTCTCCCTCCCCCAGTGAGCACTTCTCCCTTGGAGCCATTTACAGGTTTTTATACTCTCCCTGTCTCCTAATACTGCTGCTCTTTGCATTGAGAGGGCAACTGAAGATCATCTAATAATGTACAATTTTACTTTGCTTTTTCCCCATCTCTTATTGAGCATAGACAGATTGCTCTTTAGCTGCATGTCCCCTTCATACCTGGCTTCCTTTTTTTATACCTGAAATGTCAGAAAGGGAAGAAATGAATAATGCTTTGTGTTCTTAACATCTGCATCTTTCACAAGAAAGGGGTGGGGGAGAAGCTTTGTGAGACTTTTTGTAAAGATCCTTCCAGAGTTTCTGTAAGAATTATGATGATGAATTCAAGACTGTCAGATCCATCAATGCTTCTGTGAGATATTTTGCACAGCACAGCAAAAGAAAATGATAGCTGGACATGTGGGAGATGAATCCTGAAACAATTCATTTGATGTTTTCTTAGTCCTTGCTTGGGACAAAACTGCTGCTGCTTTTCATGAGTTTTGTCTGGTACTGACTTCAGGTGTAGTTCTTGCTTGGGATGGGGCAACAGAGAAATAACTATTGGATAAGCAGAGGATACTCATACCATCCCATTTTGCCACTGATGCTCTAAGAGAGTCTTTCTCTTTCCACAGACTACATGAGAAGCCAGTAATGAAAGCTGAGTTGTGGGAGCTGCCATATTTTCTCTAGCAAAGGCTAGTTTTAAATTGTTCTGGTGAAAGTGTAAAAAGCCCCCAAAAGATGAACACTAATCTGTCCTCCATATTAAGTCTTATCCCAACATCTGAGAGTTAAGAAATTCCTTTATGATGACAAAAATATGACTCTCTAGCTCAAAATTTGCACAAGCTTAACCTAGCCCTCCCCAGCCAGGCCAGCACAGGCCATAAATAGTACTTACTGGCAAGGATAACAAATGAGAAAGCAGGTAAGTAGGTGTAGATGGGGTTTTGCATCTCCATTTGTTTCACAAGCTGTCTTCTCATTCCTTGTGTACCCCCACTCGGACATACTTATCCTTGGTAAATGACTGGGTACGGGCTGAACAGGGAAGAGGAACAGAGGGTGGTGCAGTTTGCAAAGTGATGTGTCCTTAAAAACCTCATGTTGAGGCTGTGGCCAAGCTAGAGAGAAAGCTCAGGTCTGCACTCTGGGAGGAGGTAGTTTTTCCGAGTTAGTCTCTATGGAGGTGGAATAGAGTATTAGCGGAGTGAGTAGTGCATGAGCTGGAGATGAATTCTCCCCCTCTCATGATGAGTTTGTCTTACCTAAGTGGGATTTGGGAGCACAGCTTCCTCAAGGTTTCTTTTGCCCTTCAGAAGAGCTATCCTAGTAGGGAGAAAGTAATATCTGCAAATGCTGCCAATCCATCATAAAGGTAGTGGATCAACCCAAGTTCTCATATATGTCCTTGGTGCTCATAAACCATTTGGACCTTGGTCCTGAGAGACAGGGCGGTTGCTTCTCTTTAGCCTCCCCTCAAGGGGAATTTGAGCGGAACTGGTGGGGGTGATGGATGGTAAGTTTAGAAAACTAAGTCTGAGAGATCAATAGAAGAATATACAACCAATGCATCATGCAAGCTCTTCTTGTCTGTGCAGCACTAAATCAAAAATAATGAATGGCAGGCTTTTCAACCTTGGCACCTCCAGTCTTCCCCAGTGGAACAGCATCCAGTGACTGATATGGATTATGCTGCTTTCTAGCATATTTCCTTTGCTTTCCTAATAATTTTGGCATTGAATCATGATGCTCTGTTTTTAATATCCTTTCCTTCCTCCAGTGCTACCTACCTCTTTCCCCATGTAACTTCCATCTTGCAGGCACATTGCCCATCTTGCATTGCACTTGCTCATAGTGTATTCAGGCAATCTATTGCAGGCTGGGTTCCTCTGGAGCTTACACTGGTTTGTTTATTTCTTAATTTCTGAGTGAGTTACCTCTACTGGGGGCTGTGTTCCAGCCACATGAACAGTCAGGTGTGTCAGGAGCTTTGAATTCCCCTCTGGTTGTGAGCTGACTACTGCTGGTGATTGTCAGACCCAAGGCCTCTCTGGAATGGGAATGCATGAGAAGGTGTGGAGAGGATGCTGAGTTGGCACCAGGTCTGGCAGCCTGGGCTCTACAGAACTGCTGCCCTAAGGTTAGCAAATGGCATCTGGTGTTTCTCAGGAGTTGATGTTTTTGAATCAGAGCAGGAATTCACAGGTGAGGCAGAGACTGACTGCCCTCTTCCATCATCCCCTCATTCCTTTGCAAGGTTGTTTACACCATGAAAAACAGGTGCCTTATTTTATTGTGTTATATATTTGTAATAAATATTCTCAGTAGCAGCTAAAGTGACACTGATCTAAGTGCTGAAATTTTCCTGGGTCAGATCTCTGTGGTTGCTCCATTGGGAATATCTACATCTGCTCTGTACAGCTCAGTTGGCCCAGCTGCAAATGATGAGTGTCTGCTTTTGTTCTTGTGCTCTTGATGTAAATCAGTTGTAAGTTTTGCCCAGTCAGTAGACTTAATGCCACTGTGACAGAAGCATGCAAGGATACAGTCAGAACATTAGCTTGCCAAGAAGCTTGTGAAGTTACTCTTAAAAATGGCATAGATTAACCTGTTGATGCAGAAAGGTAATTGGTTGTATCAGGGCTGAAGTGGCCAGGAGTAAACCGCTGAGGGGCTTAAACAGCTACAACTGCTTCGTGACCATCAGATTTATGTATCATGGAAAGGCAGTCCAGGCTTCTGTAAAAAAAGCCTTGAGAACCACATGGGAAATTTCTATTGCATGTCTGCAATTACATCATGACTGCCCTGAAAGCAACAACAAAATTGTCGTAGGCTTGTGGAAGGACAGAATTGAACAGCATCTTAGAACACATGTGCTGCAAAAAAATATTTATTACAGGATGGGGACAATGAGAAAGGAAAAACCTAATTCAAAATCATGACAACAGCACACCCCTTGAGAGAATGCTGAAAACACACATCCAAAAATAAACTCTATTGAGAGAGACAGTATTAGAGAGAATTGCATCTTGATCTGGCTCTGAATGAGAGCTTCCAGAACAAAATAGGAGAGGCAGAAGATCTGTGTTATCTATCAAGTCAATTGATGGTTGTATCCAGAGCTTGGCTCAGTAATAAATGAGAATGCCACTCACCTGGTTTTCTGGTCTATTTAGAATATTTTTAGAACTCTTTTTGAAAAATATTCTGATTAATCTCTTGAATTTTCCTTTGCTCACTGAGACTTAAAGCAACATGGAATTTAATTATACTGTGACTGGAAGGGATGTAATGAAGGCAGATACAAATCCTTGTGACAGCTTAGAGTGGCAGTGAGAGTATTTATCCATCTAGGAACTGAAATGACGAGTGCTGTATTAGTGCCTGAGCCTTTTGCAAGCAAAAATGGGATTTAGCTGCCAGCATGGGTAAAGCAAAGGAACTGAGGTGGTGTGAGAGCCCTGGAAAGATGTGATTGCAAAACTGTCCCAGTCAGGCTTGATGTGACTTGCCAGAAGTCGCATGCAAAGCTGGTGGTACCCAGAACTCAGATCCCCGAATCCTAGCTTAGGGCTTCAAAACCTCCTCCTCATGTTCGTCAAGCAACCTAGGAATGGGCTTCTCAGTGATAAAATAAGCTTCATGGAGGCTAACAAGATTTCAAGGGCTATACTCTTTCGGATGCTGAATTTAGGGCTGGTGCTTGCATCGAGTGGGACGGATGCCTGAGCAGATGCAACCTTCTCTGCCCACATATGCCCAGTGGTCTCTTGCCTGTGTGTGTCGCCACCTCTCCACACCCCCCTGTGGATGTCTGTACAGGTAGCTGGTCCCTTATGGTCCCTTTAGCGCAGCTCCTGGAGTGCTTTGCTGCTGGAAGAAGATAAATATTTGTTAAGCTGCACCTGCTTGCTTGAATAATTTTCCACAAAAGGAGGCCACTTACCAATAATTCATTACCAAACCTTTGTTAGCATAAACAAAGCTGTAAGAAGTAAGCACAGATTTCCCTGTTCCTTACTGTTTATTGGCTGTGGTTTCTATTAAGAGTTACCAGTACATCTTCTCCTCTCTCACTTTCCCACATCTCAGCTCTGCAGCATAATCTTGTCATGTTGTGGACATTTATATCTGTTTTCTTGGCTTGTTTTTACTCTAGTCTAAAGAGAAAAACAAAACAGAGCTTCCTCATTTGGAGGAAAGCAAATGGGCAGACTGCAGTCTGATCAGGAGTGCCTGGCAGAAGGCACAGAGCCATTGCTCAGCATTTCTCCCTGAGCTCCGTAATGTCAGTTCCTCCCACCCAATGGCACTTGCTGAGCGGTGGAGAAGGAATAGGTCAGGCCCGTCGGTGCCATGAGCTAGCTACATCAACTTGGTGATTTCTAGAAAACGCTTTTTTGTAGCCAGGACACTGGATAAGAGTCTCTCTCTAACTTCCAGATCCATTCCTTTTGGTCTGTTACCTTTGAGACTTTTTATGTCTTTTTCTTTTTTTTTCCCTCCCCCTGTGCCTGCTGGCCATCTAGAGAAAAAAGTGTGGCTTGAGTTAGAATTTGGCAAATCTATGCTAACAAGATGAACTAGAAGTTCCCACTACCCATTTTGATGTTCTCTCACCATGAAGTGTGAATAATAGATGGGGAGAAAGGCATTTTCTGTTTCATGCTTGAATTTCTCTCACACCAGTTAGTTTCCATCATGCTTTCTGCAGAAGAATTGAGCTTGGAAATGCTTTGGCTCAAAATTATCTGAAGTTCTGGGGAACTAAGGGCAGGAAGTTAAAAGGAAAACCGCAGATGCCTTCTACAGTGTACTTGTATAGTTAATTTCTTGCATCTTTAGAAGACCTTCATTTGTTTTTCATTTTGGTCCAAGTTGATGTCTAGTAATGACTCACTGCAGCTTGAGCTGAAAAGCCATTGGCTTGTAAATTTTATGGAATGAATATAGAAGGGAGAAATTATGGTTATTGTCCACTCATTCTGTTGTTGCCTCTGGCTGCAGTGTCTTTCAAAGCTGCAGTAGGTATGTCCTTGACTGACTGTTATCCTCAAGATATTAATGGAGGTTATCTCACTTCTTTTGCAACAGGTTTATTGGCACATGCCCTGCAGTCGTTAGCTGGGACATAAGCAGTGTCTAAGCTATGACCTGCCTCTCAGTTCTAGCTCACTGAAGTAATTCCTGAGATCTCCTGTATGGAGACATTCCTGCCCCCAAAGTTCATGCTGAAATCTCAGGAATGAATGGGTTTGCAAAAGCAGTGATGAGACATCCTGTGACAAGAGCCTGTAGCACCTGCCAAGAAGCTCCTGTTGCACCGTACGCTAGCAAAGATGTCAATAGAATCAGTAGAAAAAGTCATCTTTGCTTTTTTGTTTTCTTTCTGGTTTCTGATTTTAGCTTAAACCTATAGCAAGACTACTAGATGCTACTTGCTACCTAGGGCTGAGGAGTTTCTATACCAAAAGTGGTTTTCCATATCTTGCTACATACCTCTGTAGACCTTAAAGAGCAAAGCAATTTTTGCTCTTATTGTCTTTATGGGTCATACTTTTTCCTTATGCAATGTATTATTCTATGTACCTCACAACATCCTGCTCTCTAGTCACAGCAGTGAGTGGTCTTAATTGAGAGACTTTAAATTAATGTTGCTGTAAACCTTTCATAGAGAAGGCAGTGTGTGGGGAAAATAACAAAAATATCCAATGCAGTGATTCACTCTCATTTGCTCATGAACTGTCTCAGTGCTTGTAAACCAAAGAACCAATATTTTGTAAATAACGTCTGCATTAGACCAACTTCTCAGCTGGGGTAAGCTGGTGACACACTAGGGTCACAAGAACAACACTTTTTGCAATAGCTGAGAATGTCTCTTGATGTCAAGTGTAAATACTTCAGTTTCTAGGGAATGTGATCCCATCTGACTAATGCAGAGTCAAGAAGTGAACTGAGAGCTACTAATTGCTTATTTCAGCAGCGAAAAGCTTGTGCTTTTAGCTCTGATTGTCCCAAGTTCAGTGTCAAGCAAAGCAAAGAGCTGCAGCTCTACAACAGATAATATAGGGGAAGGGTTGTTGCTTGTTGTCCTATTGTTTTTATCTAACATTGTGCTTAAGTGATGTGACTCTAGCCCCTCACCGTGGTCAGGTGCTGCTTTGGCTGTGCTGAGAACCTGGGGAGCAAGGGGTCACTTTGGGGTGTCCCCAACACAGAAGGAGAAGTGTGGCTTCTAACAGCACCTTGTAGAGGAAGTGTTGGCAGACGAGGGAGTGTTGGCTGCCCATCCTTCCTTGGGAAAAGGTGTGCACCATTGTAAAGTAACAGTTGAGGATTCCCTGTCCTTAAGTAAGGACATCTTAATTAAGAGCTGGAGAAGTTGATGAACAGGAGCCTTTTCATATAGTTTCTTCTTGATGGTAGGACGGGGTTATTTTTTTTGTTTTGACTATTTCAAGTCCTTGTGCTGCATGGAAGGATCTATACTTACCCCAGTCTTGTCCAATTAAACTTGTTCCTGATGTGCTTGGAGATTGGGGAGAGCTGTCTGTCCCTGTCATTCACCTGCTGTCTTAGGCTTGGGGGTGTCTGCATAGCAGATGTACCTCTCAGATCAGAAAGATTCAGAAAGGCGTTCATCACCATGATTACATGGGGGATCGTTGCACAGAAAAGACTGCACTTCCAACTGCAGATCCAGAGAAGCAGAATTAAAAGGCAAAACATAAATAGGGAGGAAACAGAATATTTCTAGTGCTATTTTCAGTTCAAAGGCCTAGGTCTAATACTTTTCCTCCCTGAGACTCTGCATGACCTTAAGCCAATCACTTATGCTCTAAACAAGGTTTGATTATGTTGATCACTTTGTCTCAGGATGACAAATACTATGTGAGAGCTAAGTATTAATATAACTTTTAATCAAATGCAGCCATGGATGCTTTACTGCAGCCTTTATAGAACAAGTCCACCCCTTTGCCAGGGTCCTTTGGGAGGGAAACCTGCTCTGTGTCCTGTCCCCCCTCACAGTCCCCTGCCCAGGATAACGAAGGGCCTGTCCTCGGTGGGCAGCCAAATGCTGCTCAGGATGAGGGAACACAAATACATTACTCTTGTAATGCTTGAAACCAGATGAATCCCTGGCATGGGCAGACCTAAGCTTGAAATGTACACATATTAATCTCGGTGAAATCGGCATACGTCTGCCACAAAGCAAGAGCTCTTTAGTGACCTTTTGGAGAACCAGCTTGATAGCATTTGGGGTACTCGTGTCCCAGTCTAGCAGGAGAAGAAAGGTCTTGCAGTGAGCATGAATCACCCAGCTGCTTTTGCTCTGGCCCAACACCAAACTGCATACAATTCAAAAGAAATTGTTCATTGGGTAGGAGTGAAGGATTAAGTGTAGTGCTTGCAGAATTGTGTGATAATATAATGCATTTTATTCTCTTAGGGCTATTCATTGAAGGGAATCCAGAAGATTAGACGTTATGCTGGCATCTTTCAAACTTGCCAGGAGATACAGGGTCTCTTTACAGACTTGCTGTCAGGCAGTTTGATTGTGAAAATGAGCACCTTCAACACTGCTGACTGAGCTCTTGAGCTATAAGGAATTAGTTTTTCTGGATGGTGAGAGTGGCGTTTGTACTCTGGGATGAATGTGTGAAGTTGGATTCCCACAGCTGACTGACCACTAGTAATTCACAAGATTCTCAGTTTTCCCCTCTATAGAATGGAGCCATAAATTTTCTGTGTTTGAAAATCCTAGGATGAAAGAGGGAAGCACAAATCAATGGTTGTGGTGGAGGATATAGAGCAATATAATTGATATTCTCATCTCTCAGGTGAAATGATTTAGTGTTTTGTTTTTTAAAAAGCATTGAGATTTATAAACTTGTAAGGCCAGGCTCTCTTCTGGTGTAAACTGACATTGCTATTTCAGTTTACATCAGCCGTGATTCTGGGCCATGGCTGGATTTCTGTAGCTTATTAATAGGCTTCTGTTGACTGTTATTTGTACTAAGCAAGAATTTCTGTCTGGTAGTCTACATATCTTGAAAGCTATTCTTCACCTGAGGCTGTGTTGATAAAACTGATTAGCAAAAGGAAGGCAGGCAGGAAGAAATGTGTTCATGGTGAAAAGGGCATTACATCAAGCTAAAATTCAGGAGAAATGCTGAGTTCACAGAACATATCAGGAATTATTAACCTTTTCATGAAAACTGTACTACACAATGGTAGGAATTTTGCCCAAGTTGAACTTCAGCATCTCTCTGACACTGGTGTATGGGGAAAATACTGCAGCAGCACCGATAGACAGTCTGATTTTTACTCTTACTTGACAGTTTCATCCAACTATTTCAGAGCACCTTTGCCTTAATGAATTTATCCATGCAACAACACTTGGCTCTGGTCAAATCTTTACCAGGTGATGTGTTACAGGTGAATTTCTCTGTATGGTAAAGACTGCAGTAGATGTTTCCAGTATGTAAATATCAGAGTCTGTGTTTCCTATTGTATGTATGGAATATCTGGAGGCACTAAAAGAGCATATGCCCTCTGCCTTCTTGTCAGCATCAGTCAGTGCAGCAAGTAGTCCTGCATCTCCTGTCACAGTCCTGAAACTAGACATGCTAACATGGTCAGATCAGGGTGTATCTGCACCCACAAGGGAAATAATCAGCTCTGCTAACCTCACAACAAACCATTTTAATGCTGGAGTCATTCATGCTCTTTTATCCTTTTAGAAAGCAATGCATACATCAGTTCTGTCATGGAAATGCCATTGAGAAACCAGAACTTAATCTGATATTGAGACATGCACAATGGAAAGTTTGGATCCTTTTGAAATGAAATATTTTGGCTTTGCATGTGTTTAAATGATATGTTTTTTCCTTTCTAAAAATAATGTTGGTTCTCTTCCTACCTCTTCTCCTGAAGCTGCATTATTTAGTTAAATAAAAGAAAATATATGCTTTTGGGAAGGAACATGCTTCCTGAATCCCCTGAAAATTAAATAACAACTTAACAGTAAAAGGTTGATTGATGTATTGTTTGACATCTAGAATGTAAGCAGCTACCTAGATGTGGCATGTCTGGCTAAATAATTTTCTGCCACTTTTCAGAATATACTGTTACCAAAGGTTACATGCTTGGTAAACTAAAGCATAATTACTCTGCATCACCATCTAGAGAGCATAGTTAGAACTAAGCCTCTATGTTCTTGCCAGTAAATGGTATAATCGTAATTTTGATGGGTATCCTTTCCGGTTTTAGTGCTATTTACTCTCCAAAGCAGCCCCTATTTATAATATACGTTCTATGGCCACATCTGCTTTGTCCATATGGGAAAGAACTTTAAATTTTTACTCCCCTTCCATATGGAGTAAGAGGCATTTTTTTTGGTGAATATGGGCAGCTTAGAATGGGGATAAATAATAGGAAACTCTCTTAGTGACAGACGCCCTATAAATGAAATATTCTGGCCTGTTCCAGAGCTGGCCTTCTCCCAAAGAGAACTGTGACCTACATCTTGGAATGTTGAATATTACCAATGACAATGCATGCTGCTGTTGTAATGCATATTGTGTTGTGCGTTTTTAGATGTTGCTACAAGAATTAACGATGTAATGATGAATGCTAAGCTTTGTTCCATTGCTCCAGGAAAAAACCTCTGTATTTGGCTAGAGTACATTATAGGATTACTTTTTGTTACTGAGGTAAAGTCCTGCGGGCCGAGATTTCTCTTCAGACAGCCCACTACTGCCACTGTTGCAAGCTGCCTGGGATCTTTCTGTGAATAATGGAACATTTTCATGTTTTAATCAGATGCAATTTTGCAAACGGTTTTTATGATTTAGCAAGTCCATTAAAAATGACATTTGTTCTGCTCTGACACTTGTAAGGAGCTCCACAGAGCATAAACACTGGAAATTACTTGTAGGGGAAGAAGATATTAAAATTCCCCAGCCCTCGTGTGCTTGTCTGAGAAATTCCGTTACCTTGTGCGGTGCCAGCTTGGAGCTGAGCCACTTGATGTGTCTGAGTTTTTCTCTGTGCACTGATTTGGGGCAGCTCCAGGCTGCTGCAGAGACAAAACATATATATTTATCATGGTCTGCCTCTCCTATATGCCTTACAAAAATATGTCTTAAGGCTGAAGAGGCTAAGTTTAACTGGATGGGGCACTTAACCATTCAGAGCAGAAGGCTTAGTAAATGCAATGAATCTTATTCAAGGCATGTCATGTAAAACAGCTTATGTACCAACTGGTCCTTCCCATTATCTCTCATGTTTATTAACTTAATTCATTCTATTTCTATTATTCTATATCTATTATAGATTATATCTATATTTATTCTATTTCTATTAAACTCTTCCAAGATTTACACAATGCTTAAACCAAATCCATTCATATTTCTGTTGAGTCCAGAGCAGTTTCAGAATGAAGATGGAGATCAGTCCCCTGCCCCTTGTTCTCCGCCTACCCCCATTTCCTTGAGAAATTACTGGGTTCCTGGAGTTCAGCTCCTTTCTGTGTCCCTCCAGGGATGCTCTTGAGGAAGACTACCCGCCCCATCATGTTTGAATATCAGCTTGGCACTAAAAATGACTATTCCAGGAGCCCTGTCTCTTTCATATGAAGCTAACATCAGCATTTCAGCTGTAATACACAGCCTGCAGATCGACAGCTTTCAGGAAGCATTTTTTTCAGGCTTGCTACAGTTCTTCTCACTCATCCTATTCAGACTGTGGTATGAAGTTCCTCTTGGTGGTGAAGAACTTTCCAACACTGTCTAGAAATGTATCAAATTGTCTGGGTTTTTTCCCCCAGCTGTCATTTTTGCACTGGTTTATT
>WAAD01023417.1:105932-230583 GCA_013389945.1 Fregata magnificens | reverse complement strand
CCAGGAATATCCAATATAAGCAGGAGATACCTCAGGGGAAACCTATGTAGGGTAAATTGGTTACCACTCAGAAAAATACTACACTGGATCTGATTACCTAGTAATTAGCCAGAGCAACCTGCTCTTATCCACCTGCAGAATATGTCCCCTGCTGGTCCCAGCTTTGAATGGATATTCCAATTCCATTCAGTCTTGAATCGGGCATCGATTTAATGCCCCACAGTGGCTAAGCACGCCGACTGGCAGTAACTTTTTGCAGAAATGCTCTGTTTAGACCAAACTCTCTGAAGTCCAGCATTTCATCCTATCCGCATCTCCCTGTCTTCCTTTTTCCCTTGTACAGGTCAGGGATTAAGGTTTTTCATTGTAACATGTGGGGATTTATTGTCAAATCTTTCTGAATGTGAAAATAGCTGGAAGTCAGATTTCCCATATTAGTTTCTAACCTCAAGACTAGAGAGATCTTGTTTTCTCCTCTTGAATATTTAACTATACCCACCATTAAAAAAAAAAAGCCAAACTGCTGATTGTATAAAGGGTTGGGGGGCAGTAAGAGTATTACTGGAAATGGCCAAGAAAGATTATTTCCTGGGCAGAGGGAAGTGCTGGTCATACCCAGAGATCACACTGGAGTGATGAAAGTCTGGGAATGAGGTTGGTGTTAAGGGATTGGCATGATTTCTTTGGCAGTTGTGTGTGTCCTTCAGGAACAAATCTCTTGTGGGTGCTAGGAGATCTTCAGTGGTGATCTTGGTAGCATCTGTGGAAGTAGGAAGCACTGGGA
The DNA here is from genome assembly GCA_013389945.1 of Fregata magnificens. Lineage (NCBI taxonomy): Eukaryota > Metazoa > Chordata > Aves > Suliformes > Fregatidae > Fregata > Fregata magnificens. The sequence goes on along the minus strand of WAAD01023417.1, from coordinate 229,799 downwards.
AGAGACAGATCAATATGTTGGCCACTGTCTTAGGTTACCAAGATATGGGCAAATACACAGCTGGGGGGAAACCTGACTGTCTGGAAACAGCAACCTTGGGCTTTGTAGAGCGGCAAGGTGATGAAAAATGACTCAACCTACTGTGAGACATTGAAAAGAGAACATTTGCCTTGATTGGGGACCATGGAGAGGCTGTGGGTTCTGACTGAAGGGCGGGGGGGAAGTCTGGAATCTGATTGCATTTGAGATGCACAGCAACTCCGAGGTCTCATACAGCTCTCTTGGCCCTGTGATANAACAGCGGGATGTGCCTGTGATACCTGCAGCCTTCATTTGTAGTCCTAGATGCTTTAGATAAGCATTAAGAGCTAGATCCTTGGGCTGTGCAAATTGGCTGCATTTCACCACTGAAGTCAGTAGATCTATTCTCTGTTAAAATACTTGAGAAAAATCTCACTTATCTGCTCCCTAGGGCTGTATTAGGTGAGCATCACACAATCTTTAATGTCTTTCTCCTCCCTCCACCCCAGTAAGACAGGAGAGTACTATTATCTCCAATTTTCCTGATGGGAAGCTAGAGTGCCAAGCTGGGTTCTGGCAGCTTGCAATGTGTGTGCTGTAAGTCTCATCAGACACTGTCCGCAGCCTGAGGCACAGAAATCTCTCTGCAAATCTCATCTGGCTGTAGACCAGGCTGTGATCCTCAAAGACATTTAAGTGCCTAATTTCTACTGAGGCATTTAGAAGCTTAATCCTTTTAAAGAGGTGGTTCAAAGTTGCTAGCTGAAATATCTCATTGGGTTCTGTATCAAAGCAGGGAGCTGAGCCTGGAAGTCAGGATTAGCAGGCTAAACACAACCCCCCTCTCTCCTTTCCATTACTAGAGATTTCCCTGAATCAAACAACCAGCCTCTCTGCAGTCCCAGCTTCCAAGCCTGATGGTAGTTGTGACTTCCAGTTTTTTAGAAAGGACTGACCTTTCTCCTTTTCAGAAGCTGAAAGAAAAACCAGCACAGACAGGCAGCCAGCATTCCTACTGGAAAGGCTTCCCCCCTCCTGCTCAGATTTAAACCATCACCACAACTAAGTAATAGAAACAAGCAGACTGAAAAGCAAAAGCTGTGTGATGCTTGATGTCTTGTAATGTGTTAACAAGCCCCAAATTTACACTGTCAGTAAGAAACCCCAAGGAAAAGTGGAAGTAATTCTAACCAGGGGAGTGTCTCCCATCCTGCTGCTCCGGCTTTCACTTCTCATTTTGGCAAACAAAGTAAACATGGAAAACAGTGTTTGTGCAAATTGCTCTTACGGAAAATATGGACTTACTTTGAGTCTCTTGAATTTGTGTTTTTGGCTGTGGTTGCACAACAAAGGGAAACTATTTTATTGAGATCAAGGCTGAAAAGGAATGGCTGTTTGCCCACAAAATAAATGGTATGGTTATCTTCTCATCCCCGACCAGTTTTGATTTGAATTAATCTGCCACTTGAGCGTTCAAATCCCTTGGGTTGCCTAAGAAATGACACACTAAGCTTATAACATGAACTGTCTATGCTCTGCTCTAGAGCTGCCACTGTTCTGGAACTGCAGATCCATGTTGGGGTACCGTGGGGCTGGTGGTGCCCCAACATGACCACACTGAGAGTGACCCAGACTGGGTTGAGAAACACATCTCGTACTCAGAGCGAAATAGTTATTTGTCCTCTGCATTAATCTGAGTTTTCTGCTCCTTTTTTTCTGTCATCGTGGAAGCATTCATCGGAGGGTTTACAGGTTAGGAAACGGATGCGCTTTATTGCCACTGCAGGAACACGTGTGTGTAGAGGCACTCTCTTTGATTTCTGCAATCTTTGCTGCCACCGCTCCTAGAACCAATTGGAAGGGATAGAAACTGGAGGAGGTATAGAGGGACCATCCAGTTTGCAGCGCCACAAATGAAATGTTGTAAAAAATGTCTGCCAACTGAGCGAATTCATTATTGGGGAGCTATTAAACAGTGGCAGAAAAGCTTTTTCTCTCAAGCTTGAAGAAAAAACATTGGTTCGGTTCTTTTTCTTACCTTTGATTCTCAGTTCTGGAGTAAGCTAACACTTTTAGCTAAGGGAGGCAAGAGAGATGCACCCAAAAGGACTGGTGGATGTTTGGGATCCCAAAGCCACAGCAGTTGTTACTCCCCAGTCAAACATGACTACCCCCAAGCTAATGGACCTGTGGAGTTCAATGGCTGGAAGGAAAGATAAATATTCAGGTCTTACCTCTAATACAAAAGCCTATGAACAGAGATGACATTTCCTGTGTGTTCTCTGCACGTTCCGCTCTTCCTTGTATTAATGTAAATAGAAAAAGAGCTTGGGTCTGGGAGAGAGCTGACCTCACCACCTGCCCTTCCTTTTTTTCAGTGCTTATCCCAGGCTCTGAAATTGCTTGGTTTGAATGTCAGGAGTGCAGTAATACCTTTTGATATTAATCATCATAGGTGCAGGGGAAATAAAAAGAGAGAAGGCATCAGCGTAAAATGAAAACGTAAACTAAGTTTGCGCACATTTTGGCTTGTCTAAGGTTATTAGGTCTAACCTCCAGTGCTGTTCTGCATGTTATCTTCATGCAAATCTTAACCTACTTTCCACTGCTTTCAAGCTTTCCTGCCTTCACTAGGAAATTGCGTGGTGGGTTTGTGTTCACTGCTGCACTTTAATTGATTTTCTTTTGCTTGTGCGCTCCCCCCCTTTTGGGGGGGCAGAGCAGGAGCAGGGTTTGTAATTGCATTTCAGAGTACCCTGTTGACAACTGTTTGTTTAAAACCAGGAAGCAAAACCTGCTTTCCAGTGGCTTTTCCCCTTTCTTGCAGAACATTCAGATCCATGTTGTCTTTTGTAAATATTTTCCATTTCCCTCAATTTCTACTTGTCTCTTTTTAAACAAAGAGCAGCAGCGCAACTTTTAGGGCCTTTCCAGTTTTGCAGATGTACGAGTGTTTCTGTATTTTTTTTATTTGCAGAGGTTTGCAATCCCTGCAGTTTGTTTTGGGGTTCCTGACTCAAAGGTCTTGGAACAGATCTTGATGGGTAATCATTACAGGGCATTCCAGCTGCAAAACTGTGCAAAGGCACATTTTTATGGTACTGCAAGACCATCAGTTGGCCCTTACTGGAAAAACTGAGGCTGGGTCATGTAACATGGTATATAGATTTAGTTAGAGGGTCCATAAACCTTTAATATAGGAAATTCTAATTAAATGGGCCTTAGGACAGAGAGGTTTTCCACAGCTTTGTTTGGGTTATAAACATTTTGTAGAGGAGGAACTGTATCAGACAAATATTTATTATTTCCTAACTAATTGGTCTGCTCTGGCAATGATATCATTGGAGTTTACTGCAGCTAAAGGTAAAAAGCAACAGCGTTTAGTCTGCACTAAATGATGCCAGAGAATTTCCTTGTCACTGGTACAGGCACGAACTGGTGAAAGCCATGGTGGAGACGTGCCTTCTTTAGCTCTGGATGTGTTTGATATGTCTCACGATTTGGCCCTGTCCGCATATTGGTTAAAAATTCTGCACAAGTTGTAAAAAGCGCAGGTCCATTATGGCTGGTTACTGTGCTACAGCAGCCTTCTCTGTCTAGGGCTATACTTCCAGATACATCAGGAAGGATTAACTCTGCTGCATCTGCAGAGTGCAAGATAAGCAGGAGAGCTGCTCACCTCTCCCAGTCTGCCCAGGGGCCACGTAGAGACCAGTCTTGTTGTTTGCAGGATGTATCTTTTCCCCAAAGCAACAGAGAATGCTATTCTTAACCAAAATCCATCATTAGAATCCTCAGCCAATGCGAGGGGAGGGAGGCAGAGGAGGGATCAGAATAGCTACAGGTGGCACAGAAAGGGAGGGAACTTTCTTGTCTCTATTTTTTTTAATGTTCTTTCTGAAAATGATTGCAATATTTTCAGCATCCCTGGACAGTCACTGAGTATTGATGGGTTCGTCCTTGACTTCAAGGCCTTGTATAATTTATCTCCTGTTAACCCTTGTGCTCTCATCTTTCCCCAGCCTGCACAACTAACTGTTCTGCATGACTCTTTTCCATGCCTTCATCCAAATACTTTTCATAGGAAAGTCTTCTGACTGTCTCTACTACCTTTCTGCCTTTTTCTTAATAGCTCTTCCTTATAATTGTTTTCCAGGAGGTGATGGGATCCTCTTGAAGATATAGGGAGCTGTATAAAAGACATCCTATGAAGGAAAAGGAGCAGCAAATATGGTGCTAAATGGAGAGGTATTGAGTGCTACTCTGTTATGGGACTTTTTTCTCTGTGGCTGTAGATGGTGTCTGTTTTACAGCTGTGCTAAAGCCTAAATCAGGTAGCTCTCATATGTTGCTGATTGCCTTTGTTTTATTCAGACTGCAGGGCACAGAATACATCCTCAAACAACAGTTTCATCTGTAAAGCTCCAGCCACTCTAGGAATGGACAAGACAAACTCCCCCGCTTTTGCATTCTGAAACATCAGGGGCAACAATGAGGTCAGTTTTTCACCTTGTTGCATTTATCGGTGGGATTTTGGGGTGGGGTCTGGAGTTTTTTCTGATAGATTCTTGAAAAATGTAATAAAGCAGAATGCGTTCAGGAGAGAAGGTAGACAGAGGTGATTCCTATTTCATGTTCTTATTGCAAGACTGGGAAGGAATGAAGGAAATCTTGAAACAAAATGTTGTGATTGCTTTTTCAATGCTCTGTAAAGCTTCAGTTCCGTGTAGGAGATCATGAGGAGGTTAGATCGGTTCTCTTATTTAATCCAATCAAATTCATTCTGGGTCCTGATTTTCTACCACAGTATGAAAAGTCTCTGATGACTCAATACAAGTCTGTTATTACCTAATTGCCTTTCCATAAGGCTTTCACCTGATAATTTGGATATTGTTACAGCTACTGAAACCTGATAATTCTTCTATACTGAAATCTGCCTGTATTTATTATTACTTGTGCTATGGGAACAGCTTAAGGCTCAGAGTGAGATTGGGTCCTCATTAATGACTGCTGTTGCAGGCACACCATAAGAGACATTCAGAAAACTAGGGCAAGAGAAGGGAGGCGAGGGAGTGTGGTGAGGAGGAAGAACATCAGGGTCTCTTATAAGGTCACTCTCAAACTCAAGCAGTGTCTGAGAGGACCCTGCTTTCTGCTGCAATCCTAAAAATGACAGCTAGTGTTTCATACCAAGCACTACACAGTAAGCGTGTTCCGTTTGGATTTTAAGTCTCTTTACATGTGAATCTGTCCTGGGCTTTCCACAACCTGGTGAGGAGAGAATTTCTCCTCAGGTTGCTGTGTAGTTAATAGTGGCTCTCTGAAAGATACATGCAGACTTTTGCAGCTCATTAGAAGGGTCATTAAAGAATTTGGTAATTAAACAGAAGGATACTGAACTGGTTGTTCAGCAAATCGCTCCTATATCTCTTTGTACTGCAGCTAAGGTTTCAGGAAAGGTTTCTCCTTGGATCCTTGAAAGTAATAGCGGGTCCTACATAAACATAATTACTGATGCGCGTGTCCCAGAGAAGATTGAGATGTTCATTACAATGAGCGCCTCTGCAAGAATAATCATGATGATGCTTAGTGTTTATGGCTAGGGTCTCAGGACCCAAAGCAGGAAGCATAATGTAGAAGACAAGATGCTGGAGCTAAAATGTTTGAGCGCAGCTCTTCATTCAACACGATGCCTATACATGTAGCTTTGCCTAAGGCATAAAGGCTGTCTTGAAATAGTCTGTGTTCTATAGCCTGGTGGCCTGCAGGTTTTTTTTCTCGCCTGGCTTTTTACACAGGATCTTACTTAGACCTGTGGATTGCTCTTCAGAGTACTGTAGGTTTGTCTATTCACTAGTTGCAGGGAATTCAAATTTTCTGAAGACAACCCTGACTCATAATTTTTTTTCTTTTCCCTTGGACAATGTCTGTCTTTTCACGAGTGATGCAAAGATAAAAATCTATTTGGGGAACTTTTGAACAGCTGACAGGTTTACCAAGGGTAGGTCATTCTCGATCGACTGTACAGCCCTCTACAAGAAGTGGTTGCCTGTGTGGATGAGGCGATGTAGTCTGCCATGATATTAGTAAAGCTTTTGATAATGTCTCCCAAGACTTTCTTATTTGGAAACTGAGAATGTAGGCTCTGAATAAACAGATTTTAAGGTGAAAACTGTCTGCAATAATAAGAGGCAACAGCCACGGCTTGTGAATGTGTAGGGTCAGATTGAACACTAGGGAAAACTTTGCTAGCAGGGCAGTGCAAGACTGCAATGTGCTACCTCAAGATGCGCTCTTCTGGAAGTTTGTGAAGGAAAGACAAAGCCACAGCTGACCTGCTCGTTTGATGGTGATTGTCCTGCTCTGAGCAATAGGATGGATTAGGTGATGTCTGGGGGTCTTTTCCAACTTTATGTGACTCTGTGAAATGCAACAGTGGTTGCGTTTAGCAGAAGTTAAAAATAACATTGGTAGACAGGATACTCTTAGGTTATTTTTTCCCCTCCCATCTTGCTGCTGCTGTCCAAATGATTCAGGAGATTTCTTTCCCTGGAGGTGGACAGGCACTGTGTGTAGAGACTGGCCAAGACTCCTGCAGAACCAATGAGGTAAAATAATGTAGAGCCCCCCAAAAAGGGGAGATGTAAATCTCTATTCAGATCCTATTAAAGACAATAAACTCGCTTTCTCTCAGCTTCAGCACAGCAGCTGACAGGCACTGTGGGCGTCTGCAGCGGTGCGAGGAGGAGGAGAAATGGGTACTTGGGGAGCTCCTCTGGTGATACAGTTGTTATATGCTCAGTTACCGATCACAGATTTTTCTGAATCCCATGGCTTATCAGTAATTTCTGCTTGCTCTTATAGTCTAACAGCCAGTGACTCTTTATTCATGTCTCTGTCACTTCTCCCCGGGAAGTGGTTAATCACTTACCAGTTTCTCTGGAAGATGGAGAGGGTTCGATCTCACTGTGGCCTGTTGTGTGCTTTGCCTCTCTGCTGAGCTGCTACCTGGAAAACTATATAGGGCAAAATATGAATGCTCCAGGGAAGCTTTCTTACCCCTGCGTAACATGAATCAGCTTCCTCGTAGGCCTGGCTTAGGTACCTGAAAAGCAACCCTCATCTTAAAAATGACATTAGCAGAGGAAGGATGCTGTCAGGAGGAGTGATGTTAGAGGGTCACCCTTGTCAGTCAAGCACACTGGGCCAGGCAGAGAGAGAGAGCAAGTCCTTATGCAGATGTCTGCAAGGCGAAATTTTGAATGAGTGCAACCTGGCAAATCATGGCTAAATGAATGCAAATTGCCCTAGATTCATCTAAATATCTGGAACTAAGTTAGCCTGTACCAGCCAATGTTTTAGCCCACCTGATTTGATGCTGAACAAACCACTAATTGGGAGTGAGGGGGCTCCTGAAACATTATAAAATCCCCTAAAGGAAGATGATTTATTTTTTGACAAGAAAGCTTTTAACCTTCCTGCAGCATTTTTCAGTGGAGAATTTCCTGAGGTTAGAGGCTTGTCTGGAGCAATCCTGAGAGCTGATCTCACTCTGTTCTTTAAGGGTTATTTTTCCCCCTCTGTCAAGGACTGACTATGTTAAGGTATTCAGGATAATTGGCAACCTCTAACTGATAGCCCTCTGCTCATCCATGAGGTGAAGTTGTTACAAGGGGAAACAGCAGTCGGGTGCCTTTTCCTTGGCTGCTTCTACATCTCCTTGAGCAATGTGTTGAGCCTGGCAGGAAAGTTCAGAGAGAAGCATGGGAGGGGATGGAGGAGGGAAGAGGTGGTTGACTCCCTCCATGTGGAGGAGGGTGTTGTGTGGGAAGGGAAGGGAGAAGAAAGCAAGCCAGCCCTAACCCAGGCGGGAAGGAATGGCTCTGCCGTTAGGCTGGAACCTGTCCAGAGTGCCGTACATATTTAGATAAAACTAATGTGACAGCTACGGGTTTCTAGAGAGGAACTGGTCTGGCCAGATTTAATAAGAAAAGCAATATGTAGTGTGAAGCTAATATAATTTCAGCCTATGAAAGAGACACCCAACCTATGTAGGCCTGAAGGATAAATGTGTAAAACTATTATAGCTGTCTACAGCATCGTACGTGCTGCTCGTGCTCTGACAGACACAATTATTTATTGTTTGTCTTACACTAGCACCTAGAGGCTTCCACCGAGATCTGGGGCCTTGTGCAGGGAGAAGTACTATCATAAAAAATTTATTGTCTGCCCAACAAAGGGGGCTAGTAGTGGCTGAGGAGGCTGTTGGGGAACTAACACCTGGCGCAGCTCTCACCGGCAGCCTCTGATGCCATTAGCCACAAAGGAGGCTTGAGCTGCTCCCAAGCCTGGCACATGGTCCCTGTCCACAGCGCGTGGGCAGAGATGCTCCCTGGGGGGCCTTCTGGACCTCAATGTTTTAACGGGGGCGCAGTCAGTGTTCACGAGGGGAGGCAGGGCATGCTGCACCCAGGTCTGCAGCTCAGCTCTTGCTATGCACACGCTGGAAACTCCTATCAGCTATTGCCATGATAAGGGTCAGTGGTGGGGATGCAGGGGATGTGTGCTAGAGAGCAAAATGTTGGGGCCAGCTGTTAGCCTGAGACCTCAGGCTTAGCTGGGGAGTCAGACGTGGGCACTAATTGCAGAGATCTTGAACTACAACTGAATGTCATGGTCATGAGATGGCAACAGAAGACTGTATATGGTAGAGACACTATATGGTGTCAATGATTTGTGTGGGCCCTCACATCTGTCTCAGAAATCAAATGCAAAGCTGCCAAAACCCTTGTGTCTGTGCATGTAACCCTGACAGATTTCCCAAAGTGAATTTTTAATTTGTACCTTCTCTCCACAGTGTCCTCCATAATATTCACCCCCAAAATATCAGGCTTTTCCCTACTACATAGTAAAGATTTAGCAGCATAAGGCTAGAGGGGAGGCCTCATGTTACTGAGACTTTAACAAATCATACTACAGAACGTTAACTGGTATGCCATAAAGTGTTACCATAATTAATTACAACTAAACTGCAGTTGTCAAATAAATGAACAAAGTACATTTCCTGATGCATTATCCTGCTCTCTTATTGTTTGTCCTCTTGCTTGTTAAGCTAGAAATAATCAGTCATTTGCAGTTGGGCTTGTCATTATTAGAGTGAAAGTGCCACTCCAGCCATGGAGTTGTAGGGAGGCTTGTGTGTGTGTGGATCTGAAATGAATGTGCTAACAAACATGAAATTATTAATGAAAAAAGCTCAAATGGTAGTAACATTGAGGTCAGGGTAATTTTCTTCTTTGGCCTTTATGCAATAACGGAGAACAAAAAAGTGTTAAAAGGTTGGCAAGATAGACTTATACTACTTTATGTCCACTTCTCGTCAGAGGTAAAAAAAAGAATTAAATTGTGGGAAGTGTGTGGATGGCATGTAAGGAAGAAGAGCAATAATAAAATAGGTCCCTCAAGGGATATGAGACCTTCTTCCAGGTAAAGGAGGGAAGATCTCTGCAGATAATGTGCAGAATGACCTTCCCAAGGTCTTCTCAGCATGATCTCCAGCTTCCAAATATTGGCAAAGCTTCACTGAAGAGGCTGGGATTCATCTGACTTACTCCAGTTAGAGCTCACCCAGCAATTATAAATAGCTGAGGAAAAAGTTAAACCTTGTTTTAGTCAATTTGGAGGAAATAATCAGGCAGCTAAGTCCCTTTCCATGGGTGTGATTGGGTTCATCTTGTTAAAAATGGCCTTGTTAGTTTCTAAAGCAAAAACTGATTGAGCACTAACCTGACAGAGCAGGAGGTGGTTGTGCACAGAAGTTTTCAAACTAGACTCATGAGAACTTTGCCTTGGTGTGTGCCCACGTGAATGTACACAGAGCTAGTAGGCATGCACAAATAGTGGATGTGCTTTCACAAATAGTTGCCTAAGCATGTAATGTAAGGCTGTGCAGCTGTTTACGCTATTGTACATGCTTGACTGGAACTATCTGGCCCGTGGCAGAATGAAAGGAGATTGTGACAAAAACATTAGTAGGATTCACTGGAGCTACTACCAGAGTGGGGTTTGTCTGTGCTAGCTGGAAACCTGATCCTGAGTCTCAGGGCCTGCAAAACTTGCTCCAGAACCCAGTCCTGCCCAGTGCTCTAGCCACTCTCATAGTAACGTGCTGTTTCAGGAAGGAGAAAAATATTTAGCGCCATTCTTATTTCCAGGATAATAAATACCCCCAGCTGAACACAGTCTCTCTCTGACCTCAGACAGTGGTACAACTCCTCAGACAGGTCCAGAGATGAGCCAGGGGTTGGTGGCTGATGCCTTGCCCCTCTTGAGGAAGGAGCAAGGAGACTTGGCAGCTTCTCTGTTGCTTAATGTCACTAGGTGGGCACTGTAATTTTCTGCAAGGCAGATGCTCCTGTCAGTTTTGTTGTTTCCTTGCCAAGATGCATGTTACCTCTGGGAGCCCTTAGGGGTCCATTTACTAAAGATAATTAATTAAATTAACAGCCTTTTGTAGGCGTGCTGGAGGTTCGTGTAACAAGTGTGCTTTGAAACAAGACGCTGGATTACAACAGCTGTTGGTAAACAATGTGCAGGTTAAAACTCTTGGCTACATCTTTCACTGGTATTAATCAGCAAACAGTCACATTGTGCCAATTTACCCTATGCAAGGACCCAGCTCCTTTTATCTTTCCTCTTCTCTTTCACATTTGCTCCCTCTCCACTAGGTGTAGAAAAACATGCATACCAAAGACTAAAATCTTTAGCTACTCCCTGTCAGCATGATTGCACATTGATTGTTCATCATCTTTCATATAATAGAATTAGGTCTCATTAAAATAATCTTTTTTTCCCCCATGAGCCAGACTTGTTCGGTCTCCTACTGTCTCCCCAAATTGCCCCTTGTTCTAATTGAGGAAATCTACCATTTGCATCCATTCCCTCCTCCTTGGAAGACAAGGAGGAGAAAGATGGGAAGGATCAGTTGCCGTGAATATTGCTTGCCACTTTAAATAGGAAACCAGCACCAACTACTCAAATACCCTCTTGTTTTAGCAATGATGGCCCTGTTGGGTTATAATTATCCATGGCTTTCCATGCCACTCCACTCAGGGTCATGGATCATAGCTTTGGAGCAAGACAACCTATTCAGCAGAAAGGTCAATCAGCTAGTAGAAGCTATTTCCTTTTCTGTTTAGCTGAAGGTAAAAGGAAGTGTGAGGTGGTCTGCATTCCAATGAACTCCGTGCCGACAGCTGTTTCAGCAATTGCTGCTGTGCTACAGAAAACCGCCTTTTTCATTCCCAGAGTTGTTGAGGTGCATATGGGCAAAACCAGAGAGAACAAAATAAGGACTTAGTAAAAACTTCCAGTGACGCAAGGGAAAACTTCAGGGAAACCTTTGCTTTGGGGTTTTTGGGAGCTGCTTGTGTACTGCATTAAGGCAGATTTTCTTTTAATTCTCTTTCATTCCTTTGAGTGACCAAAGTGGAGGGAAAAAGGAAGTAATATTGTATTTTTCTTTTTACCATAATTATCCTTGAAGAAATATGCTAATCTCATGGCATGGACTTGATTCTCTCATTCTCCTATCATGTCTATTTTGGGCTGCCTGCACTCAGGCTCAAGCCTGAACAAGAGGATTACAGTATTATTCAGAGAACAGCAGCAGCTGACTGGGACTTGGTAGTTTTTAACCCTTGACCAGTTCCACTGGTGAGTCATGACTACCTGCTTGTCCCAGCTGGCTGAACTGAAAAGGGCCCTAGTTAGGGCCAAGTCAGCTGTGGAGTAAGTCTGAGCAATTTTTAGCATGTAATGTGGGCTCCTGCTGTGAAAAAGGTTCAAATATATGCTAGAACTGACTGACTCCAAATTATAGGAGAGCTAGGACCGGGGTTTGAACTTTGTGGTCTGGCTGTGACTATATTGGAAGGTATCAGGATGCTGCAGGCTTTGGGTTGTTTTTTGGGAGTGGTTTTTTTTTTTCTGAGCTGTTACTTATCCCTCCCCAATCCCACCAGCAAACCATTGCTGATGGTTTAAAACGAATTAGAGAAAGGCGCACCTCTCCAGATCTTGTCCTTAAGTTCTAGTTTCACTTGTTTCTATAAGCACCTTCCTATTTTTCTCCCATCTAGCATCTTTTCTACAGGGATCTCAAAGCTCAGCTGCCTGTATTGTATTCTTTCTGTGCTATTAATGGATTGCAGCAGTCCCAAGAGGTCCTTTAGGCAAATAGGGCCTGTTTGCACAGGAAGTTTGCGGGAACTCCTAATAAAATACGGTCCTCAAGACTTTTACTGGCTAACCAGAAAAAGTTGAGTGCAAGATCTTATCTGCTCTATTGTTGTCACTCTCCAGGTACATAATGGGATGCAACTTTTGTTAATGACGGAATTGTGGCAGACTGAGGATTGAATCTTGAACTTCGCTATCCCAGCTTGGCATGTTTAATATCCAACCATCAGACACTTACCGGCTTCAGCACTCTTTCTCAAACAGGTGTTCAGGTACACTATATCAATAAGGATACCAAGACACGAGGAATCTGTCCCTCAGTGCACTGCCAGTCTGCATCAAGTCCAGTGTTATACTTGGATCTTCTTACATTACGCATCCCCTAATAAGCAACAGACAGAACTACTATGGCTGCTTTCTCATGCCTGCATGGTGCTTGCTGATTATACTAAAATCCCCAGTATCATCTCTGCCCATCTCACACACCAAAAATGCAGGACGTACTGCTGACTTAAAATGAGAGCCATGGGAAAACTAATGATGTGGGATCAATTTCCTTAGCATTAGTGATGTTTCTATATCGTCTCACAGCTGGGTGACTCTGCCTTTATGATGTAAATAATCTGCCATGATAAAAAAGAAAGAAAGCAGATTTGCTGGAAAAGACTTGGGATGCAAACTGCATTGAGGTTTAATGGACAGGAACAATCAGGGAAATGTAAGAAGGAGCTTTGTGTTTGAATGGGATGGAGAACCAGGACTCCTGGGTTCTCTTCCCAGCTCTGGCAGGCAGTGAGCTGCTGAGGCAGTGCAACAGTCTAAAAATTTTGGACTCTTACTTCCTCCCAAACTTTCTGCCTGACTTTAAATAACTAATTTAACTATGGCCTCTCTCTAAAGTAGAAACAATTGCAGAACTTGAGTGTTGTGATTTATCAAAGCCAGTAATGTACCTTTTAAATGAAGCATCAAAGTCAGAACATCATTTCTGGGCCTTCTCCAGATACTGTCTCAACTGCTTTTAAAGTCCAGATGGCATGTTGGTTAAAAAAAAAAACACCACCAAAAAAACCCCAAAAACCCTACCACACACAAACAAACAAAAAAACCCAAAACCTCACAACATGTTTGAGGAGACTATGGATATATAAGAGAGTTTTATTTTAATGGTAGGGTAGAAGGCCTGAGGGAAAGCCAAGACTGTCAAAGATCAAGAAACACCAGCGGCCAGGGCATGTTGTCAATGCGGAGGTTAACCTTGTGGAGGAGTGCTGTGTCTGGAGAGAAGTAAATCCCCTAAAGCTAGTCACTGAGCTGCAAATGCATAGGAGCACAGTTGAAGAAGGTTTTTGGTACTCCAAGGGCTAAGACCCCCAAGCTTGATGTTATTCAGGATGACCATTGCATGCTCAGCATCTCTGTAAACTCACCAAGCTCAGATGTACCACAGCTGAGAACCTGAACTCCCTTTGCTTTGCACTTTTCCCCAATAGCCTGAAAGGTACACAGCAGTTAAACCTTCCTCTGCTAATATTAGCTAGGAAAATATGAGATTGGAACTGGTTGAGGATGGGTTTATTATCCTCTGTATGACTTCTTTCCCCACTTCACTTGCCATGCTGCCATAAGGCTTGATGAAAGGGTAGAAAATCCAGCTGGGCTCTGCCTGCCATAGGATTCATTTATTTTCATAAAGGAGTCAAATTTCTATTGTTACATTTTCATCTACAAACCATCAATATTTCAGGGCAATGGCAAAGCCCAGAGTGGGGGAGGAGAGCTCCCTTAGTCTCAAGGCTCTTTTCATACTTAAAAGTTCACCGCAGAAAATTTGATGCTTAATAAATTGGAGCCTTCTCTGCTTTAAATCATTTTTACAGCAATTCCAGAAGAAAATATAATTATTACAAACTGGTCATTTGTAACTGAGAAATCTCATTAAATTGACTTCATGCTGGAAGGTCTGGTGGGGGATGGGAGGGTAGAAGAGGCAAAGACCTGACAGAGGGGTGGGAGAGAAGTCTCTTAATTACAGATTGATTATTTCTTGTGATTGAATGTAGAACATAATCAGCTCATCCTTTCTAGTGGGGCAGATGGGAGCTGCAAGGACCTTTTTGTCTTCCTTGACCTGTTAGCGGGGCATGCTAACGGTCTGGGGATGCAGAGAATAGCTGGTACCACTGGAGAACGTGCAGAAGCACATTTAGATGAAGTCATGGATTAGGGCTGCTTTTCTCCCCTGGGAGTCCGTCTGGGCCAGCAATTTAATGCAATGTTGTCTCATCATCATATCTTTATTTCACACTGAACTAACCCCATAGCTGTTGTACACCGCAACCAGCCTGCTTTGCAGCTGAACAGGGGAGATGTTTGGATAGCCATATCCAAGCTCGCTTTGAGTCAGCTGGCTCAGATACTGCCTGCAGTATCCAAGTTTGTCCGAGAAATTGGGAATGCAATGGTATCGTTTGCCTGTGCCGAGCTCCTTGCTAACATGGAACTTCTTAAATCTCACCTACTCTGTAAACTCAGCCACGCTCGCAGCAGTATGTGTGTACATATGTGCATATGCCAATTAAACAAATATACAAGATGGCAATACTCTGAAATGGGGGTTTGATTTAAGGTGGAGCCTTTCAACAGGAAAGGAACTGCCACGTAAATTAAGGCTTCACTATCATTTCTGAGAAAGGTATCTGCAACCACAGTGTGCAAAAATCACAGGGGGAAATGATTGCTGCTAAGGGGGATGTGATTTTTTTTTTTAAATGTTCTTTCAAAGGAGAATAATATTGTGTGTTTTGACATCAAAATGGAGCAATTGTTTTTCTAAAATGATTTTTCTCTAGCTTTAGACCTTTTTAGTGATTTCTCATCTTGGATCCTTAAAGAGAAAAATTGCTGAAATATGACAAATTGATAGACCGTAATGACCTAATCATGTGTGGTGTGTTTCTGAGAAAGAACAAAAAGAGCAAGAATCTATGCTAGGATTTTAAGAAAATGATTCCTGGACATGTAGATTGTCTTTTAAGACATTAAGAACAATACCTAGTACTTATCCAGTGTGTTTTCCTCCACGAAGATCATAAATTTTGCAATCCTAGGTGAAGAAGGTTATTCAAATATTGGAATATTTATTTAATGGTAAAGCCAAATATTAGGAAAATAAACTTTTTTGTCCAATTACCAATACATGCTTAGGATCTTAGGCAACAAGGCCTCAATAAAAAATTAATAGCAGCTGAAGCACTCAGCCAGCCCCAAGGGAGCCATTATCTTTCATTCATGGGTTAACAATACATTTTGCTTAACTATGAGCAGCAAGAAAAAATCATAATTTTAGGGAAAAAAAATCAAAAGTAATTGTAGTGACAAAAATAAATAAAGGTTTGGCAGTTCTGAATTTTTTACAGATACTTCTGTTGACTGAAACTGTTCCCTTAACTCACCCTGATTTTGCAAATATTTCCTGCTGTTTTAAAACTGTTTCTCTTCTGTTTCTGGCTACATCTCACAAGAAAACTGAAATGTCACCCAGATTTGGGATTGAACTTTCTGCCCCATTTTACATCTGAAGTAACTGAAATAGAGAAGTGATTTGCCCAACATCACACAAAAAGGAGCATGTGAAATTAGGAAAAAACCCCAAAACCCAAAACAACACAAACAACCAAAACCAGAACTCCTGGATTCTGGTCAAAACCGAAAAGGGTTGTGTATGTCAAGGATTTGCAGTAGCCAAGGGATATATGCAATGTTGCTGGAAGTTGTTTAAGAAATGCTTCTGCCTGTTTGAAATGTTCTTGCCAGTTAATCAAGAGGTGATGATGAGCAGTGAGGTTTGGATGGGCTGATTGGTCTTTTGTAGTGGTGGGCTACGTTGTGCTGTAAAAGCAGAGATGTGGGAGTTATCACTCTTATTTAGAAAGTGAAATAGGCCTTTCAGGCATATGAAAATACACCTTTTTCTGAGTCTTTGCAAACCTGAGATTATAAGCTTAGATAAGCTCATTACAGAGCTTTTCTATGAATGATGGCTTTTTGACTTGTGGTGTTGAGATGGGGAGATCCTACAGCTGACAGAGGAAATGGGTCACTTGTTTGCTTACATATCCATCAGAGAACCAGCAATGGGAGAGTGGTAAATTTAATGCACATAACTGCATGGATGTAGCTATGTCCTTTCAGCAACATTACTCTGTACAACTCCATTCCTGGAGGCAGGGGAAAGCTGCTTCCCAAAGCAGTTAGGGCTTGTAGGGAGCCAGGTCTTTCTCTGCCCTGCCAAATCTTGTAAATATCCTCTCGCCAAAATTAACAGCTTCCAGTCTTAGCCCGGCCTCATGCCAAGTGGATAGCTTTGAGGATCCTGCCTGATTTCATGCAGGATTCGGCACAGGGCAATCTGTCGAATGAGAGGGGGGTCTGAATTACTTCCAAGCAACAGAATGTGGGCTGGGTAAGCAGCTCCTAAATGTTAAAACTATTTCGGTGATCAATTCAGGCCATGAAACCCAGATAGACACTCAGGGGGAATCTTGGAGGCTCTTCATATCAATAAGGAAAGAGGAAGGCTACAGTCCTCACTTCACTGAATGGCCAAAAAAAAAAAAAAGCTTTAGCCTTGCAATTACAAAATGAGCAAAACAAGAAAGAACAAAAATCTTTCTTAGAAGACAAAGTCTGGAAAGCACCAGCCTTCCCAATAGTCCACACACAAGTGGACACAAAAGGTCATCTGGATGGCAGAGTTCATACAGACTAATAGTGCAGTGTACTAAAAAAGAAATATAGAAGGTCCCACCTGCTCCCCAACAAAATTGGCGTGTACTTTGTTTCATGTACCAGCACTGATGCTACAGCCATCATAGCAGGGGGATGGGTGTCAAAGCAGTCATGTTTGTGTGCTCGGATCTGCGTGCTGCTCTGTCTGTTATCTGATGTTCAAGTTTCATCTCAGCTGTGACAATCCTATCTGATCATTAATAATACAATAATGAAATAGCAACTGGAGAGACACTTGGATAATCATCTGAGCAAAGGCTCATTAGTGCTGCAGAACAATCACTGCCATGTAATAACAGATCCCAGGAAATTTCAATTAAAGCTGGAACTCTGTTACAATTTCATTTTATTTTGAGCCAGACAGTGGATGGTGTAATTGCAATCAGCCAACGCAATACAAGCTCCTCTAACTCAAACCTTCCCATGGGGCAGGAGGTGGGCTGCCTGTCTGGATTCTGGGTTTTTTCCTGCATTTCATTTCACTTCTACCTTTACAGGGCAAACAGAAGTGGATGTTGTTCCCTGCAACATCGTACTCTCTTCTACTGCCATGCTGATCTGACTAAACTGGGATGTTGTGCTTAAGGAAAGCTCTTCCAATACTCTGATGCTCTATAGGGCTGCTACATGTGGAAGAGCAGACAGATATCTGTCATTGTGTAGGGCTAGAGTGAGGGAGCAGAGGCAGATGGAAGATTTTTAGTGAGAGCCAGGTTTGCTGCATGCTGAGGTCCAGAATTTGGCCCAAAAATGTATTTTAGCATTTTGTGCTTGGGGAGGGAATAGGTTTTGTACTCTGTCCCTTGATTCATTCCACCATGCTGAATCACAGAGTGCAGAAAGCAGTTGTCGCCTGTGCTTGTTCCATTAGAGAGCTGCTCTTTCACTTGTCCTTATATTGTTCTGACAGCACTTGCGTTCTGCAGGGTGGGATGTCAGCCTGCCTGGCTGCCCTGCAGTCCACCTAGATTTTTGTGCTTTGTCCTTGAGCAGGATAGCTGTGTGTCCTCACTGATATAAAGCAGAGGTCCCAAAACCTTCTGTCTGTTCAGACCTGTGGTATTTTGCATGGATATTAGCTGGCAAAACTCCAATGTAAGTAATTGCATCTTGCCATCTAATTAAAATTTTGTCTGCTTTCAAATGGATGTTGCATTCTCCTTTATTTCCTGGCTTAACCCCTTTTATCTTGTCTTTGTGTGCTGTTTTAATCAGCTGCTATGCCCTACCCTGGGAAATGGATAGGTGATGTGAGCTAGGTGTGTATATGTGTTTATATACTGCCTGAAGAGTGGATTTAGTGGTGAGAAACAGTTATTGTCCACATGCAGTAGCTAGATAGAAGTTCATGAGGGCAGAATGCAAAGAACTGCGGTGACTGCTATGAAAGCATGGGTTTCTCTGTCCTGCTGTGACAGCCCATGACTCTCAGCAGCTCTGTCTCCTTCCAGGAGTGGTCACTACTCTCACCTGTACAGCAGTCTCTCTGCCTTCAGCTCAGGTCTCCATGCCACAGGGGTGCTATTTTTAAAGGTCCTTTGTCTTCACGGAGCACACTGCTAGAGCTGTGTACTGGCTGCCACAATGTCACTTAGTGCTCTGGAAGAAAAGGAGTGTGAAGGCAGCCACATGAGAAACATTGACTGTCCGACCCAGGGGCTAAGACCATGATTCACAGTTGAATCAGTAGCTGGAGGAGATTTGCGGCAAACTTGGGGAGGAGGGGAAGTCTCAGAAGTCATAAATATCTAGTTTTACTTGTAGAGCTGATCATTTTATGCAAACAAAATGTGCTGTCTTGCTCGAGGTCTACTTAGCAGTTACCTGTGGAGGCAGCTACTGTGAACATTTGGACTAGAAAGTGGCTTTTGTTTTAATGGTTTATCAAAAACATTTTTTTTAAACTTCTGTTTTCCTGTAAGCAGAAAGGTCTTAGTGGTGCAGAACAACAGGTCAATGTGCATGTAGCAGACAGCAATATTTAACTTCGATCTTCTGCGCTTTGGCTTTTATCTGGAGATACATAAAACTAAATCTCTTGGCATCGTTGCTCCCTGCTTTCCACAATCTGTAGAATAATTGTTTGCATTTTCTGTTCTTTCCTTCAGTATTTGCTAGCATCCCTTTTTGAGATGAGCAGAGGGTAGATGGACCCACAGCCTGACCCCACCCAATCATTTTCATGTTGTTGTGGAACTGGCAGAGGCGTCAGCTAAAGCGTGCTGAGAAAGGGCATTTGTTCAGGGTTCCCCTGCACATCCATGTTAAAGATGGAGCTGAATCCCAGATCTCCTGGACCTCAAAGGGCTAAGAGACAGCCACAGGGATCACTCAAAACTGGTGTTTGGAGGGACTTGAGAACTATAATAGAGTAATGTTTCCAGAAAGCCGAGCAGCACATTCACTGAATTCTTGCTTTGTGCTCAAGGGGAAAATATATTTTTTGTCCTCCTTCCCCAACCTCAATCCTTGCCAAGGTCCCTTGGGGAAAATTCCTTCTGAACCACAACTATCTCCATCAGCTGCACCCTCATAACCTGGAGGGAAATTCCATTCCAACTTCAGATTTCTGCATGATTCACTTCAGAGGTGCTGGACTCTTCCCAGTTGTTTCCACCCACATCTCTTAAAACTTGTAGCTTTGCACCTTAGTTCTCATAAATGTTGGTCCCAACTGGTTGCAGACCTTTCAGTGGATGCAGAACCCACGGATGCCTTGTTTCCATCAGCTCTGCCAAGGTGTTGAGAGACTCTGGCTCGCTCCTACCCATTGCTGTCCGAAAAGCTGTAGAGGTGTGAAGCAACAAGAGGAGACAGGAATGCGTGATAATTGAGAATGAAACATACTTCAGGGAAGGGAGGGAACAGCCTGTGTTGGATAGAAGAAAGAGCATTCCAGAAAGCGTGCTGGCAATAAGAAAAGGAGTTTCTGGCACAGCAGATTCATTGAGGCAGCGAGTGGGTGCTAGGGACATGTTGGGGAGTGAGACTGCATTGGCTGGGGAGACCCGGACTCTGCCCCAGATCACCTTGGCATAGCTGGTGATGCAGGACTGCTTTTCCCACTCTTTGTGCTGTATCTCTCCACTTCCCATGCCAAATGAAGCAGTGTACGTTCAACCTGGCTGCTGAATTGTATCTCCTTCTGACAGGTTTCTCCTCTTATGTTTTGGCAGTGCTTGTAGTGCCTGTCATGTCAATAAAGTATTTTCCTAATTTGAATTTATATGAGCATTTGTGCAGGTTTATCCATGTGTAAGAGCATCTGCATGTGAGATGTATTTATTTCGAGGGACGTGCGAGTGTTTGCCGATAGCCAGGAATTATGAACAAGTTGGTACACCCATGCCCCAATACTAATCTTGTTCTGTTGATCCTCCTAGTGACTTGTGCAGCACCCAGCACACTGGTGTGACAGAATGTTTATTGTTCTGATTTTTCAAATGTGACAGCAGTTCCTGTTAAGCTCCACAGGTTGCTTAGCACCTCTGAAAATCAAGCCTTAAACAAATGCTCCAATGACCATAAAAGCAAGACAGTTGCACAACTTCCTTGCAATGAGATTCTCCTGGCAGTGTACCTGTAGGCATAAACTGAGGATGCTGCCAGAGCATCTAGGGCCCTGGATTTCCAAGCTTCCCTAAAAGCTTGATGGCTGAGCTAGCAAGCAGTGGCTAATTAAGTAGTACTGAGATTAGGGGAGGCTGAGCCAGTGATACTGATGAGCATGGGGTCAGCCTCTTTAGATTTGGTAAATGGGAGTCATGCAGGAATTTGTCATATTCACTGCTAGATCCACACTGCAGGCATATCTTGTCTGGGACAGGCATTTAGACTGAGCTTAGTCTGTTGTCACCCTATTGTGGCAAAGGCTAGCTACTCCTTGCAGTCTCCTGAATGCTGAAGGCTTTGCACTGGTGTCGTCTGGCTGTGGCTTCATCCCCATCTGTCAGGCTTTTGTCTTGCTTTCTGATATTTATCTTGTACTCAGTTGTTTCTCTAGCTGCAGTTTTTCCCTCTTTGTCTTTGATCTTGCTGTGGTCTGCTGAGACCATCAATAAGCTTAATGGAGAAAATGTGCTTTTTTGGCGTTGAGATTTTTCCTTCCTTTCTTTAAAACTTTTTTTTTTGGCGGAGGGCGGGGACTGAAGGAGAGAAGGCAAATTATCATAATTTTACCTGTCTTGCTGCTTCCTTATCAAGATCTTGAGAATAAGGATGAGAAGGTGTTTCTTGATCTGTTCTTTCATCTCTATATTTCTGTCTGTAGATGACTGATCCTTAGTCTCAGCCTCATCACATGCTAATCGTATATCCAGAATGGGGCTCTACTTTGCTCAGAACCCAGCAATGAACTTGAAAGCATGTATCCCATGTGGAAATAGGTCAAATCCAAGTTTGCTTCTAGAACACATGCATGCATTGAGTTAACAGAATTTATACCAGGGATAGATCTGTCTCAGCTATATGTCCCAGAGCTAACTTGCTTCCCTCCCACCTTTTGAGACCGCTAATGAAGCGATATCCCCTGCAGAGAAAGCAGTATGTTAAAGTAGGATTGTTGCATCCCAAGAGAATGGGCGTTAGCAGAACAGGAGAGGGAAAGATAATGGAAATCAATGTGCATCAGGACCTGATCTATGCTATTAAAATCAATAGGAGTTTCTTAGGGCCATGAAATTTGACGTCCAGAACACATTCAATCAAGTTTTCGAAGTATCCTAGTTCAAGAGTTTTTTCTTGCGTTGCATTTTGTAGCTTCTAAATTTTTTCTGACATATCCTAATTTATTTTGATTAACCACTGCAGAAGCCGGGATAGCTCAGGAAACTCCCTCCCCTTGGTGACCAGAGCATCCCAGCTGCCTGAATCCCATGAGCCTGCTGCAGAGAGGAGCAGGGGCAGATCTGTCTTTAGACCTGACTGCAGGCTGGGGAGTAGAGTGAGGGGTAATGAAGGATAAGGAAGTTGACCGCTGCTCAAATGCAGGCACCATGCTTGTTAACTCCTAGATCATCCTGTCCTAATTATTATAATTAGTGATTTGATGAGGATCTGTTGACATAATGTTCCTCAAGGGAGAGTAGTGAGGAGATTTGCCCAAGCCATGAAGCTCCTAAGTGGTCTGCTACAAACACAATGTTTTCTACATCAAGTAGGGCAGGGCAAAGGTAAAGGCATGACTGATGATTAATAGCCTGGTATGCCAGGGCATTAGTGTCTGGCTACAGCTTGAAAAAATGCAGCATCTCACCAGCTTGCAAGCCAAATCTGCATTAAAATCTTAATGATGATGAGGGCAAAGGAGATGCTTGTATCCTTACCCAGAGGTACCACCAATGAAATAATTGCTGATGTACGATGCGGCTCCTGTGATTTTAGAGTTTAACGGGAGCTTTACTATGGCTACAATGAACATTGTGACTCTCGGCTCCTGATGTAATTCAATCAAAAAGGAACCAACAGGGAGGTGGGGAAAAAAAGACAAATCCTTAAATTCCATATAAAAATAGATAAAAGCAACTGGTTTAAAGGATTTTATTGAGCCTTATTTAAGAACTTTTTTTTAAAGGAGAAGAAAAGGAATTTAGCACACAGTCTTTTACCTTTCTCATCAAAGGGTCATAAATTTTAGTTCAGGTCCAGATCAGAGCCAGATTCAAAAGGTCACCAACAGGAGGGAAATAATCTGAATAGGAGAGCTGGGAAGGAAGGCCAGCTATACAGTGTCCCCAGTATCCTCTAATCATATTTCCCTCTGCTTGGCAGATATCAAACAGGAGGGAACATTTGAAATAATACATCCATTAAGATACTTTCAGTGCCTGTCAGATTTGCTCTAAGAGGATTGTGCTTATTACACAGTGGTAAGGTTTTTATATTCATAAAATTCCTTCAGAGCAAGCAAAATAAAAAGAGGTAGGAAGAAAACATGCCTCTTTCATGCCCTGGAATGGGGCTGGGCAAGCAATTAAAATTCTGCCCTGTGCTAGCCTTCAGCAAAGGACACAGGCATGAACAGGTCCATCTCTACCTCTTTTAAGTACTGTTTCTACCTAGTTTGGGCATATCCAGGGGGCAAGAGGCAAAAATTTGAAATTGTAAGAAAACAGTATGACAGTGTCAGGGATGTGTGAGGCTGCAGTGTTTGGGGTACTGGGGGCTAGCCGTGCCCCTTGGGGTTAGCAGCCATCCAAGGTAGTGGTACCTGTTTGGCCAGGAGAG
Organism: Fregata magnificens; assembly: GCA_013389945.1. Lineage (NCBI taxonomy): Eukaryota > Metazoa > Chordata > Aves > Suliformes > Fregatidae > Fregata > Fregata magnificens. The sequence goes on along the minus strand of WAAD01023417.1, from coordinate 206,522 downwards.
TAAGGGGTATGGTAGCTAATGAAGGAACATTCCTGGAATGATCTAGGGGATNGGGGGGGGGGCCCTGATATCTCCTTGCCAAGGCTGCTGGGTCTGGATAGGAGCTCTGCCCAGCTCCAGATGGTGGACTCCTGTTCCTTGCTGTGGGTAAGGGACCAGTGAGAGCAGTAGCTTTGCTTAAGACAATGGAGACAAGAGCTGCTTTCTGGGAATATAGCTGGATCATCTGATGGCTATAATCTGTCTCTTTCCTACCTCTTAGCTTGCTCCAGTGCCATCTTCTGATCCTTCCCTCGCTGATCCTTTCTTCATCCCCACATCTTCGGTTACTACCTTGATTCTTGTTTGTAGTTTCAGATGCTCAGTCTTTATCTTGACTTCAGATGTTGGCTCTAACTTCAAGGCTTGCCTGCCTGCACCCCTGTCCTGTACAACTGTATCTCTCTGATGATAGATAAGAGGAGTTGTCCATATCACAGGTTAGGCAGATGCTCTCCCTGACGTTCTGAGATCCTTCGAAGAAAGATTCTAGAAGTGCTCTGTGTTTTTATTGTTATGAGCATAATTGGGGAAATCAAAACCCTGAGCATACACTGAAAAGATGAAAAGCATTATAAAAAGGGGCTAAGCATTTCTGCTACAGATCAGGGAAGATGTCTTTTCTGTCTGAATGACTCTGTTTCACTGGGAGTCCCTGCCTCAGGGTTGCACCTCTGCCACTTTGGGCAGAGACAGAAGCCACCTCTCCATTCCTCTTGCTTTATTATTTCAGTCTGAATCTGTCAACAGGCGAGTGTTAACAGCATACACGGGCAGGAGTTTTATTTAACATAATGCCTTTTCCTCCTCATCACCATTTTTCATTTAATCTTTCAAAGTCATAATTATCTAATATTAATGTTCTCATCATTATAACGTTCACAGGAAGACAGTGGGTTTTTGTCCGCAGAGACAAGGATCTCTGAAATTAATATAGTACTTGTTCAGGATTGTTTTCAGCTTTATAGTTGCCCTCATCCAGAGGGACCCATCTGTTTAAAAATATCAGATACTAATTACCTAAAGAGCCATTATTCAGCTGTAGGTTTGAGTGAAGTTGTCCTTCATACATCATACACACCTACATATCACTTCAGGCTTCATTGTTTTTATGTGTCTTAAAAACATTAAGAGGTATTTTATATCCATTCAAGAAGGGAAAGAAGAGAGTGACTGTCTCTGGGAACTGAGATACACAGAAATGGCATCCATTTTTCTTGCAATGAGGTATTTGGGAAAATGGACACCAATCTTGTTCCCACCTTCTTTCAGAGCTTTAAGAGAAGGTGGTGGCCAGATCTGGAGATGAGTGACAATATATTAAAGAAAAAAGGCTATGGCCAGTGAAACTTTGGATATGCAGGATGAAGCTGTCTTCCTGGTGTAGATAGTTCATAACCACAGAGCCTTAGTTGTGGGTCTTAGTTTTAACTGCCCTGTACCTCAAGAGCTGCGGAGAAAGCTGGCTGCTGGATCTGATGCTATGAGCTGGCATAAGGAAATAAGCTGGTATAGGGAGGGGGAAGAAGAATGTGTGGTGTGTGGTTTCTTTACCCTTTACTTTCTCCTGATATAAGTTGAAAATCCTTCTTAGAAAAGAATAACAGAAAAAATTGACTCCTGGCTAAATTTGACTCCAAATAGATGTTTCGTATCTCCCTAAATTGCTCGCGTTTCTCCATATGCTGTTCAGCCCACGCACCTTCTATGCTAACTGGGTGTGACGCATTGCTGGGAAATGTGAAACACGACGGCGGCAGGTATATGATACAGGTCCATAAAGACCCGGTTTCATTGGTTTGCAGCAGAATGTAATGCTGCTATTGCTGGGAAATAGCTAGCTTGGCTACAGTGAACCTGTTTGGTAGGAATATAGACCTGCATTAATGGAGATACGATAAATCCTCTCTTTTTCGGGTTTGATTCATCAGAAGCCAAACACTTTCTATACAATTTCATTGGCTACTTCATAAAAATATAGGTAATAAATGTCACCTCTTTTACATGAAGTAGTGAATTATTTACTGGAAACTATAACTTGAAGGCTGGGTCTGTTTAAAACCTCATGACATACTTAGCTCATCAGTCCTAAGCATTTCAGAGTTTTTATGTGAAAAGAGCAACATTAGAAAAGAGCCAGATTTGTGCCAAGTGTTAGAATAGGGCCTGTGTACAGCTGTGGCTAAGGACTGATGCGAGCTAAAGCAGTAGAGGAACCTTGGCAGCTCCATGGCTTACCAATTCTGTGCTAGAATTTGCAGGAAAGTGANGCTTTGGAGTGTTTTTTTTTCTTTGGTTTTCTGTTGCTTCTATGAGAAATGTCTTTTTTTTTTTAAACATGGCTTTGAAATTGTCCTGCAAGCAAGTGTGCACACACATGAGATTAGGTGTGCTCACAGCCATTTTTAGAATATGTAAAAACATGATTTTAAAGACATTTTTGCTGTCAAAAATAATTTCTGTTGTGAAAGTTTTTGTGTATGTTACCAGTGTTTGACTCCCCAAAAATGTGAGAAACCACTTTCTCTTATTTTTCACCTCTGTTCTTTTCTCTGTGTTGATGAAAAAGCATTTTACTCCAGGAGAATATTTTTCAATGAAAAAAAAAATAGACTTCCACGTTCCTTCTTGCACATAATCTCTCTTCTCTCTCACCCTCAAGGTCATGCAAGAGCTTGCATTCTCCAAAGTCAGTGGAGTTATGTAGGATTAAAGCAAAGGGGAACGAAGTCAGAAGTTTTGCATGGAGAGGTGTGTCTGGATGCTTAGATACTCTGTTTTAGGACTGGGTTGTGCAAGAGCTCAGAAACAAGCATCACTAGTTGTCCTGTGAACTTCAGTAGCACTGTTCATCGTGCTGCCTTGGCTCATTTGCCAGCACAGACAGACCTGTGATTTTTTGTAGGCTGCTGGAAGGCTCCGCACTCAGAATTTATTTGCTCCTGACAACCTTTGCTGTATTCCCTTCCAAATGCTGCTGTCAGGATCCCATGCTGATCATGTGATGTAGCCAAATATCCATCTTCTTGCCATTCCCCAGCACAGCAGGGTTGATAATTAAAGTCCTTTATTCTTATCCCTGACATAGCCCAATAGTGGAAGTAATTGGAGGCTCCCACAGGCCACATGGAAGTCTGAAATGGCTGCTGGTTCCATTAATTTTCTTTGTGTGTCATCAAGACAGGTGCAGAATGAGCCTAATTAAGTTCAGAGGTTCAGAAAAAGGAAGGAAGAAGCTGATTTTTTTTTTTCTTACTGAAAGGAATTCACTACCAGCAGCATTTGTATGATAGGTTTAGAGGGGAGAAAGGAAAAGAGAGAGGTGAGAAATGCTGGACAATTGGAAATTGCTTGCTAAGGACAGGAGAGAAAGAAGTTGAAACCAACCATGTCAAAGTCCCTCATGCCTGAAATTGCTACCTGGGCGACAGGGCTGCTTTTGAGTTTGCAGCCAGTTTTTACTGTAGATATGGTGGGAAAGCAGCAGACACTTCCTGTGGCCCCAGTGGACTGAAATGAGGCACAGGAGATTGGAGAGGTCAGAGCTGCTGTTTTCCTTGGTGTTGGGCTGGGTTGCAGGTTCAGTTCCCTGGCTGTCTGACATGGGGATGATGATGTTCAGCCCAGCTACTTTAAAACCCAAAGTAAAATGATGGGACTTTGCATTTTGTCGTGCACAGTTCATCACATTCCAGGTCTTCAAGGCATTCTGCAGACCCAGTTAGTTTTTAGAGATGCCCTTTTCTCTCCTCCCGTTGCAAGAAGAAAGGGAAAGATCACTGGCTATCCCAGAGTTTCATCAAAAAGGTCCCTTTCCAGGACTGATTTTTGTGGCATTGCATGAGAGGGCTTAGGAGAAAAAGAGAGCGAAACTGAGAGGAAAATCCAGGAGTCCAGACCTTCCCTCTGCTTGGACTACTAACAGATGAAGATTTGTCTTGCTCTTCCGATCTATATATCTCTAAACCAAGACTTTAAATGCCCCAGCCTGATATTGAGACATTTTTGTACCTTGGTATATGATCTTAAGTGTAACATGACTATGGAAGATGATGCTCTTTCATCCGAAATGATCTTTTTAAGGGAATTTTTCTGTCTCCCTTTTATTCCTTCCCACCTCCTGTCTGCAGTTCTTATCCATTTTCAGGGCTCCTCGTGAAAGTATAATGTAGTGTCTTGGTCAGACTCCACCTTGAAAATAGCCAGGTTGTGCAGGTTGTGTTTGTTGCCCAGCCTGCCTCCCTCCTCCTTTCAAAGCTTCATGCCTTCAGTGAATAGAAACCTTCTCATTCTCAACCAAAATATATTCATGGAAACCTTCTATCTGCTTATTCTCACTTATGTATAGCCATGCCTGTTTTAAATTATTTTGCATTTTGATTGTCGTTACCACCTGTGTGGTTTGTGATTTTTTTTTTTCAAATATATATATACACACCCTGCTTCCTTGTTTGGTCTTTTTAGGCTGAATGCAACCCTTTTTTTTTCCCTTGGATTGAATGGGCTGTTGTACTGAGTCTGCATGCAATGAAGTGGGAAGGATTTGGAGCAGGGGAAAAAAGGGAATGGAGAAAAATTATGTTCTCAGGTGAGAAATTTTATTGTGGAGGCAAGTCCTCTGCTGTCCTATTGCTAGCTATTCCATGGACCAGGCAGCAAAAATAAAGTTTTGTGGGTAAATTCAAAGGGCTGACATAAGCCCAGGTTCCAAGGAGAAGCAAGAATGAGACTTTCTCATTACACTGTGTAGAAACCCAGGCAGACTAAGACTGAGCCAGACCTTGCCTTTCCTCTTCCTTTCTCCTCATACTTCTCCTGGCATGGAAGAAATAGGGTGAAGGCCAAGTTAAGGCAAGCTAGAAATGAGAGCTTTGAGGCTCCTATAACAGCTGGCCAGCCCCGTCTTAAATGGGCAATAGCTGGATGAAGCTGTTCTGGGGAATAACTCCACTGTTTTAACCAAGAATTCCCTTCAGGGCAGGGCAGGGTCTCAGTCTTAAGCCCTAGCTGTTTACATTCACTTACAAGCTTAAGGATGCAGACAGCCAGTTTTAAATACATTATTAACTGTCAGTTTTTAAGAAGGACAAAGTAGGCTCAACCTGTATTGTCCTCGAGGAGACACCTTCTCCTTCTGCCATTACAGAGATGGCAAAACCACCAACCTTGCAGCAGAGGTGCTTCTAGGGTGTCAGTGATGAGAACAGGGTCTCCCATCCTGTAGTATTCTTCTTTGTCCACAGTAACAGAATTGACTCTCTACCCCGCAGTCCTCGCATGACCAAGTGACTGTATGAACCAAACCTTTCAAAAAGACATGTCTGCAATGCAAAGAGGTGGTGCTTTTTGATTGATCAAAGAGGAGTAACAGCATTACAGAAAGAATACGTTGCAGGTCCGTGAGCTGTTCAGCAGCGTGGATTTGCTGGAACAGCTCTCCCAGATCCCAGTTCCTGTGGGAGCAGCTGCTCCCATCTCTCTGTTAGTTCAGAGCTCGTGTGTGTGTTGCAGTAACAGCCCTGAAAGAACAGCAGCAGCATCTCTCTGAACAGCCTGGCCACTGCAGGAGAGAACTATAGGATGCTTTCATATGAGTCCTTAATTAACAAGCCCATACAGAGAAGTAGCAAGTTAAAGTTCCCTCCCTAGCATTTTTGTCTGAGTCTGTCAAGTCCCATGAAACTCTCTTGAAATCCAGTCATTCAATGTGAATTCTTCTCTCTCTCTTTTGTTGGAAAGTTTTGCAAGACATAGTTGATACAAAATCCTTAGTTAGCATTGAGATCCTCGTGGTCCCTGTGCTGTCATCAAAGCAGAATATTATTCTAATCTTAAGGAGCCACCAGAATATAATTTGAAATTCTGGTGTTGTACAACAGAAGTCCCTAAAGCTGCAGCTAGCCTTCCCTGTTGGAGTATGCAGCCATGCATCCTCAGTCCCTCGTCATCCAAACCGGTGTTCTGTTAGCGTAATTTTGGCTCTTTTCTGGCCCATGTTACAGTTTATTTGCCATGGAGATCAGACCATGGAATGGAGGGAGCATACCTCACTCTCATCCCACGGAGGTGAGTGGTACACACTTGGACTGCACACTACAGTCAGGAGCTAGAAAACACCCTGGGATCCCTCATCTAGAAGGGCAGTCAAATCCTGCAGTCAGTCTGGGAGTCTGGAAAGCTGGGGAAGGCAGGATGGTCTGTTTGTCATGTTTTTATATTCTTCTCCAGACATCTCCCAGTGACCATCACTAGATGCCAGGAGTGGGATAGATGGATGTTTGTCTTTTCCAAAAGAGCTGCTCTTAATGTTATTTGTTGATGATGTTAGCATAACTAGTCAACTGTAAGCTCTGGACAGATAAAAACCTTGTTCAAGCAGCTGTCTGGGAAAACGCAACAACTGAGGTCTTGCTAAATGCTTTTATTTCCTTCCCCTTAGTTGTTTGAAGATTCTTGTCAACTGCAAGAATGAGGAAGGGGAAAAAGTTTAATTTGCACTAAAATAATGTTCAGTATCTGGGTCTCTGTATATCTTACCAGCACAGATGTTCCTCTGTTGTTCTCTCTCTTGAATGACTTTCAGAATTAAATTGGGAATTGGGTGATTCACAGCATTTAGAGCCTATTTTGTGAGGAAACGAGCAAGACTTTTCCAGGGCTGTGTGGGTTGAATTCGCACCTTTGTCTTTGCTGCTGTTTCCTTAGGTGGATGCACCAGCCATTTCCAAATGTCCCTCTTTTCAGCAATGTCTCTTTGCTGTGCCTGGTTTGCAGCCTTTGAGTAGCTGCTGTCAATCATCCCAATCCCTCACTGAGTCTAAGAATCCCCACCCACAGGCATGCGTGCATGCATGCACACCCCCCTCAGTGGATGCTTTGCTTGATGAGTGTCAAAGTTTTGCTTTACTTTTGCAATATTTAGCTCTTATTTTGTTTTGTTGTTCTCCAGATCTTACTGTGCACCATAAGTTGTAGCATAGAGGCAGAGGGGGAGGAAACAGCTTACCTGCACAGGAGAGCAGTGGCCAAGGCTTTGGTGTGAATGTGGGTCAGCTGGTTTGCTCCCTAAGCTACCTTTCTGTGCCCCAAGCTTAGCAAGCAGGCTTAATTCAACAGAGCCTTTTCTCACTTATTTAATAAGCAGAGAAGCTAAAACATGCAGACCGGCATTTCAGAGATGCTCTTGTTTCTATCGGTACTCAGCCCAAACCTGTTGGTCAATATCCCTTGGGTTTTGGCATGATCCCAAAGTGCTAATGCTGAAGCCACATCTTCACAGAGACCTCCCCTCCCAATAAATCTGTGAGAATTCTTTTTTCTTCCTTTGCTAGAAATGACTGCGTACCCTTCTTGTCTCTGCATGGGTTAAAGCGGCAGATTGCTTGTGTAATAAACAGAGGGACATGTAGTAGCAAACACATCTGCTCTTAACACCTTCAGCCCTACCTTTTAATTTAGATCTTCAGGGTAAGGGTAACAGAGGTTTTCCCTTCTGAGTTCTTTGGTATGGCTAAGCCACTTAGGAATGTTTGCTGGCAGTGTGATGCCTTCCAGACAGACAACATGTTCAAAGATGCCAGATGAACTTTTGGTGGCCACAGATGGGATCAGAGACAAGAAATGTCATCAGGCAGAGACCTTTACCTTCTCTCCCCTGGGTGCTAAATTAAAAGTCCTGTTGTTCAAACCTGAGAGGTAACAGCAGGCCAGCCCTGACCTCTGCTGAGGCAGTCTATTCTAAGCAAAGGGGGGACTGGTTCTGCTGAGCTGACTTTAGCTTTGCCCTTTTCACGTTGCATTTAGCTCAGCAGGGTTTTACATTTTTGCCACTTTTAGAGTGGCTTGTCTCAGAGACCTTTGTCAAAACCTCTCTCCATGGTCTCTGGGGGACTGCATCCACAGATCGTGTAGGCACATAATCGCCAGGAGGAATGGAGGGACAAGCTCAGAAATGGGGTAAAAAAAGTAGGATGCTGGGAGAGTGGGATGCCCCAGCCACAGATATTTAATTCTAGAGATTGAGCCAAATTAGTTTCTTTCCGTTATACTGAAGGGCACTGAAGTGCTTTGGCCACATGGGTTATCCAGTTGGAGAAAAGATCTGATTTTTGTAGCACATGTCTTGAATGAGTGGGTAAAAGGTTCCAGGAAGCCTTGGGTACCAGGCAGTTAGGAACAGTCTGGCACAAGCAAGGCAAGCATGCAACCCAGATGTGCAAAGAATCACTCTCATTTTGTTTCAGTATTTCAAAATGGAGTGGAGGAAGGGAGATATGTTTCAAAATCTTTGAATTTTCTAAGCAAAATCAGTTTGAAAAAACCATCACAGGATGGATTCCCTCCTGTAGCCAGCTCTAGTGAGGTACTATTTGTTCTGCAGATGACTTCTTGTAGGTCTCAGCCCATGCCTTGTTGTTTAAGCTAAAAAAGGACCTAACAGATGGGTCCATGAATACATTTAGCTCAGACATGAGAAGGTTTTTGTAAGCAGTGATATAATGGGAACAGATTAAAAAAAACCCTGTTTTTAGGTGGAACTTGGTCAGCTTTCAAAATTGAAATGGTTTGCTTAGGTGTTGATATTTGTATTTTATTTTATCAGGTGAAAAATTAGAATTTAAATAATCTCACAAAGAAACATCAGAGACTATTATTCTAAAACTGCCAAATCAAGACAACTCATCATTGTCAATATTCTTTTATACCCCCGGCCAAAATTAGCACAATTTCACAACATATTTTGATTTTGAAAGAATGACATTTTCAAATGGAAAACAGTTCCATTCAAGTCCTCACTCATTTTATTCAAAATGAATTTTTGGTGGCAGTTTCATCCACTTCCCTTTCTGTGAATACTCCATGATTGCAACTTTCTGAAACATGTTTACTGGCAACATGATATTCAAAAATAGTTTCTACTGATAAATCTTGGCCTAAAGCTTGTCAGTTATGAGTGTCTGGGAAGTGTATTTGGAGCAGCTTTGATTCTTGTCTCTGGTTACATGGCATATTTAAAATCCCTGATTGGATAAGCATAAATCATAGCATCAGATTTCCTGTATAAATGTTTATGATTATGAAACTCAGAATTTGTTTTTTCAGTGATGTATCTGCTTAAAACACTGTGTCTACGACACTTTTTCTAGGTAATTCATTTACTATGATTCTTACAAAAAAACCAAACGTGAAGAGCCTCTGGGCACTTCTTATCTTTAGAGCTTTTATCCATTTTCTTTTATTGCCTACATTTGTTTGTTACTTATACCTATTGTGCATAATTTAAATTGAGATCACAAGTGCTTTTTAGCAGCACTTATCTTACCATGTGTATACACAACTCATAGCATAACAGGAGCCTAATCTGGATAGCATTTTCTGGCGTGCTCATAAATAACAATGGTGAAATAATATTGCGTCATTATTGTAGCGGATGTGTTGGAAACTGCTCATCTGATATCCCAAGACAAGAGGCATTAGACTTATTAACTGGGTCTTCTTGCTGTTACTTAACTTGAAGAAGGTGCCTCCTAAAGTTTTGCTTTAAAAAATGGTATTTAATCTATAACGATTACTCATTTTCCTGACAAAGATAGATAGGGTTAACTGTGAGGCTGAATTTTTTCATTCAGGAATGGAATTAGGGATATTTTTTCCTCTGCCACTGTCACCAGGCTTGGATTGATGGCTACTTTAGTCTGGAACTTGCAACAGCAAAACCCAGTGCTGCACTTTCTGAGGACAGAAAGTGTATCATTCCTGCTACGGCCAGCAATGAAATTATACGAGGGCATTCCCTTCCATCGACGAGCTGCTATGGACAGAAACAAGTCCCTCTGAAATGAAAGTGACTCTTTCGGCCAGCTTTTCTGAGCTTTGTACCAAGTGTCTTGCGCTTAATGTACAGCCTAAGGTATGAGTCTTTACCCCCTTTAAACCTTTTATCCTAAAGAGCTGAAGATGCATATTCTGCCTCTGTGAACACTCCCTCTTTTGGGGCAGTCCTAAATTCTCTGCCTCTGTAATACCTCATACTCAAGAGTTCCACTGCCTAATTGCACTGCATGTGAAAAGAGTATTTCCTTTTATCAGTTTTAAATGAATAGCCTTTTAATTTAATTGGATTCCTGTATTATGAAAAGTAAAACCAGGACCCTCCAGCTGACCTTCTCTGTGCCATTTATTACCTTACACGCCTCTATCATGTCACCTTTTATTCATCTTTTCCCCAAACTAATCTAGTCTTAATATTTTTAATCTCTTCTAATATAGAAGCCTTTGCAATCTTCACATCATTTTCCATATGGGTCTTAGATCCTCAGACCTGCAGTAAAGCCCCAATGTCCTAAGCAAGCTGTTAACATTGAAAACTGTGGCAAGCATCTAATGAAAATTATGTAGTGATGCGATGAGTTATTCCAGCTTTCTGGACCATTATGATGACATAGATGGTCTTTCTGCTAGACTTACAATCTAATACACTAAATCTTATTAATAAGCATCTTCTCAATTGAAATCAATGATGCATGGCATTACCTGACATAAATGAAGATTTGAGAGTGACCTATGGCCACAGATCAGCTAACAGTGAGCTATCAAACTTATAGGTGCTTATGTATTGGAAATAAAGGCCTATATACAACTTTGCTCCAGTGCTTTCAAAGGGTAATACTAGCCAAGTGTGTTACCATAGCATAGCCTAAGGGTCAAGCTTAATCTATCCCAAAACATTTCTACTTTTGGTGGATGACTTGCTCTTATTTCCAAAGTAATAAATCCAATTGCCCTTTCTTTTCCGCTTCCACATCCACAAATCCTTAATGATACCAGCAAATGCAGAGATTTATGGAACTAATTTGCAACTGGGTTTTTTGGCAGGAATGTTCTTGTCACACTACCTCAAAACAGCATTCGATGTGCTCCCTGATCTCTTGTGCTGTTCCCAGAGGTGTTGCGTTAGGGGTCCTCCTAGTTTAGACTGTCCTCGATGCACATTTCAGGCTGGATGAACCCACTGTATGAAGTTATTCCAAATTTAACCATTCCCATTAAAGTCAATGGAGTTATTCCAGATTTCTAATGAGATAATTGGTATTCAAGCCTGGCTATTTGCCCAGAGAAATAGCCTTGGAGGATCAAGCCATTGGTCTACCAGAGTGGTATCTACCTCCCACAATAAATGGCTCCAGATGCTAGAGAGGAAGTCACCAGTGGATAATTAGAAGAATTGTTTTCTCATAGGGAAAACTTCTTCCTAACATACACCAATTAGAGGCTGGCCTGAGCACTGAAATGTAAGGGTTTATATCCTTTAAAAAAGTAGGAACAAAAGCTGATTACTGAGTTCTACCCTTTATCTTTAAGTCATCTTTCTTGAGGCTTAGTGCTAATTGCATAGCATTTAATTGTCTTGTATTTTTATTTGTAATCCGTTTTTTCCACCAATCAATAGAGTAATTCAGATAAAAGACCGGGAATCAGATCCTGAGCTACAGAAAATTTATCATTATCTATTGATTTCTGTGGCATCACACTTGGCTTTAGCAAATGAAACTCTTGTCCATATTATGAAAAAATATATTAATACAAAAAGGAATAAATGAAAAGAGTAGGAATTGTGCAGTGGATTTAAGTAACAATTAATACATTTTTGTGTGGCCTTTCTGATCCAAACAGGAACTGTTGCATTGTAGGAGCAGTCAGCTTTTGGCACCCCCTCAAAACCCCTCATACAACAGCAAAACAGACCCTTCAGGACTATTCATGGCTTTTAATCATCTAACTATGGGCATAACTATAAATATATGTGTGTGCAAATGGTATGTGTATGGCTCTATATATGATGTATGTATTGTTATTAGATCTCCAATGAAACACCAGGAGACTGCCCTTATTGCTTTGGTCACTAATTACATAGAAGTTGATTGCATCAATCATCTCCCTCTACATCCAGCTGAGGCCAGTTTGTAGCTATTTACAAGGTGATGGAAAGAAGAATAGGGAAACAGTTAACCGAGAAAGGCTGGGATTACTTTGCTTAGCACTATGCAAAAGCGTGCTTTGCTTATGTGCCTGTTCCATCTGTGACTCCATAATTCTGGCAGGCGCATGTATTCATACCCTCTCCAGGACCCTGTCCTCACTCATGCATACCAATCTATACTGACTCAAAGACCTTGAATCAATGCTTGCACACATCTCTAATATCTGTTCCAGTTTTCCAGGAATGCTCCTGAAATCACAGTCATTTCATGCAAGGAACCAACAGGAATTAATTGCAGAACTTTGACTTTAATACTGTCATGTGTGTCCTCCCTACTGTCCGCTAATGTGTGAGCATGCACACACTCCCAGGCTTTTATAGAATATATATGCAGATACACACAGTGCAGAAGCCTGATTTTACATTCACCCTAAACTTTGGTCCAACCTGGAATCAGATCTTTGAACTGCCACAGATTACTGATAAGGCCTTGGTCATGTCATCTAGTGTTTTCGGGGCTTTGTTTCCCAGTGCTAACACAATGTCCTGTTTCCTTTAGGATAATAAAAACTCATTAAGGAAAAGGGTCTTTTTCTTATCCATTTGTAATGTGATTCAGTGTACAGAGGCCATAGTTCTAGCTGGAATTTGCAGGTGTTGAAAATGTGCACCAAGTCCTATGTTTGCCTGAAGTCCTCTGCCTGCTGGGGTCTCAAAGCTGCTCTCTCTCAGCCAGAGCTCAGGCACCCATCCCAGTTGTAGAGCTGGATACTGAAGTGCTTTGAGGTCCCTTTGGCTCCTGCTCCCCTGTTGAAACAACTAGGAAAGAATTATTATGTTGTGATTTTAAAAGGAAATTGAAAATTCCCTCTTTACTGCCTTCTAAATGAACCTTATAATTTTTTCCCCTGTCTGTTAATGACACTATTCAATTCCCTCCCTGTCAAAATGTACTGGTGAAGAGCAGGAGTGCAGGCAGTGGCAGGAAGGATTTATTGCTCTGCCTCCTGTGAGTGACCAGACACCTGCCTGCAATCTTCTGTCATGCAGGGCTGGGTACAACCTATTTGCCAGACTGAAGAGCAGCCTGGGATGTCTCGCCATTGCCTTCCTACTTGCTCTGTAATATCCCTCGTGTGGGGCTTGCCATGGCTCAGCCCAGTGCTGTTCTGCACGGCCTGTTGAAGTTCAGCCCTCAGAGCCTTTGCTTTCTTCTTTCTTCTAGAAAGGACTTGATTAAGCTGCAAGTTAGACTTGGAAAAGTCAGTTCATTACAGTATTCATCTCTGATTGTTGAACTGCAGAATTAGGAAAGTATTTAATAGTTTTCTGCCTTTCTCTGCTGTGGAACGGGTTCCTCTTTCGTATCCATTTGTACATCTCTGAGATAGTCTGATTACTCTTGTAAACAGAATGAATGTCAGATGAACACACCACCTGGATATGATCAATGTAAATTTTAAGCTTGCACTAATATAATACTGGACCCTGGATTAGATGCAATTATCTGGCTCATCAAATATAGTCCCCTGCAAATATGCAGTCCCATAATAGATGTGTCCACAAGCATCTTGAAAATCTCCTCTCTGTGCACGAGTCTTGGAAACATTTCCCTAGGATATGTGCACGCTAGGATAATACATTTAAAACAAGACCAAAAGCTCCCAAGCTAAAGTAACCTGCGGGAAGAAAGCAAAACACAAGGACATCAAGAGCATCCTAAGTTGCTGAAGTAGCATGGAATTTGTTAGGCAATAAATGGTCCTATGAATCTTGCACGCAGGGTTGAATATTGGGGGTTTCTTGCCTTTCTCTGATGCTTTTGTTACTAGTCATTTGTAAGAATGCAGTATGGGACTGGCTGGAAAGCAAGTGTGTTGTGGCATTTAGTTATCTGCAGTTATTAAGGAATGCAGAAGTGAGTCCTGCAGCCCTGGCTGCCTTGACCTTGACTTTCCTTCTTGTTTCTTCTGTGTTGCTTTTCTGAGACATGAGCACCATTGAATTCAGTGGAAGAGAATGGGTAATTGGTCCCTTGGTCTCTGGCGTGATGTGCGCTCTGACACACGAGCTGGGAAAACTTCTGAGCTGCGTGTGCTGTGCTGAATGCTGTCAGTGTGGTGTTCGCTGCAGGGTTTGGCTTCATCAGTGGAAGGCACAGTGGGAAGGGTGGCAGCCGCCTGTGTCTCTCAAGTCTCGAGGTTAACAGCATGATTAAAATATTAAGAAAGGAAGTGTCATCGAAGTGAAATATTGTGCCCCTGCCAGCATAAATCCCTGTGCAGCTCCTAGTGTTATCTGACAGGTTCCTCCAGAGATCACAGTCCCCATCTCTGCAGGGGAAGTCACTCACCAGGATAGCAAATGGAGCTAGTCAGACTCATTTGCTGCTCCCTCTGCCTGATTATGCCCTGCTGTAGTTCACCTGGCGTCTGCTGAGTGAGCCCTGAGAGAGGGGAGAGGTCTCCATCCATTTGCCTTGCTGGTGTCAAAGGTGTGCAGGTCTGGTGCCAAAGGCTGGAGAGCAGGCTCAGGTTCAGAGCAGGACAGCCCATCTGCCCTGCAGACCATCCCTTTTGCCACAGGCTTTCTGTTCTTGTATCACTCTGGAGAAAAGAGATACCTAGAGGTAGATATAAGAAATCCCTGTCTGTCTCCCTGTGATACCATCTGCCAGACTAAAGCTCTCCTTCCACCAAAAAGTATGGGCTGAAGGTGGAGGGGTTTTCTGAATCATGAAGGAATGGCCTCGGGACCCAGATTCCCTTTTCCTCCACTCAGTCTTTACAGATGTGTGTGAAATCAGCACTTCCTTCATTATTCACATGTCCTTTCTCTTTGTTGCAAGCACTTCAAGTGTTAAAGCAGGCTTGAAGCCTGGAGTAGTCCCCAAAGTATGCTCCTAGCTTTGATAAGGCAAGGATTAAAAAAAAAAAGAGGAGGGAGATCTGAATGCAGAGATTTTGGGCCCATTTATACCTCAGTACCATCGGAGTTGATGTTGTTACAGTGGGATTACTGTTGTAAATTAGATGAATATCTCACTTGTATAGCGGTTTTGTTTAGGAGCTTCAGGTATATTTCAATCCCTCTGGTGCTGAGAGAGGAATAAGGACTGAGTAGAAAGATGGTGGTCTCCTCAGACAGTTTAAATTAAACATGCCAGGAGGTAAAGAGTGAACACAGACAGAAATGAGGCAGGAGCAAGGGTAGTTTATCATGATGGGCTACAGATGCAGCCCCCAGGTAAAGCTGCTTGTTCACTGGTTTCTTTGCAAGGGTGTTTTCAGGAGAGCTGTGAAGGGGAACAAGGATTTGGCTTTGTGCATGTTTGCAGGTTGCTTCTCTGGACCCTGAGAAAGCTCCAAAATGCCAAAAAAATGATATAATAATCATCTAGGGCTTGGCAGCCCTATGTCTTTGGAAGAAAAATCAATAGCTCAGCAGCCAAGAGGTAGTGGGAGGACAGGAAATGAGTAGACCAAAACACCTGCTTGTGTCAGCCTGGCTGGGGGGCTAACTTCACACCAACACTCCTGTTTTAATCTGTAATTAAAATTGCAATTGAAAACAGGGCTTCTGGAGGATGGGTGGATCCTGCAGTGATCATCACAGCCTGTTTGGAACTAGCAGATTCAGTGCTTATCAATCTCTGCCAGTGTTTCACCAGCACTAGCACAAAAAATTACAAGCAACATCTTTGTTCCAAAACCCCAGGCCAGGGGTTTGGCCAACTGGCAGATCTGGCAGGGCTGAGCAGTGGTGCGGCCAGCCATAGGGGTATGGAGCCCAAGCAGAAGCAGGTGCGTAGATGAGCAGGATGGAAGCAGAGGTAATGCCAGCACAGTTAAGCTCACTTTTGTGGGAGGGCTGCTGATGTTGCCTGGCATAAGCTGGAGGCAAATCAGGGCTAGAGTTTATTTAAGCGCTGCCGAGGTCCTATCTCCACGGCGAGGGCGTTTGCTGAACAGAGTGGGAAATGGAGCTAGCAGGATGATGAGGTGTGGGAAGGAGCAGGGCTGTCTGTCTTGTTTGTTAGTAGAGGCATGACTTTTAGTAGCTGGTCAGAGGGAGGGGAAGTCCGTTTCTGAGCTTAGCCTTGGTTTGTACATGCTGGTCACCAATGCTGCTCTATTTAGCTGAACTCTGCTGCTGAACTTTTCTTCCCTCTTGGAGGAGTTTTTCTCTCCCTCTTTCTTTCCTTCTACTATTCACTGCTTAGACAGCAGTGGCAGTCACTGAAAAGAAAGACAGGTTTAAGTGCCTGAGGCTCTGTGAAGCCTCTGAACTTCCTAATGTTGTCAAGACAGGGGAAGTGAGAGCTGACAGGGTCTGTCATGGTGAGCTACACCTGTTGTGACAGGCAGTGCCTCTAGTCCTCCTCTTTGGGAAAGTGGAGGGAGTGAGTGGCAGGCTTGACGCAGCACCTGATGTGGCCCAACCCACCTGCATCTTCTCTTAGGAGTGATGGGAAACCAGGGATGGCCCCTTGGGGTGTGGAGGGGAGGCAGGAGCCAGCAGCAAAGCCTCTGGCTGATTGCTTTCCTTGCTTACCCTGAACAGCAAACACGTGAGTCCCTGCATTCGCTGGCCCTCACATCCCTGTGTCCAGGTGAGAACTCTAGAGGCAGCAGCTCCTTAACTAGTGAGGGCAACAGGTAGGGCCTGAGAGAGCCAGCGGTGAGGCCAAGTGGTTCACTCTGGCAAGGAGCCGTGAGCCTGCAGGTTGTGCACTGGCCTGAGAGCAGAAGGATGCAAGTTTCTATTGTTGCACCTTTGGGTTAACTTGGACTCGTTTTTTGGAAAGCAGCCCTACGTTTCCAGGGAGTTTATGGCTCACTAGTCATAAACTCATCATTGTCTACCAGAAAAAAATGATCCCTCCCAGGACGTCTCCCCTTCTCCTCTGTTTCTGTCTTCCTAGAAAAAAAAAAACCTTGCAGACTTCAACACTTAATGCTAGTGCTAACTTGAGAGCAGGATATGCAGGTGCTACTGTCAGCTGTAATGGACAGCTGAGAGGATTTGTTAAAGACCCAGGACCTCTCTGGGTTAAGCTCAAGATTATGGGGCTTTTAAAAATGATATAATTTTGCTCATAAAGAAATTGCAGCCTATTCTATGTAGGAAGTAGGTTTTCATGATAAGTGTGGCCTCTTCAGGTCTGTGAATCCACTCTTCTCATAGCCATTCTAATACTTTTCATCTAAGGATCTTAAAATGTGTACGTTTTGGTTAATCAAAGCTTATTTTGCAAAGGCAAAAGACAGAGGACTTGGCTGTGAGCTACCTTCAGCAAGACACTACCAGACTGGAAGGGGGCTCCAGGTAACTTGACTGAAAATGCACTTGGCTAGATAACACACTGTATCTCAAACAGGGTCCAGAAACTGGGGAAAGACACTGCATCATAGAAAATAAGGACAAAAATCACTGAGAAGGTGTTTCTTTGGTCCTCATGCAGAGTTTTGGGGAAGGAAAGAACACAAGGTGTCAAATCCTAGGAAGAGGAGAGGGACACCCATAGCAGGGTAGGACAGGAAGGGCTCAGCTGATCTCACTGCAGTCCCAAGTCACAGTGCAACATAAGTGAAGCCCAGAAGTTTCTGCAGAAACTGTAGGAACCAAATAGGAATCCAAGTGGTGCAGTTCTTACTGCTGCAATAGGAAAGTGTTACTGCTGACCCTGAGGCGGGCAAGAGCTGGTATTTCAATACAGTCTAATTGTAGCTGAATAGGTTTCTAGGGGCTTTTCTCCTCTGCCTTCCCCAGCTCCCAGCTGCAATCTCAGTTTAACGAACTGTGTCTCAGTATATAGCTATCCCTTCCTGTCTGAAAATGTCTAATTGGTTGTGAATAATACTGTATTAACTCTCCTGGCTGGATCAAAAGGCCCTTGCATGCCTCTCCCATGTCCCATCTCCATGGAAGGTTTTGTTATCGTGTTTATAAGCAGCAAACACAGACAAGAAATTTGCATATAAATAACCTGCCAGCACAGAGAGGCAGCAAGAGGCACCTGGTAGCTACTACTACTATTACTCCAAAAAGAAGTAAGGTACAAGCAGGCCACTGCTGTGGGCAGCTCTGCTGCATCCCGGATTTACCCTGGCAGCTACTCTGACCCCCTAAACATGAGTATTTGTGTATAGACCAAGAGTTTGGAGACAGCTGGTTGTTGGCCTCCCAGTGAGAAGGTGGGAGCAAAAGTGCCTTCAGTGTCCCTCCCCGACAAAGGGTGCTCTCAGACTCTCCTTCCCTACCCCTGCTATCACAGCCAGAGTGGCACTTCTTATTTGTGGACTTGGGATTAGCAGGAATTTAGTAACCTGTTGGGGAAGGGCTGTGCTGCCACTGCAGGTGTGCCATCCTGACAGAGACCTGATGCCCGTGACTGTAGACTGGGGGCTGATACCCGGGACTGGGAGGCTTTGATACAGGAGAGAGAAGGATGTGAGACAAGAAGTGCCTTGCTCACAGTGTGGACACTGAGGAGAGTGACCTTGGCAGGCCAGGGAGAGAAGGAAAAATTCAGGAGTGTCTGGGGTGGAGGGCAGAGCAGGAAATCAGTATGGTCCTGAAGAGGGATGAACAAATAACGGAGAGAGGCAAGAAGCATCAGGGTTACCAGCTCAAAGTGGGTATTGATGCTGGAACAGGCTGGTGAGGAATCAAAGGGGAGATAAAACGTATTTGCAAGGCATATGAGGCTTTCTTAATTTCACACACACCCCTTCCTTGTAAGTAAGGATAATGAAACAGAAACAATTAATATAATGTCAGCCAGGGGCTGGAGGGCAAGAATAAATAAAACCCAGGCTAATCTGGCTAAATGTTCAAACGCATTCCTGCCCAGATTTAGCACGTGCACACACACATAAAAATCTATGACAAAAGCAAAGGCATTAAAAGAGAATGTGATGAACTGGATGAAGTAAAGAGTGAATTGCCTGCAGGTGGGAGAGAGGGCTGAAGCACAACAGAAGCAGGGAGCATAGCACCATGCCTTATCCAAAGCAAAACTCTGGGTGAGTCAGGCAAGGAGGAGATGAACCACATGTAAGAAGTGTCCCTTTCTCTCTGCTGGTTTAAAAAGTAGCTGGGTGAGGTTGCTGGGTGATTAGCGCGCACACACCTCTGTGCCAGAGGCATCTCCACTGGCAGAGCTGAACCTTGCCCTTTAAGTTTCTAACGCTATTTAGGGGGCAAGCTAAATTCTCCTGTTCACCTGACCAGCTCTCCCTGTTTCTGAACAGTTTGAGTCCAGCCCTTCTTAAATGGCATTGATTTCCTAGCTATGCTATAACCCTTCATCCTCTGAGAATAGTTATATTCAGGGAGGTGAGGGGACTTGGCCAGTAACGCATGAGACACTGTCATGTCGTGGAAGAGCATTCAGGCTTTCTCAATCCATCGGTGGCTCATGCAGCCCCCAGAGCAGGGGCAGCTTTCACCTGGCTAAAGCCCTGCAACCACTGTCAGAGCTTTACTGCATGTGGTCTCAAGGCCATTCTTTAATGCCAGGAAAAAGGGGTGAAAGTCAAAGAGGATATGAGATCTAGAGAAAGTTAATATGTTAACTAACCTTCAAGGTTTGTTCTTGAACATTTCTTGCTGTTATCCAGATGGGACTCATTCCAAGTGGATGTTTGTGTAACTCCTGAGGGGCATTAGCAGCTCTAGATCAGCATTTTAATCTTCGTTCAATTTCTATTTTCTTGTATGGCCCCTGGGAACCATCTCAGAGCTTTTAGAAGAAACAGTAATGGGAGATTTAAAAAAATTAAGACAGAGACTGAAGGGACTGGTTGTGCAGATCAGGAGATGCTGACCCCCAAAAGGGGAACTTAAACAGTTTTCTCAGCAATGCACCTGTGAGCAGGGCGGCTGCTAGCTACTATCAGAGTGATGATCATGCTTAAGAACCTGCCTAGCAACGCGAAGTGCAGACACAGCTCTATTTGAGACAAATCCCCCCTACCAGCTCCTGCATTCTGCAGTATTCAAGAAAGAAAACTCTGTGCCTTCAAAAGCAAACCCCAGGTTTTCCCAAATTGGCAGGAAATGACTCATTCCACAAATATAGTCTCAGAATATGAGTACAAGACTCAAGTTCTCATGCAGGTATGGCTGTGGGAGCACTAGAAAATCACTTAGAGTTGTGTGGGGAAGTGTTTTCAAGATCTCATACTCTGCTTTGTTCTGGGTTTGTTTCAAGCCTTTTCAAGTGTGAAGAAATGCTAGCGCTTGCCATCTACAAGCGAGGCCTCCGGTCTGTGCTAATCATTCACAGTCCATGTAGAAAGGCTGTCCTGGGACAGCAATGCTCAGATTCTGTTCTGCCCACACCATCCAGCCAAGTAGCAATAGGCTCGGTTTGATAATCTCCCCCGTTAGAGCAGTACTGTACAGATAATTAGATAGCCAAACATTGACAGGCAGCTTGGGCAGCACTTACCTGGGGTTCAATGGGGAAGTCGTAGCTTTGGGTATGTTTTGCAAACTGCCTGAAGAGCAGATACTTAAGCTAGGGTCTCTCTCTAGTGTTTGGCCTTAACAAAAGGCTGGCTTTCTTTGGCAATGCCCAAGAATTCTACTCTATCTATTTCTATTTTGCATAGTACAGGGAAATATGGATAGAAAATGACAGAACAACAAAACAAATCCAAAAATAAGCTCCTGTCCTTGTTTTTGTTCTGTTACTGGATCCCTTTGGCTGTGTTGTTTTACAGTGGCTGACATTCTCTCATGGGCATAATCATATTGATTACATTAATATTATTCTGTAGGATTAGCAGTGTTGTTCTGATGCTCGGGAAAACAAAAGCAAAAAAGCTCTGCTGGACCAGGGGTAACTGAATAGAAGGTTCTAATAAATAAAAAAACACAGGTCTGTGTATTGGTTTGGCTTGTTCTCTAGGGGGGAGCAGGGGGCTGATGGAAGCAAAGAGACACTGCAAATGTCGAGGTCTGTGCAAAAGAGCAAGTCAACTTGATTCCCTCCCATTTTTCCACCTTTGTTCCCGTTCCTGTGTGCCTGTATTTATCTTACTGTATATAAATTTCAGTGTATCTCTAGTCCCCACCCTGGTGGTTCTATTCCACCAGGGAATTTTCTCATCAGCATTGTAAAATGCCTCATTACGAAGGAAGCAGGCAGAGCAGACTTTGCTGAGACAGAACCTAGGGGTGTGATATTGGCTTTTCTTTTGCTCTTCCTCAACTCAGATGTGCTAGTTTCATCAATGATATTTTGCTTGAATTGACCCGGTATATTCATCTTTCAGATATGGGTGGATTTGTATTATTAATACCCTTTGCCCTGCACATTGAACTGAATGACCGTAAAGGCAGTCTGTCCTGTTTCCCCAGCACAGAAAGACTCACAAGATCCAGGGAAATAAGTACGTATCAGTTTCCTCTTCCCCATTTAGTCCCCTTCTTTGTAGATCTGTCAGACACTGAGCTCATATTTTCAAACACCCTGTTGCATGTAAAGGAATTGTTCAAATTGCCGTGTATAGATGCATTAAAAAAAAGTTTGATCTGTTTGTCTGGTGGGAGTAAATGTTTCTCTTAGGAGGTTGCAAGCAAAACTTAGTCCACTTTTCTCCTTCTGTCTTTCCTCTGCACTGGACTGAAAGAGATGATTTCATCAGATGTCATTTTCTTGATTTTTCTTTTCTTAAAGCTTCACCTCCACGAATTGTGTGTTTATCTTTTAAAATCAAGAAGAAAAACTCTCTAGTTCCCCCTTGCACTTCCATTAAAAATTCTAAAAGCTGTGTAGCCTTAGAGAATAGCCTTTCTAAAGACATGAAAAAGAATTGCTGATTTATTTATTATTAATAGATCTCATTATTTTTTAACTCCAGGGGGTGGCAAATATAGGATAGACTCCTTCAAATAACTTGTGGGCCCTCCAGTGGTGCTTACCGTGTTTCTGCACCAAAGAAGGTAGCAAAAAGCAGTCCAAGCAGCAATGTGAAGCAAGGACAGATAGGTCGGGCAGTTTTTGTACAATGTGAGACAAGAGTAACAGTGCCAGGTTGGGCAGGACAGCTAGGGATTTTCCGTAACAGGTTTTGGTGAGATGGGAGCACTGGGAGCTGGCACAGGACCCACACTAGCAGTATTGCTCTCCAGCGCAAGCCCAGTGGATGAAGGATTGCAGGAAGCAAAAATTTTCCTCCAGGCATGCAAGGAGAGTGCTCTGAAACACTGAAACCCTCCAGCTTTTTCCCCCTCATCCTGCTCCTGTGCACGCTGCTCCATTGAAATATTTTGGGAAGCAATGTGCAAATGGGCCCTTGGAGACCAGGAGTTTGTCAGTGTGTAAAAGGCAGAAAAATGGCCTCACAAAGTCTAAGGCTTTGTGAGCAGGGGGATAGAGGAGTCATTTGGAAAAAATGCACTTGGATTTCTGTTGCTTTTCTCATCCTGTGGGCTATGGTCACTGATTTTTGCTGCTGAAACTCCCTGTGGGTCAGACTGGGAGAGGGGATGGACAAAAGGGAGTGGGCAGAGAGAAACCCAGACAGACCTTGGGCCCGAGACTGGTAAATTGGTGGGACCCACATGCCTGTGAGTGCAACGTGTTCAGAGCAGCAGATAGAGCTGCATGCCTTAAAGCAGTTTCAGCCCTGCATGATTTACATCTTTTCTCATGCCTCCTTGCAGTGTCTTTGCACTTCCCTTGCCCCATCTCATGGCCCAATTCTAATGCTCCCCACATGACATGAAAGGTGTTTTCCAAAGCTGACATCATGCAACTGAAATGGGTGCTAATGAGGCTCAGTGTTGGCTTGTTCATTACACAGCTGAGAAGCTGGTATGACTCCAGCAACTGAAAAAACAAACCTGTGAAATGCGAAAGTGCGGTGCTCAAGGCTTGCAAAATACTTGGTCCTGGTGCTTCATAGAAAGAGTCTCCAGAAAGTCCTTCAGAAAGAGTCACCACAGAGAGAGCTCTCTTGCTGCCCCAACCCAAGTTGATGGAGCTCCCGTTCCTGGCTAACTGAGCTCTCTAGCCATTATATCCGACAGTGGGGACCTGCCACGGACCTCTAGGGTGTGGATGTAGGGGAAAACACAAAAGCAGAAGAAATAAAGGGCTGAGACTTGATGTTGCTGCTGTAAAGGTGCAATGTCGGCCTGCTATGGGACAGGGCTAGGTATATAGTACAGTGACCAAGATTTGCTGCCTTATAGCTGTCTCCACTTCCAGGAAAACAAGCTGTAACTTTAAAGCAACTGGAGGGGAAAGATGTTTTAAAACTGCTGTGGCTTACTCCCCCAGCTATATTGCTGTGTGTCAGACCTGGGGAGGGACATGACATGCTTCAGTCTGTTTTCACCTCTCTCTTCTCTTCTACTGTCCTCCCGAGTGAGCGAGAACAGAGGAACTCAAAGCCATGGATTTAAGTTAGGACTGAAATTTTATTTGAAAGGATTTGCTCTCTATTTCATTTTTTGTTCAATGTATTTTTATTAACAAGTCTATTCAATCAGAACTGCAACTCGTTGCCTCCCGCGCCTGGAAGGATCTTTTCTCAATGTAATTTGTCAGCTGGATTCCTTCCCGGTCGTGCTCCTGGTTTTCTCGGCACATTCTGAATCCCCCATTTTTCACCAAAAGCAGACACTTCCTATTGCTGGGGCACGGGGACACTTCAATCATCATTTTTGTCCCAGACACATACAGACATATATACACATACACACACATCCTCCTCTTTTTTTTTTTCCTTTCTTCTGGTCTCAACTTTTAATTGAGCTTGCTGTGACTCCCTGACAACATAAGACATGAAATTACAGTCCCATCATCCACTTCACAGAAACCGTTTGTGAGCGCTTTCTACATGGGTAATTCCCTGCTACTACAGCTGTAGCACCACTGCCAGCGGGAGGACACACTGGTAGTTTTTGTTTTATCACCCAGCCAGCAAGGACTGGGGGAGCATGGGCCTTCATCTCCTGGTACTCAGAGTCCAGAAATATCCCATTTCTGCCTCTTGATATGCAGAGGGGAGGAGACCACCCTGGCTTTGTGGGGCACCCATCTTCATTTCAAAAATTAATAAGAGGACTTTAAAACTTTATAACGGGAGCTGACCTGAAAAATGGAGGTCTTAGCAGGAGCGATGGATTGAAACTGAGCTGGCGTTTGGAGCTACAGGCTAAGGGGGAAAAGCCCAAACAAGGTGACTACTGCTGTTCTCCACTGTGCAATAGGCAGGTTGTTAGGAGGAGGGCAGTATAAAACCATGTCTAGAATAGATGCCCAAAACCTTGTTATCCTGTACTTAAATCCCCTCATTCCTAGGGTCCTGTTTAGGCAGCAGCAAGATGTATGGTACTGCTGTCATGCTGCTGATGGCCATATAAATATAGACCTGAAGATATGTAGAGGAGACTAGTGCCTTGCTAGTTTGATATCTAACACCCAATCCTTGAAGCTTCCACTATTTCGTGGTTTTAGGGGTTTTGTGATGACTGCAGACAGGGGAGCTTTAAGAACTGGCAGTTTTCTGCTGATTGTGATTCCATATCAAAACTTTGATTAAACTTTTTCAAAACCCTACTCGTTAGCATAATTTGGGTGGATTTATTCTGTGCCTCAGCAATATAACTGATTATTTATGGGAGCTAATGGCCGATTACAATTAACTTTGATAAATGTGAAGTTTTCTGGAAGAAGGAGAAAAATATCCCCTCCCTTTGCTATAATTTATAACGCAGATTAGTTTAGTTTGTGGGTACAAATAAATAGAATTAGGTCATAAAACATCCTGACTCAAGGTGATGGCAGAACTTTTGCATTACCCCATCAGGTGGTGTAACCAGAGTAACTTCAGCAAAATTCAGAGAATTGCACAGACGATGCAATCTGATGATCTAGTCCTTTGTCTTTAATCTGCTCTTTTCTACTGATTAGAGCTTTACTAGGTGTTGAGGCGGGAGGGGAGCTAATTTATGTAGATTTATGTGCACTGACAATATTTATGTAGGTGCTAGTGTGTGCACACCAAGAGGATGGGGAAAAAAGTCGTATCATTGTCAGAGATGTCCATAGCGAGCAGAGGCTGTGGTCTCCGGAGAGGCTTTGCCTGGGGAAGCAGCTCTCTATCCAAGCTAAATGAGAAATCATCTTAACCTCAGAAGTGAGAAATACCATGCCTGAACACAGTGCAGCCTCAAAATGCAGTAATACCCAGAGAGGTTTGCTGTTGAAATTGTGGCAAGGGGAAAGACAGCTTCTCCTGAAAGCTCAGTAAAGCATGCCACGAAACCCCGAGTGCCACTCCATCTCCTCCGATGGGACATGGTTATGCTTGTCCAACCAGCAACAAGCCTGCACAGGCTTTCATGTTCAGCTGCCTTATTCAACCCTATCCCTACCCCACCTACATCTGCCTTCTGAGCAGAGGGCTTATTTATCTGTAGAGAGAATCTGGTCTGCTGGCACAGCTGTCTGCTGCAAGGTCTGCCTGCAAATCTGCAGCTGTCTTGCAAGGATTAGGGCAGCAGATCACTTGCCCGGAGCTGTAAGGCTGAGGCCCAGTGCTTACACCAGGTAGTGGCATGGCTCAAGTTTGATCGCATGATGGAAACTCTCTCTGTATCCTGAGCAGCTCCGTAGTCTTTCTGCTTTGTGAGAAACAAGGTATCATGTCTTGTTTGGCACGAAGGGGGCTGCGTGCTATTGTCTTGTTTCTGCTACCGACCTGAGGATAAAGATCTTGCATGGAACATTTTATCAGCTGTAGTAAATGTTCTTTCTTTATTAATTCTATTTGTGATCAATAATTAATGCTGCTGCTTCCTTTACAATTCCCCTCAGTGTGAGAGGAGCATGGAGGCAGGCTAGTATTTCATAGCTTTACTGTCAGAAGAGCTTTGTGTTCCTTGAAGACCCCTGTAGTCCCAAAGTATATAAGGGTTCTCATACTGTGGAACTCCTTTTCTTGTTTAGAGTCACCAAGATCCCAAGTTAAGTAGATTGGCAAGGTATATAATTGGGCATATAATTCCCATCACAGAGAAAATGCAGCAAATGCACTGAGCAAGGGTCTCCCCATCCCTCCCTCGTCAGCGGCAGCATGACAGAGAGACTTGTTGGGCAGAAAGTCAGCTTTAAGTTAGTAGCACAAGCAGTAACAGAGAGGATTTCTCTGCCAACAAACATCTCTCCACTGCTTAGCATTTTCTGACCAGGCCTCCACAACCTTTTTGCAGAGATTACCAAATTACAGGTTTGGTACTGTGCAGCCTAAAAGTCACATGTCATTAGTGATTACAAGGTTGTCAGCCCCCTGTGACATCCTGCTGCCAGCAAAGCAGGTAGGTTTGCTGCTAACCTAAAGGTGGAAAGGCTTGTGGTCTCTTGTCTGCCCCTTGAGCCAATGCACATCCCTGGAGCATCTCTTACTTAAAATCAAAGTGATTTGGATTCTGCATTTTAGAAAACAAATAGGTCAGGACTGGGGAGCCAGAATCTCTTTAGTGTCTAGCTAATTTCCTCAGCTGTTAGCTCCCCTCAGGTCAGTCCATGGCACATCAGGGTTCCTTCTTGGCTGTTCTTCTGACTAATGCATTAACCAATGGGAGAGAAATCCTAAGCTTATAGGTTTATTTCTGTACCAGACAAAATGCCAGGATGGGATCTTTGTGCCAGCAGCACAGCCCTGTCTCAGCCACGCTAGTGGCTGTTGACCCTGCTGTGGGTAGAAAGAGACTTTCAAACAAGTATCGGATAAAGGCTGAGCTAATACCACATATCTTAATAGCCCCTTTCATGCAAGAATGGCAAATAGATTTTGCACACACTGTTCAAGCAAGCTTGCTTCTGTCCCTCAGACATAGATGTTATCATCCTTTCACACGGCAGGGAAACAGAGGCAATGAGTTATAATAAAACATTCCCAACTCACATCTTTTCAGATTGTTTCGGTTTTGTGCTGTCTTCTCATAGCTTCTTCCCCTCCCCTTCCCCTTTGCCCTTAATCAAAACCAAGTCATCTAACTTGAAAGAATATGTTTTTACTTTTGAATCTGAGAAGGTCTAACAGCAATAAGCCTGACCCTAATACTGGGACAGATATTCAGCTGCCAGGAAGCCAGATCTAGCTGCTCAACTTCAGGGAGAGGAGAGCTCAGGTTTATTCTAAGGGCTTGTTCAGGCATTTTTCTCTCTCTTATTCATTATGCTTATATCATGCTTTGGTGAAAATCCCCCGATGTTCTTTGAGCATTGGTGTCAGTTGGTGTGGTCCTTGCAACTCAACCTGCTGCTGGGCTGGGAACTTACTGATTTATGACCACATCCCTGCTAATGTGCTTGAAGCTATAATGATTGGCCAACACCCAGCTCACAAATCCAGCTGAGAAGCTGTCATGCCAAATGCCTTGCATTGATTACCGAACTGGTGTCTCCGTGGCTGCATGTCAAAGACTGCTCCTCCCGAGCATGTCTTGGCTTCTCTGTGAGCCTGTCATTTATCTGAGCTGTGAAGCAACAGCCACATTTGCTCCAGTTTTGCTTCAAGGTTGCTTGCTTTATGTTGCATAAACATAGGAGACAGCTTGCTTATGAACTGATCCTCTTCCCCTTGGCTTTGTCCTGCATGTGGAGACCGCAGCTCACTGAAGTTCTCAATGCATGGGTAATCCAGGTCCCTGCACAACCTGCTGGAAACTCTTCCTGCCTCTGTTGGCCTTGTCGTTTGTCACTGATGTTTCCACTTGGATCTACAGATTTTGCCAATGGTATTATTTTCTTTTGGTGCCTGGTAACTTCTCTTTGGATTGCATTGTAATTGTTTAGTTCCTGGCTCATGTGAAAGATCTTCAAACAGATCTATGAATTCAATGAGGTGGTCAGTCTTTGCCCCATGTTTGAGCCCTGCCAGATGCCCCATAGTATCAATTGCTTTAGCGTTGCCTTAGCCATCCTCAGCCTTTGCAAATAGGCTCCTCCTCGCTTGAGTATTCAATTCTCTTTGGTTTTGCCTCATCCTCCACCAAAGGCGTAAATGGGATTATACTGTAGCCCCCCAGATAGTCACAGACCCAAAACATGAAAACAATGGAGCTATCTGCCAGCATAAGTGAATATGGGATTCAGAGTCTAATTAGATGGGGAGACTGGGAGCAAATATGTAAATACTAAGATGACTATTGTAAAAAATTTTTTTAGATATTTGTACTGTAGGATTTCTTGATTTGCTGCTGGGACTGTGAGGTTTATCTCTGTGGTCTCTTAGGAAAGAAAGGAAAAAAAAAAAAAACCAAAAAAAAAAAAACCAAACAAACATGCAAAGCAAACCAGTGGTTGTCTGGTTTTGTTTTTCAAATATACTGAAAAGGGGGAGGGCAGGTAAGTATCACTCAAGAGGAATATGAGGGAAAGAAAAAAAAGTCTCAAAAATGATCAGCAGTCTAATCTCTTTGAACACTGTGCACCTGGACATAAACATGGTGTGACTAGTTAATGTCTGAAAGATACACAGTATGGATAGATCTAACAAGGGTGCTCCCCACCCACCCTGCTACAGAAACCAAGCAATGAGATACACTTTTTTTTTTATATAGTTAGAGCTAGAAATGCCTGGCAAGAACAGTTTAACAAGTGTGACTTAAAAACACGGAGCAAGGAATAATAGACAAGAGGGGTACATGTCTATTCTGTGTCCCTAAGGACCTTGTCTGGGTCCTAGTACTGCATGTCCAGATACAGAATGCCATAGAAATGCACAGCACTTTCTGGTGGAGACATGGCACCTGGAAAGACTTACAGGCTAGACTCACAAAGGTACTTAGGTACTTTTTGAACAGTGGCCCCTTCGTGATGTGCTCAGGGTCACCCAGGATAGAGAGCATGCTGGTCTGCAGCCCTGAGCTGAGGCCAAACAGGCTGCTCTTTGAATTGCTGTAGGAGGCTGCTATGAGGTGTGGTAGCCTCAGCCCAGCTGGGGATCTGGCCATTGCATCAAGTTTACATGGGACTTGGGGCTTTAAAAGCTGCTGAAACAACAGCCTTAGGCAGGAACTTGTGTTCTATGGCAGGTAACAGCGTTTGTAACATGCTGATTGGCAGAAATAAAGGAAACTGGTCTTACTGGTAATGCAATTGCCATTTAAGATCACCCAAACAACCTGTGAAAAAGAAGTTGCCTAGAGGAGAGTCTGGCCTTTGAGTAAAAGCTGAAGGAAATTACTGTGGTACCTCAGGGGAGACTCTAAAGAACTGATTTAAGATGGGTCAGAATAGTTCTTAGTACAAATTGCCCTGTGTAATTTCTTGTCTGCCAAGTGCCAGCCTATCTCCACTCTCAAATCCCTATATCTCCAAGAACCTTTCCTCCCATGATCTCTTTTCATCCTCCTTTCCTGAACTCTTAACCCATCTGCTTTAAATACAAAGCATCTTTCCTATCTGCTATGAAATACAGACTTAGTTATCCTTAAAGAGGAAACAGCCACTTGCACAAAAGTGAGCTTCTACATCACTTGAGCTCCAGCTCTATGTTTTCAGCCCACCGGCTTCCAGACAGGAAGATGCTTAGCAGTTGAACTGCATCCCACAAGTAAAATTATAAATGCTTTGAAAGGAAAAGGAAAAGGAAAAAAAAAAGAGAAAACAATAACATCCTTTGAGCTGGAAACTTGATTCGCCCTGTGACCATGTTTATCTGTGGCATAATTCTTTCTGATTAATATTCATGAAATTGAAAAAAAAATTTGACCCAGAAGCCACAAACTAGTCATAATCATGTTGATCAGTATTAGTTTATCAATGTTAGCTTTTTCTTGCTGAGCTTAGTCTGATCAACTTTAATGGCATATAGTACTGACAACCCCTTAGAATACTAAATGCAGAAGCTTCACTTCTGGTGCTAGGTTAGAAAGCTGGTAAGCAGCTGTCTATTTTGGGGTTCTGTGTTCTTCACAAGGTGTCTCAAAATCTGGTCATTGCTTCTCTCATCTAACCTCCCGTTGCTGCTCTACAACTAATTGGAGCACTCTCAGGGCTGCTCAGAGGAGGATATTGCTTGTCATTTCTCCTAAGGGGAAACCCATCTCCCAGTAAGACGTCTGTAATGTGCTACAATAATTTAGGAGTGTTTCTGGAATTCTTTGATTTGAAACCACAAATGTTCTGGTATTATCATACTAGACATTATCATTGTCTCTGGAGAATGAAGGATGTTCCCTTTAAGTGGACAGGTATCATTAGGAAAGACTTGGAAGTAGCTCACTCACATTTGGAGTTCAAGCAGAGTTCATAACCTGCCCTGGATTAGTAGCCAGTAGGAAGGCAGCTTGCCACAGCTTGATATGACCTTTTCTTGGTCATCTTGAGGTCTCTGTGTTCTTGGGGACAGGAGATTCAGGAAATGCTAGGAGAATTCACATGAGGTGAGTCAGGCAATTACTTCCTGGATGACTGCTAGTCTTGTTTCTACTGAGCACAATATGAATGGAGCCAGGCCATGCAAAGCCTTGCTTACTGGTTCTAAACGAGATCTGGCTATGTGGCAGAGCCAACCCAAACCATTTCCAGCATTGACAAGTTTGTCTGCTTAGACACATCCAGCTGGTGCCTGCTGTAATACTTCCTGCGCCACAGCACCCTAAAATCTGGGAAACTGATGCTGGGGCATTAGCCATGACAGCTAGATTTTTCTTTAATTCTACAAAGCAGTTTGTGAGAACCAAGGTAAGTGAGATGTGCACAGGATGAAATTGAGGTGTGGAGTCAGGAAGGCAATCCCTGTGCCCAAATTTCATTTTCAAAACACAGTTATGATTGCGGCTGTATCACTTCCTATCTCCCTTCCACTGTATAGGCAGGGACCTGAACGTGGGTAAACTATGATAGAACTTCACCATCTTTTTCAAGCTGAAGATCCTCTGGTCTTTATAGGGGGAGGAGGAAATCCACAGACCCTCTTGTGTGGCACTGCCTCTGTGGCGTTTGCTTTCAACCATGTAAAAATTACGCTAGCCTTTTGAATGTACACCTTATTTTCATTTCAACTCTACTCTGTTGCTGACGTGTGGAGGTTTTTCTCTTTGGTGTTAAAGACTGCTTCCTGTGGTTTGGGTGAACCGCAGGCTCAGCGCCGCACTGGGTAACTCACTCTGACATAAACTGCTTGGCAGCAGAGCCAGAAGAGCCTGAGTCTTTTGTGGCGTTAACCACAGAGCCGTGTCCTCTCCCATTGTAAGAGACCTTGCCATTTCTACTGCTTCAAAAGCTAATCTCTTGACTCTCGGCAGCTAGGACTCCAGGTCTGTGAAGACCTGGCTCTCTTCTGCCCATCGCTCTTACAAGAACTGGGTGGCCGGGTTTCACCTCTGAGGTCTGTCTACCATTTGAACTGGTGCCTGCCAGAGGGCTGGAGGGGCAGGGATGCGGCTTCTCCTCCTTAGCATGGCTGCAGCAGCAAGGGGAAAGGCAGTGGGTGGAGTGGGAGCCTCAAAGGCATTTTGCCATTAAGTGGTGTAATTTAGTCTCTGCTCGATGTTTTGATTTTGCCCAGCTGTGTCTGTGTGCATTTAGATTAATCCTGTTAGCTGGCAGGAGCAGGGCTGCCTGCTGTTTATCAAGAGTCCTTGTGTGATTTCTACTTGATATGCAGTTGTCTTGGAGAGGAACTTCACAGCTTCACTCCTTGCTGTGGCTGGGCTCTTTTACGCAGACCTGTCTGGGAGTTGGAAGGGAGAGCTGCTGGGGGCAGGCTGCTGTCTTCCTTGAGACTGTCTGAAACAGGAGGGAAAAGGGCCAGTGCCTTGGTCACCCAGAAGGCACCGATGTGTGGCCATCATATTTTGTCAGAGTAGAAACTGGCCAGTTTACGTGCATCAGTTTGTGCTACTGCCTGGCTGGCATTGTGACTTCTCCGCATTGTGTTTTAGTCGCTTGCAATGAGCAGAAAAAGAGAAATTCTTTCTCACCGCAAGTGACAGGAGTGTCTTGGGAACTGAAGAGTTGGACTCTACCCCTCCCTTCGCTAAGGAAAGTATGGAGTACTTATTGAATTTAATAGCTCCTTTAACAAATTACCGCTCATTAGCCAAGCCACTGTGACTATGTGCGCACTCTTAGCCTGTCTTATCTATGACATGAAATGATATTACCCTTAAAAAAAGTCCTAATGATTAGCATAACTGAGTTGACTGGCCATAACTATCAGCATATGATAAAAAGTGATGCCCTATGTTTCTAATGGCCGTACTAATAAAACACAATAATATAGCATTCAGCTTAACTCCTACATGGCTGGTTCAGTATGGAATGTCTCAGTGAGTGTTACTGCAAACTGAGGAGTTTGATCCCGTGGTAACAGAGATGGGTGCCCAGAATTGCTGTCCTAGGTTGGAGAGATGAGCTCTGAGATTTGTGACCTTCTTCATATATTTCATTAGTCTAAGTCAGTCCTCTGTCCTAGAGCTTTTTTTAATTCTGCAGATTTCAGCGGAACTTGTGTTAGATGTGACGGAAGTGGAGCATCTAGAGAGGTTCAAATGGGGATTAATCATTTCTCTGGGTAATGAAGACACAAAGTTATGTTAGTTATGAAGGGCAAAAGTCCCTTATGCCTATTGAACATGAGAGTATGCTGGGATGAGGTTTTTCTTCTTGATTATTTCCCTCTATTTCCTGTGCAGCTGTTCTTTCAGCAGAAGCTAATGGATTTGGGAATATTCAATCATTACATCTCCCTGAAATTATTTTTCTTAAAAGTATTTCAAATAATAAATGTTTCAGCTGGGAAAATTTTCCTTTTCTCATACTATTTTTTTTCAGAAAATACGTTATTCTGTTTAGATTCCTCTACTTCTTCGATTGTGTGTATTATTCTATCTTTCCATCATCTCCTAAGCATTGCACACAAAATACTAAGCTTATTAGCCATTTCTGTGTATCAATGTCTGCGCTGTTTTCCCATGGTGAGCTTATATCAATTCAAAAGGCATGCTACAGATGTCCAGCTGCCCCCCCAATACTGCCTTGCCAACCCCCTCATTTTGATCAAGGGGTGACCTTTCAGGCTGTATGATTCTTGTCCCAATAAATGTGCTACACTGGAGCAAAAAGGGTGGAGCAGATTTGTACATCCATCATGTCCTCAGCCTTCATTGGCAAGGCCAACGTTCCCCGTGATGTCTGCAGTCTCCGCAGATAGAAGGTGGAGCTGTGCTGTAACCCTGTGTTCCCTGCACTAATAACACCTTTAATCTGCCAAGTGGTTTTCAAATGTGCTAAGATGCCTGCACGAGAGTTGTTCTCAGAGAAGTATTTTTATGAGACTAGACTGTAGAACTCTTTGCTGCCACATACTCCTGAGCTAAGGGACAAGTGGATTCAAAATGGGATTAGATATGTTTGAGGAAAATAATCCTCTCCTGGCTGGAGATTAGACCTCAAGTTCCTGCCTTGCTACAAACTCCTTTTTTGACCTTAAGCAAATCTCACCACCTCTGCGCTTCTGTTCCCTGTGGTCATAAAATGGGGTTTCACATTTGCCGTAAGTGTTGGGAAAATAAATGCACCAGAGGCACATCACATATGTAGTTAATAGGATTTAAAAATACTAAAAGTGGTATTAATTAAGGACATAAGCTAAGTACTAACTGATGGGGTCAGGAGGAAATAGCTCTCCCTAAACACGGTTTATCCCACATCTGTCTACTGGCATCTTCCATCGAAGCATCTGGTACTGTCAGATGGGTTACTGAACCAGATGGACTTGCTCTGCAATTTGTTCCAACACCGTCTTTGTTCTTGCATCTGCTGACTGATTTCCCCCTAAAAGTTTCCATTTGCTGTATATCAGTGGGGATTGATTACTACAGAGCAGAATCTATACCCTATCCATGTGGAAACCTGATACATACAACAGGCTTGACTGGGACTGAGACTTTTTTTTCCCTAATAAAATTGGAAATTGTAAATTAATGTTGCTGGCTGGTGTTTAGACTTTGGTGATTTAGCCAAAATGGAGTATGATGAATGAGAGGGAGGAAGAAATACAGAAAAGGTGTTTCTTTATCTTGGAAGCACATGGCAGTACAGAAGGGTCAAGGTCACAAATCTGTATCGCTGGCCTATGTCTACCTGCATTAAATGTGTATCTTGGGTCCCTCTTGCCTGTTTTGCTCCCCACCAGGTCACCACCGCATGCCCAGCCGTGTGTGTTTGCTAGCCCAGCCAGGTAGCCACTTTTGTTGCCATCAGATGCCTGGGAAGTGAGCTGGGTGGAGGGTGTTTCTGTGGACACTGATCAGTTCCCACTGCTTACAGAACCAAACACAAGACTAAAGAGTTTCCTTGCTGATCACTGCTGCCGAGATGTGATCATGGGTTGGGATAAGGAGTTGGATGCCCTCAGTGACAATCCTTGGCCCCAGTAGAGCGAAAACTTGACTGATCAGAGCCACAGCAAAACAGGAATGGAGAATTCAGCGTGCTGCTCCTCTCAGTGTATGGGGAGACGGAACAGAGGCAGGCCTGATAAAGCAGAGTCAGTCTGGGGGGCCGGGGGCACCACTGTCCCACCCACCAGCTCCGCACAGGTCCTGATGTGCCTTCAGCACTCACAGCATCAGTCAGCTGAGTATCTTGCCAGGAACAGCTGACTGCTGTATTTTAATTAGAGTGAGAGTAAATTACATCGGACTACGAGAATCCGACTTTTTCACAACGGCTTGGGGAAAATGGAAAGACTAGCATTTTCAATTTAAGGTTTAGTTAGATAATGCCTGTTGGTGCCAGTAGATTACAGAGTGGATATTAAATCCTCCAGGATTTGCAATGGGAGAGTACTCACAGAATCTGTAAGTAGGCAGGAGAGCACGGCTATGGAGCTATCGTCCCCTGGAGGTCCTGAGCAGGAAGAGAAAATGTGAAGTAAATCTTTTCTTTGAAGGAGGCTCCAGTAAAGAGCACACACATGCAGGCTGTGGCCTTTAAAGGTTTCCCTGTTAAGAAGCTTTCTCGCTCCTGACAGCAGCCAAATGGCATGTGAAAAGGTAATGGGGTCTGTCAAACTGCTGGAGCAGGGAAATGCAAGGCTGGACTCCTGAGTGCTAACGCTCTTGCTGTGGGGTTTGAGACAGGTCTCTCGGATCGCACAAAAATACCTTCTGTGCATGTCCCTGTAAGACCAAGACAGCTGTCCTGTGGCACCTGTGTTGCAGGGACCCAAAAGCAGTTCACAAGCAATTCTGGCGCTGGGCTATTTAAGAAAATCAGTGTAAGTTGATGCTGCTGATGCAAGGGTTGATGAGCAGTTCCTGACAGCGGCAAAGTGGACTCTCTTCCTGGTGACTCGCGACCCGTTGGCCCATTTAGCCCACTCCAACTTCAGCAGGACTCTGGGGCACCCAGGACTTGTCAAGTTCTTCCTAGAGCCCATCAAAGTCGGACTAACCACGTTTAGGGTGCCAGCCGTAGGAAAATTGTCCGGTGCTGCAGTCCAGGGGAGACTAGCTAACACTATCGTAAAGCATCTGGTATCAGGCCTTATCAGAGCCAACAAACAGTCCGAGGTAGAGTTTGACAGAATCTGCTTTGAGTCCTCCCTGAAACACATCCAAGAGCACAGAGTTCAGCATCAGCAATGCCAGGGAAGCTGCTCCCTTTGGTCTGTGCCTCTGTCTCCTGATGAGGGAACTGCAGGCCATGCTTGCCTACCTTCTCAGGGAGAAGGTGTTGAAAACTCATATTTGCAAAACACTGAAGATCCTGTAATGACAAGTGATAGAAAGTGCAAAAAGCTTATCCTTCATTACCCTAACATGCAGGCAGCTTTGTCTGACAGTGCATGGCAACTATTCCAGGACTAGATATATGGTTGATGGAAGTGTGTAAGATTACTAGTTCGAGTGCCCTAAAATATGCAAATTAATTACCACAACTATCCATCCATGTTTTATCTGGCCTAAATGTTTTTTTCCTGGGTTAAGGGAAATACTAACCTGTAAGGAGTTTCCTTACAATTCTTTCTATTTAGAAGAATTATTTCAACAATTCTTTCTATTGAGTTAATTGAGAGTTCTTTAAAAATCCAAGTAGAGGAAAAAGCTGGGGTAAAAAGAACATATTGAACCAGTTTTGTATTTCTTATTGTTATTTTTTTGAGTGTTGTCTGGTGACTGTGCTGTAAGACATGGGCCTCACTTGTACCAGGCAATAGAGTGTTTTCTACTTCTCCGTCTGTCAGCCGTGGTGGGCTGGTCCAGGAGAGCTGAAGAAGACGAAGCAGCTTTTTCTTGTGACGCATTGAGGTAGCAGAATTACCTGTTGTACCATGTCTGCAGCTGCTAAGTATTTCCTATTCGTTTTCAGCCCCAGTCCCATGTGTGACATAGCCATGTACTTAACTTTACGTGCAGTAGGTGATCTCTTGAAGGCAGGTCCTAAGCTAGCCCCCAAGATCATGAAATATTCAAGGCAGAATTTGGCCTTGACTGAGGGTCTGAAACTGGTGTCACTGTGCCCGTTGGCTCCAGCATGGTCTGGGGAAATGCTCTGTTACACTGCATCATTTCAAGGTCTGTAGCCTGAAGAGCTAAAAGATCAATCTAAAGATCAGATTCCTGGCAATGAAAATTCAGAAGCTATCATAGTCTTTGATTGAACATCCCAATAGTTTTATTGAGGACACGTCCCTGTGTTTTATGCTTGCTCATTAGCAAAGTCAAACACTTTCTTTCTGTGTTACCTTTGTGCAAGAGAGTGGCAAATTTATGTCATTAAAATATGGCAAAAATTTAAAAGTTCACAAGCAATTAGATTTTATTATTGTTGTTTATGCCCCTGAAGAATTGTTCATTTAAAAACTTTATAGTTAATATGTACAAAGATAAAACAGTGGCCTGTCTTGCTCTGGTGACAGAAGTCAAGTGATTGAGCGAGCCAAATGAATTATTAAAGATGATCGGCTTCTGGAGCTACTTGCTTTGATTCTTAGCTGACTGTTGCAGCCAATTTACATCCAAGAAGAGGGTCTGTCCCCACGTTATTTACGTTTCTCTTGGACTAGCACAGATCATGCATCATTCTAGTTCAGAATCCCAGAATTAGATACATGCTGGCAAAACTCGGCACAAACTTGCTCTTATTTGTGGAACAGTCCGTTTCACACTCTTTTGATTATCAGAAGGCTGTTGTTACAGTCAGGTAGCCAGTTATACAGCAACACACCCTGCAGCACCTGGGTGCGGGGTGGTGGGGCACTGACACCAGCCGGCTGCCGCCGCCCCGGCGATGCCTTGACCTGCACTGGGGGTGCTTTGGGCCGGTGTCAGGCTGGCTCCAAAGAGCTGGGCGTGGGGGAGAGGCTGGGGTTGCTTTGGCAGGCAGTGGGGGTTTGCAAATAAAGTCTGCACTGAGAAAGAGCCTCCTCTGGGCCAAGAGACTAGACCCAGAAGCCTAAACTTTAAGGAAACTGCAAATTGCTGGGGGTGAAAGAGGGAGAAGACTGCTCTTGATTTCGTCCAGGCCCTCCAAAGAGATGTCAGGGCTGCTCACTTCCCTCTGAGTCACCCTGACTGTCAATTTTGTCATTGAGCTTTGCTCTGACAGCCCAGCTCCGGGTCTCCAAGTGTCCTCTGCCCTTCTGCAGCTGCTGGCTGGATCAGAGAGACCATCACAGTTCTGGGCTCCCCAGTTCAGGAAGGACAGGGAACTGCTGGAGCAAGTCCAGCGGAGAGCCACAAAGATGATCAGGGGACTGAAGCACCTCTCTTATGAGGAAAGGCTGAGACACCTGGGGCTGTTCAGCCTGGAGAAGAGAAGACTGAGGGGGCATCTTGTCAATGCTTACAGATATCTAAAGGGTGGGTGTCAAGAGGATGGGGCCAGACTCTTTTCAGTGGTGCCCAATGACAGGACAAGGGGCAATGGGCACAAACGAACACGGGAAGTTCCACCTGAACATGAGAAAAAACTTCTTCACTGTGAGGGTGACAGAGCACTGGAACAGGCTGCCCAGAGAGGTTGTGGAGCCTCCGTCTCTGGAAATATTCAAAACCCGCCTGGACACGGTCCTGTGCACCCTGCTCTAGGTGAGCCTGCTCAAGTGGGGGGGTTGGACGAGATGATCTCCAGAGGTCCCTTCCAACCCCAGCCATCCTGTGATTCTGTGATCACCCCTCTCCGTTCTCCCAGGGGTCTCTTTAGGATGGAGAGCTGATGCCTGACCCCAGACCCAATCCCTCTGGTCTGCCTGAGTAGAGGGAGACGAGCAGTCCTGTCTCCTTCAGCTGGGCTGGCTGTCCCCGGTCTCCAAGCTAGGTGTGCAGCGGCGCTGAGATCAGACCGCACTGCCAGGCTGCGAAGTTCATTATGGCACGTCTGGGGCAGCTCTGACTAGATTCCCTAAGCAGGCGCGACGCAGCCCTGCAGCTGCGAGGTTCATTACTCCATCCCCACGCTGCTGGCGCGGCCAGTCCTGCTCACTGCCTCTGACTGCTCAGGCGATGAGCTCCATTATTTTTTTCTAGTGTCACAGAGTCCAGGAGTGCAGAGTGCGCTTGTAACTTGCTCTTCTTATGCTTAAGTGGTGGAACTGAGATGTTTGCAGCAATTTCAGGACAGGAAGAAGATTTCTCTTTGATTGCTTTTTAATCACAGTAATAACAGTAATGGAGGCAGTGAGTGGAATTGATGGGAACGAGCTGAGCTCTGTTCTCTGATAACTCCCATGTGGGGTAAACAAGGAGGATTTACTGGTTTCTCAAGTGAATTGGTAGTATCCTCGCTCTTCAGGAATGACTGTCAGCAACATCTGGGGAAAAACAGCTGGTATCCAGTACCTGGGAGAAGATATAGGCCAGGCATCCTTTGGAAAGTTCCCTGCCTTAGTGCATCTACAGTAAACAAACCAACCTTGTCTGCCTCTGTTCTTATCCCCACGGATTCACATGTACCATTGCTCTTTTAAGCAGCTGTCAGGGCTACCTCCATGCGTGTCTGGCCTTGAATCTGCATCTTTAGCAGCCCGCAAGGGATTTACTCTCTCCCTCAGAGACCAGAGATGATATAGGCAAGAAATTTGAGCCGTGCAGACCCAGAGGTCTATGTCCCCAGGAGCGTTGAAGTGGGTGGAGGGTCCCAGTGGTGCCCAGAACCAACCTCCCGGGGAGACTCAGGTTCAGGCTGGGGCAAAACGGTGCCTCAACTCAGCAGGTCTCCTCGCAGCCTGGTGTCTCCCAGGCTGACTTTAGCCTACGTGTATGTGAGCGAGTGCTTTCCTCCAGTGGGAACTGGTGAGGTTTAACTCTGGCAGGACAGAGACACTGAAATTGCAAACAACCACAGGCTGAGGGCTGTCTCGGAGTGCCCTTGCAGGGAATGACTTCCACGGCACCAGTGTTTGGGAACTGACCTAGCTGGGCATATCTGCAGGGTGGTCTCAAGGTATTATGCTAGCAGTGTGTCCATCAGTCTGGCTTCAACCCTCAAGGATGTGGGAACCTTCTCTCATGTGACCCTGACTCAAAATATCTAGAAAGCAGTGAAAAGAAAGCCTCTAGGAGCTGGGAAAATGGGTTCTCCAAACCCCTTGCTCGTATAAAGAACATTTTGAAGAGATTTAATCTCACTTGGGCCTCTTACAAGCATCCAAACACAGACACCTCATTCCCAGGGTTTTTGGTCAGACATGGAGCTTTCTCCTTTATTTCTGCAGTATGTTGCACACGTGAAGGGCCTCATTTACATCAGCGCAGTCGTGTCCTGTCTGAGGAGGTGGAATTCCTCTTGCTTTGCTGATCAAGACAAACACGATAAAAACAGTTCATGCACAATACACCTTGAAGCCACACTGCTAGTTCCCCGGGACTGGGAGGTACAGTGGGGCCAGAGCTGTGCCCTGTCCTGCACTCCTCCGGTGGGGCAAAGGACTGCGGGGAGACCAGCGGGGCTGGAAGGGGTGGCCCGGCATCCTCCCGGGCTAACAGAAATGGGGAGCAGCTCCGTTACTGTGGCCGGAGTGTGCCGGTGTGAAAAGTCATGCGTGTGAGGTCTGAGTGAGGCCATTGAAGCGAGGAGAGGAGGGGGAGCAAACAGGCTGGGGGGGCTGCAGAGGTGGGGTAGGGCAGAGGGGGCAGCGGGAGGAAGGGGACACTCGCTTCCCCAGGCCGCTCGTGTGTGTGCTGGGCGAGGGACAGTGCAGATCCCAGCTGACGCCGCAGCAGGCCGCCTTTAGGGCGGGAAAGAAGGGGGAGGATTTTAATATCTGAGTTGAGGAGGAGGGATCGTGCCCACATTTTGGAGACTAGAAAGGAGACGGTGGAAGCTTTTACTGGAACATAAGGGACCCAAGTGATTACTGGACACCTGCTCGGAGGCAAAACAGTGAGATTTGGGGGGTGGGGGTGGGGGCAGGGACTTAC
Source organism: Fregata magnificens (assembly GCA_013389945.1). Lineage (NCBI taxonomy): Eukaryota > Metazoa > Chordata > Aves > Suliformes > Fregatidae > Fregata > Fregata magnificens. Next base: position 166,093 of record WAAD01023417.1, on the reverse strand, counting down.
TTTATCCTTTCACACACATACTCAAACCTCTCAGTGTATTTCCTAGCAACTCTATCTCAGTTTCCCTTACTTCACATCCTTCCCTACCATGCTATTCCCTTCACCTCTGGTCATTACGGAAAAAAAAATAATTATAAGTGCCGTTTCAAGTATTCTGGAGCAACCAGCTTTCAGCCTCAGAAGTTTTGTCTGAGGTGTCGGATTAAAAAGCAGCGAGTATCTTTGCACGGGGATTAGCAAGAAAATAATTTTCAGGGAGCGATAGGTGTGACTTCTCTCAGCAAGGTGTTGCAAGCATTTGGGGGTAGGAAAGGTGGGGGAAGCCATTCCAAAAACCACTTGAACAGAGCAAACCATGAAAAGTAGCTGTCAGGTCTTGGTCCTCTGTTCTGCAGCTCCTTATTACTGTTTGAGGGCTCTGATCCTGCAATGGGCCTTCTGTTCCCATTGACTGGCCTGGGGAGGTTTTTGCATAGCATGGACCCAACCTCTCAGCATTGTCCAAGCGGAAGGAAAACAATCTCAGTGAGATCAGGGAAAGGTTAACCAGCCCTGGCTGGTTTGCAGGCTGGGTGCTGATGTGATTCATCTATCCAGGGCACAAATAAAAACATTATCCCAAGCAAAAAGCTATGGTACTAATTCCCATTGCAGAAAAAAGACCTGAACCACAATATATAAATCAATTTTGGTTTAGGGGAATTAAAAAAACACAACAAAACAAAAAAGCACCCAACACCTATGGCATCTAATCAATCTTGTATTAGTGGGGTGGATTTTCTTTTTATTTCATAATTTGAAAAGGTGGCTGGAGGGATACTTTAATGTGATAGGAAGCCTCTCTGCCCTTCACCAGTAGCTGGCCTTGGGCTGTAGCAGCTCCGAATAGTTCCTGTTGGCTGGCTTTTTGGAAGCCAGCGGGAGCAGAGCTGAGCTGATGAAGGGCCCTGAGGAAGCGTGCCACCACTGGCATGGGCTGGGGGGAGTCTACAGGGATCTCAGGGAGGTGGCAGCTCTGGACCTGATCCCAGTGAGAGCTGTGTGTCCCTGTCCAAGGCAGGGCTGGGTGACAGGGTAGAGAGGCACGGGAAGAGCTTTAGCCTGTCACTGCTCCCAGTGGCTGGGGCCTCTCCATTCCAGGAAGACCTTTGGGCCCCCCCAGCTTGGAACCTTTCACCAGGACTTAATAGCTATGGTTATGTAAACACACTCAGGACAAGGGGGCAACTGGTATAGCAGAGTGCAGGGGGGGTGCTACCCAAGCGTGCATGCTTCCCAGGAGAAGCAGAGCAGCTCGCTCTGCAGAGGTAAGAGGAAGGGCATTGACAGCGAGGGGAATAAGGAGGTGACAGCAGAGGATGGCGTTGTTGTTAAGGCCTGCAGAGCTTTCAAGGTGATTAGGTGATTTGGAAAAAGTCCTTGTTTCCTCTAGTAAAGGCTATTCCCTTCTGCACCTTCCCTCTCCCTGGCAGAGATTAGAGCAGTAAGGTTAATACAGTAGCAGGTACATCCATGAAAATCCGCAGCTGAGTCTTCACTCCAAGTGCTGCCAGCTCTTCCCTAAATCTTCAGGAATCAAGGTGCCTCGTTGGAAGTGGCTCCATTGCCTTTGTTGACGTAAAAGGGGCGGTAATGTGACTGCAATGGAGAATTTGGGGCATGTGAGTTTGACCTACCTTCTTTTTCTGACTGCCTATGCTTCACCCTCCTAGGTAGCCCAACCATATGTATCTTAACACCTTCAGTCTTTCCTCTTGCAGAGCAACACTACCTCATTTCATTACTAGAGGTGCTGGAGTGATCAAATGGGGTTGCTTTTTGATTTGCATACAAGCTTTGCATGGACTTCATTCCTGAGCCAAATGAGTCTGTGCATCATATAAAATGTCAGACTATGAGTCATGGTTTGATGAGAGGTTTCTGGGAGAAGACGAATGTCACCTTTATTTTTATGCTTCTGTCAGTGTCTTTTAATTGCTCACTAACCTGAGAACTTATGGGAGTTTTCACACTTAAAGCCATGCAGTTATGCGAGTGATCAACTAAGTTGCATGGTATTTATTTGTGCTCTCTAGCTGGCAAGCCAAAGCTCTTGTGCATGGATATTCTCACACAATGGTGTATTGTTTATTCATGCCTCCACATGTTGCATGGCCCGGTACTAAATGTTTGTGTAAACAGAAGCGTAAGTGGAGAGACAGGGCCAGAGCCTAAAGGAATTGCCATTTTCCTGTCTCTGTTTACTGCAGTCCCTAATTGTGTCTCTTCTCATCAGGACCTACCCCTGGAATTTCATTCTTATCTGCACCATTACAAATAAGCAACACGTGGCAGAGTTGTCATGCAGCCTAGCATTGGCTTGGAATCATTGCAAAACACAAAAGCCAATTTATTGACCATGATAGCTAGTTGCACTGTTCAAGGCAAAATCCTTAGCCTGGATAAGAATATGCTTAACACCAATGAAGCAGTGACCAAGGCAATCAGGAACAACTGTGGTTTTGTAATGTCTGATCTGTCTTAGGTTTGATCCACTGCCCAGGTCTCACTGGCAGAAGGTGGGAGAGACCTCACAGGAACAACATGCTGGGACGTTTTTGTGCAGCACACTAGTTAATATTGGGCATGGCAGGAAGGTGGAAGCATGGGCAGAGCAAACCCAACCCATCTTGCTGCTCAGTGCTGACTCCCAGTACCTCCTGCTCAATGTTCCCTTTTGTTGAAATTCTTTTCATTTTATGGCTTTAATTTCCAATATAATTAAGAGATGGAAGAGGGGAGCTTCATTTTAAAGAACTCCCTGTGGGTTAAAAAGACATTCCTCCTTAAAACAGTATAGTCCTTTGTGAAAAATCATATTTACAGAGCTTTTAAAATGTGTATTACTTAAATACATGTTTAAGACTGTTTTAAAAGCTAGATTATTGGCCCAATAGACCATAAAAGCTCCTGCAGAGCTACTGCAGTCCAGAGCGTGCATTTCTATTTTGGGACTTTTTAATGCTTATATTTATCAACTCAGTTGTTAGGTTCAGGGCTATCTGGTGAATATAAGCTACAAAAATAAAGTAGCTGCTACAAGTGTAAGCATGAGAGAGAAAGGGAGACAGCAAAAGACTGGTGACTTCATGTGGGAGAAGCTACTCAGGCTTTCTCTATGGGGATTAAGGAAAGCATGAGCTGTGTTCGTGGAGCACGGCACACTGACTGTCGTGCGGTGGGGTGCTTATGGCTAAGACGACCATACTCACATCCACCAGTGCTAACAGAGACTTCACTTTCCTGACCAAGCTCCCTGACTATAACACTGCCATTAGGGAGGATAGGTTGGTATCTAAAATCACTGGGAAGAGCCTCCATCTGGGCACACACATGATGAAGTAGATGATCTTTTAGAAAGGTGGTGATCAAACACAAGACAGAAGATACTGCAAAACTTTGCTGTTCCTAGGAGATATGTTTTGCTGTAGCACATTCAGAGACTCAGGGCTGGATTTTCTGAAAGTGATACAGTCTACCAAGGAACATCCCTTTCACTGGCATTCATCTCCTGGTGGGGCCTTGAAAATTTAGCAGAGACATACAGCTGCAGTCCTTAGGCAGCCCCTTTCTAACTGTTGTGCATTTCCTCAGTTTTCTTCCTTCAGTGTGGGAATGCTCTTGATTCTTGACCCTCTCCTTCTTACAAGCCTTATTTCCAGGGAACAGTAAATAATCTTTGACAAATGTATAATCAGAATTCAAAAAATAGATTTCATCTGCAGAGACGGGGGCAAAAACTTGATGATCTTAATTCAGATTATGCAAGATCTTAATGCAGCACAGTGTGAATGGATGTTAAGGAAAATAGATTAACTTAGTGTTTCTGTGGTTATGCATTAACTGTTTGTTAACCTTGTATATTTAAGATTACAAGACCTAAAATATCACTGTCTTCTGCCCCTTACAATGCACTGTTACCTGTTTTGTGCTAACAGCACAAAATGAGTGACTTACAGATGTTCTAGTGATTTATGATCGTAGTCTGACCCCTCACCTTTGATATTGCATCTGCCCACTGTAGGATGTAATTAGCAAGAGACTTTTATATGGTTGTCCCTGGTGTCATTTACACAATCTGTGCTTTCTAGATGTCACGGACTACCAAGAGTGTATGATATCCCTGTAGGGAGGAAAAGTACTACAGATAGCAGCACGTGTGCTATAGTATTTGTATAGCTTCTAGAAGCCTGGATCAAATTTTAGACCAGGGCGAAATCTTTTCAAAATGTCATTTTGCAGTATTGATTAGTCCTACAGCCCAGAACTGTGGAGGTGGGGGAGGTAATCTGTATCCCTCTGTGGATGCAGTTAACCACAGAAAAAAATAATAGAAGCTGTTGACTTGAAGCTTTTACTTTCCCATCTCCAAAGGACCCAAGCACTAGTCTCTGAAGTCTCAGGTATCCCTAGAACAGATAGTTCTTTTGCTGAAGCTGTGCACGTGCTTTCACACCAAAGGTATGTTTCTTACCAATACAGACTGCTTAGAGGATTTCCATGTCTGTGGCGTCACCTTTGCAGACTGATGTCTCACTATTGAAGGATAAGCTGTGACAACATAAAACAGCCTGTTATAGATCAATCCCTGCCACCATCCCCATCTCCCCTTGCGAGCGTCGAGATGAGTAGCAGGACTGGAAGTGCCACATAATTAGTATTGCATTGCTTAACACTGAAATGCAGCCATTTCTGGGGTGGGACACAACAGCTGTCAGAGATGCCCATTCCACCACCCAATCAGTTAGGAAAAGGGAGTAAAGAAGGTCTGTCTAATTAAAATGTCTGAGGAATGCAGAGAGGTGGAATGCAATCAGCCCAATTAAATTTAGGCCAAGTCCCGAACTAAGCATTCTGACTCTTGCAAAGAACACTATAGGCTATTTAATTAGTGCAAAGAGCCGAGGCCTGGGTTTCATGTCAGAAATTAATGACAGTACCTCTGGCAGCGCGATAAGCCCTAACCCCCTTCTACCACACCAGCTCCACTCCGATTCAAAAATAATCCCAGCCCTGCTGAATCACAACCAGTTTCAGTGCTATCAGACAATGGCCTTTCCCCACCATCTCCCATTTGCAAATTAATCAGACCTGACTCTGCTTGGCAGGTGCTGATGGTCTTGGATTCCACCTCTGGTGCCCTTGAACTAGTGGGTAGTGAAAAGAGGATTATGAGACGGTGAGTGGTGGGGGAGTCTGGTTCAGATGAAGGAGGGCAGGCAGCTACTGCATATTTTTTTAAAAGGTTGTGCTCAGTGGCTATTATTCTTTCAGGACAATAGCTGTTTTAAAACACTGATGAAGTTAAGAGGGGTAAATGGCCATGAATATAATTTCCTAGTATCTTTCTTTCCCTAGTCCCTACACCTCTAAAATAATCTAAAGTTCTCATCTCTACCCATTACAAACAAAATTTAAAACCCCTTCAACTATTCACTAGATATAACTTTTTAATACTTTTTAACACTCCTTAATAAACTCCTGTTGCCCTGGTTCAGCAGAGTAAGTTGCTTATGTAAACATGTGCATGTATCTAAAAGATTGACAGTCAGGGCAGGAGATATGGGCTGGGTGTAGGACTGCTCCAGGGCTTCTCTGGGGGAGCAAGAACAGGATTAAATGTCTTATCACCTGAAAAAGGGGCAGAAGGAAGGGGAAAAAACTAAATGCCTAGTACCGGTCTTAGTGAAGAGGCTCCCGTCAGACTGTTTGCTGAAGTCACCAGGCGGATTCTGTCCCACCGAGGAGAACTGAAAAGGCAGCTTAGTACCATTGCCTACTGGAAGATAGAAGAGGTTGCGTTATTCCACGGTGTTGCTGGGGGGAAGCCTAAGCCTTTCCAAACACACCCTGTAAAACTACCTTCAACCAGCTTGGGGGGAAATGGGAACTAATAGTTTTGTCCCTTTTCTCTCAGTAAGAAAAGGCAGATGAGAGCAGTCAGTTGTGGGGTCCCGGTGTACACAGTGTGTGTGTGTGTGAAGAGATCTCCATGCTCCAGGGAAGAGCCTTTCTCTTGAGAGACCCAGAGTGCAGGTTTGACCGAAGAGCAGCAGCTTCTTTGCGGGTAAACTGCATCTCCAGAGACTGGAGTAACCAGGCAAAACTACGTAACTGCCAAAGCTCCCTTGCCTCCAAGCAGTTGAGGCTTTATTCAAAGCCCATTGAAATTAAAGCAAGGCTTCCCCTCCTGGCCTCCTTGGGGTCAGGCCCTGGCTGCCAGAATGAATCTGAGAGTGGAGACAATGAGAGGGAGACAGCCCTGCCTGTGGCATGAAAAGCAGGAACAACTTAGGTGTGGCTGTGAGTCACCAGAGCTCCCCCAGGTAGAGTGGCCACGGATGCTTGTGGGCTGCCTCTAAATGAAAGGAAAGGCAGGACCCTCTGAGCATGAACAAAGCAAAGTAAGAAAATACAGGCGAGAAAAAGGAAGGTGGGGATCTGGGAAGAAAAGGCATGGCTTGCTGCTGCTGGTTCTCAGTACGCTAGCTCAAAGCACCCTTCCCCATTGTGCTGGACGCTGTACAGACAGTGAACTTTGGGCAGGCTCTGTCTCTGAGAACTTATGAACTAAGTAAAAGGTGTATGTGCGATGGAGAAGAGCAGCCTTGTGCTTCTGAGACTGGCTGAGGGTGTTTGGAGTCCTCTCCTGGTTCTGCCACAACCTCCACAGATTGCCTTGGATGATGTTGGCACTCCCATCAATTGCAGTTGGTTAGGTATCTCAGGATCTTTACAAATTGGCACCTATGTTTTCTGTCTTCTTTCACTGTCTGAACAATGAGGACCAGGGATGCCTTTCCCGCTTATATACATAGCGCTTAGAGCAGTGAGACCCTGGGTTTGGGTATACGCAGGCGGTGCTGATAACCCAGCTAAGAGATGGTTCTGTGAGATAGCGATTGACAGGTGACAGGACAGCTGAGAGGGGAAGCAGAAAAAGTTGGTTAGCCAGCTAGAAAGCTGTGGCACGGGGGGTTAGATCCTTTCAAACTGAAGTCGGAATTACCCGTACCAAGTGTTTCCTCAGTCGCTTGGAAGGAGGAAAATTCCCATGATCGTGGGTTGAAACTGGCTGTAAAACAAGAGCATCCAGTTCAGCAGTCGGCTCCTGATGAGCTGGCTCAAAGGCCTGTGCCTGGCATTGCTCTATGAAACAGTCCCCACCAACCTGGAAGCAGCCCCAAACCAGAAATCTGGGTCCAGGGAGTAGAGGAGAGTCTGGTCTTTTTTCTCTGGGTTCTAGGGAATGGTGAATAGATTTCTCATTTAGAGAACAAAGCACTCTCACTGCCACAGAGCTGTCTTTAGGTGCATTAAATTGCCAACTCAGGCTTGTCTACTCAACGTGACTATTCTGCAAAGAGACCTGCAGGCAGAGGCTTGGATTTTGAGCTCAAGAGACACAAGTAGAGGAACAGTTCTTGCTCAAGCACACATTGCCTCAGCCACTGTGACAGGCATGTGCTCCAGGCTTTCACTAGGACATCACGCTGTGATGCAGACTAGTGCTGTTGTATCCCTTTTGTGAGACACTGGATTCCCAGAAGAGCGAAAGAGAGGTGAATACTGAGCTGTTATGCTGCCATCCTGTGGACTGCTTTTCTATTTAAGCAGTTCTCGCTCCCTTCTACTCATTCAAAGACTTCCAAAGGCACAAGATGATCATTCCAACCTCCTCCTGGCTTTGGCCAAACTGTTTGCAACATCAGGAGAAGAAAGCTCAGTGGAAGAGGACAGAAAGGAGTGTCGAGCAGTTTGAACAGATTGTTCCTCTATCTTTTAGGCAGCATTTGAAACCTTTTATGTCTCCCCTCTGCCTCATTATGTCATCTCTGCAGGCAGATGCTGTGTGATTCTGTCTTTAATGACAATAGCAGTGGAAGTGTCCTTGAATTTAAGCAGGGCTTAAAACCCTATAGGTTCAGCTCAAATCCAAGCAATTTCTTAGTATGGGCCACTGCAATTACGCAGAGTACTACTTAGGTAGCATTCCTCAATGCAGCAAACAGACTTGCCACTGTGGCCTCAGGCAGAATTTGCAGTGATCCAACCTAGTGAGAAAAAGGATGTGTTACAAAACTATCATGAGATATTCAAGGATTCTGTGCATATTATGCAATGCAAAGGGTGGTCCTCTTTTTTTTTCTCCCATTTTATGGAATTCCTTAGAAAAGATGCAACTGGAGGCAGTGCTGGACTTCTACATGACACATTGATAGAGCATAGAAGGCTCTAGAGAGTTAAGTGATTATGGGTGTATTGCGTTATTCATCGAATAATCCTTTGCTAGCCAGCATGCAAGCTAAGTGGGTCATGTCTCCTGTTTTGCCTACTGATTCATTCTGTTTCCAAAGTCCCCATCAGTGTGGTTTCAACAGCTGGTTCCTTTCTATCAAAGTGTTCCCATAAGGGATCATGCTTGAGCCCTCACCCTGGTGGAGAATCTAGTGCTGTTCAGTCCCCATTTCAGCAGAGACTCTGTGTGCAATCATGTGCTTAGTCTTTTTTGGACAAAGTAACTTTGGTAGAAAATATAGAATGAGTAGTTTTGGAAGGCAACATGTCTGTGCTCTCAGGAAAATGTAGGTGTAAAGGTGGAACAAATGCTCCCCCACTATTTGTGTGTTCAAAAGTCCATTGTAGGAAGCAGCAGGCCACTGAACTGTAAGCTGCTGTACTCACACTACTCTACAGCTGACTGCATCCAGCAAATGTTCTCTCTGGCTCTAATAAACAGCACTAGATGAGAAGCCCTGTATCTAGCAGTCCCTGTTGATCCCTCCTGTCTCTTGGCACATCCTTCAAGAGGTTGGGATGCTGGATCTCAGCTGGGAGCCAGGGAGCCCCTGCTCCCAGGTCTCAGCAGCTGATCCTCCAGAGAGGAGCAGAGGGAAGTCCAGGCACTATGGTCCAGAGCAGTGAGCAGCCAGGCTATGCCATGCTATAGCACTGCCACAAATGGCTTTTCCCTTCCTTTTGCCACGTCGGGTTTCAGCCCTCTCCCAGACCCACATGGGAGCAGCGATGGCAGAATGGCATTGCCTGCTGTGTTCCTTCCATCACCCCCCCACCGCCACCCCCCCGCTTCAAATGCATGTCGGGCCATTTCCACCTGAACCCAAAGCCCCACGTTTTGGGTAGAAATGGGTTCAGCCCATGCAATTTTAGAACTAACTTTCCACCATCCTTTCAGGTTGAAAACAGTTTTGGATGCAGGGCTGAGACTGTGGTCTGTCCCCAGCATCGGCAGCTCCGCTTAGCAGCACATGTGGTTCCCTGACAGCACAGGGCCTGTAAAGCCCTGAAGCAGCTGGGGCAGAAGAGCAGCTATAACCATCCGGGTGGCGTTTGGAGACAGGTTCTGTGCAAAACAAACCCACCGCTGGCAAAATGCCCCTCTGCAGCGTCTGATAAAGAGGCTGCCCCCTAACTTTGGGGGGCCTGCAGGAAAACAGTCCTGCTAAAGGCTTGTTGATGCTGAACTGGGAACATCGCCTCTGCCCCAGTATCTGCTCCAAATGGCATCCTCACCCCCACGGCGCCAGGCAGGGCTGCCAGCGAGCTGCCAGGCGTGGGCTGATAACAGAAGAGAAGGGCAAAGTGGAAATCCAGACAAAGGGCTCAGTGTTGGGATCTGGGTTACCCCCATAAAACCCTAACGACAGAGCAGGCAATGCCGCACTTCAAATACGCCTTCAGGGGAGTGCCACTGCTAATTGCTGGCGTGTCCCTTTGCCCTGCCCGCCATCTGGCTTTGCAGAACAGCAGCTGTAAACACCTGGCAAATCCAGGCAGCGCCTTGCTCTCTAGGGACCAGAGGAAACTTGGTTACTTATTTTGTGCTACCCTTTCTGTTCTTTTGTTTCTACAGGCATTGCCTTGCCTAGGCTTTTTAGTACTCTCTGCTTCTCACTCTGGAGGTCCTGACGCTAATTTAGAAGTAGAGAACTGCCGTTTTACAACTGAATGTGTTGAAAACAGTCATTCGCTCCAAAGACTCATCCTGTAGTGTTCATGTAACAATTGGGACATAAGGAAATCACCAGGGCTCTTGTTGTCAGAGCTCAGAAAAGAACCCCAGACTCCTGCTTTTTTAGGACACGTTCCTCACTTCTATCCTTTCCCTGTAGGGAAAAAGTATATTTTCTGGTAAAAGTAAAATCCTAATGAAGAGCAAGCCTAGTGTAGCTTTCACACTTGATAGCACAGTGGGGTAAGCTTCTCGTGGAGAATAACACTTACTTCAACCTGGTAACACATGTTAAAACTCCCCTATATTCACAGACTACACTCCTGAAAGGCTTCAGCTGCTCCAGCTCTCCTCCACGGAGTTGAGAACCTTTGCTGCCTTGTTTGAGATGAACAGGCAAAAACTTCTCAAAGCTCTGTAGGCTGGAGAGAGACGTGGCATAAACAAACGCAGAGGGACTGATCTTGTCTGGGGGACAGCAGGAAATATGAGGGAAAGCAAATTTTGGGACAAATCATTAATGAAGCTCCTTTCCTGTGCTGTGTTTAGAGGAAACCTGACCACCATTAGGGTGCCATACCTTTGGGAGACAGGAACATGGAAAACCTCTTCAAGTTGTCGGGCTGGTTCCACTCATAGTTGTTCATCATGTACCGGTGGTCACCTGGAGAAGCAGAGCAGGACATGAGCTGGAGGAGACAGTTTAGTGGTCTTGAGAGGGATGGGAGAAGGGGGAAGGGGATAACAGACTGGAATTGCTTCCTCAAGTGCTGCAGGAGAGATGGTTCTGCCCTTTGAAAACAAGTTCCTCTATTTTTGTAATTCCTCTGTAGGACTCTTTGGGAGGTAAAGCAGTGCTGTAGCTGTGCAGAGGTTCAGCCTGGGATAAAAGAGAAAGCTCCCTCAGAGGCGTAGCACAGCTGAAGCATTGGGCCATTCAGTAGATATGCTATGTTCTGAAAATCCATAAGGAGACTTGTGAGGGTTCAGGCATTTTGCTACCAAAATACTGCTGTGTGGCTAAAAATGTATCCCACTTCAAAAGCGGTGGTTTGGGTTTGGCTTCTTTTGTATGTTTAACCTGTGCACAGAGCTGGCTTTCAACCAGCAGATCTTGAACTGCAAGTATTACAAAGCTCAAGAAAGTCAGTGTTGGGAGGGCTCAATGTGTTGTTTTGTGCAATTTTTAAAGAAAGATGCTAAACCTGAGTTGCAAACAGCTCTAGCTGCCTGGGCTCTTGGACAAGGGCGTTCGGTTCAGGCTTCATGCAAAGTGGATGAAACCTACCCTTTTGCCAGGTATTACACAGCCTGGTTTTCGTTTTCCAATGCTCATCCACAGGAAATGATGCTCTGTCAGTACAGTTGCTCATACAAGTACTTTCTTTTAAGGTCTCAAGTGTTATATAAACCTGTTTTTCTCTGCAAGGGGGTAAATTTGGTTCCCATGTTTAAATAGTTCCAATCTTTGATTCTTAAGTCACTGAACAAACTTTTATGTTACTTCTCCAATTTATTTCTGTGTTATTTAAAACTCCCTGGATGCTCTCTGATTATTTGCGTCCTTGCCACGCTACTAAGTAGGTACCTGCTACGACAACTAAAAGAAAGTGGATTCCCTTTGGAGTCTGCTATTAAGCAGGTTTCATTCCATTAATATAATATTTCTTCCTGGGAAGTTTTTTACACTAGAAGATCAAGCCAGTTGCAAATGAATTTGTCGCAATGACTCAGGGGGAGTCTGAGTTAATTAAATCCATTAAGTAATTGTAGAGTTATTTCCTTGCTGTCACTAGATGCGGAGTGCTGTCCTCTTTCAAATATAACTGTGGTTTGAAAAGCGGAGAGCTCTGAAGTTTCTGAGACTCACCTTAAATAACATTTCTCAACTGAGTGGATACCACTGTTCTTCTCATTAGGCAGATTCCAAGCTGTGTCCATTAAATCCCTGGTCAAGTTTCTGAAAGTGCCCAGGTTTCTGGCAGTAGTTAATTGTTGCCCTGCTCAGAAATGTTTTGGCACTTGAATCCCACAGATTCCAAGTACCATTGAGGAGTTCTGGCATCAGTAACATGGAGGGGACCCTAATTAAAAGTGATCAAGTAGTAGTCAGTCTTTATCCAGAGCCACTAGAACTGAACGTGCATACTCTTGTTGGGTTGTACAAATGGCCAAGTAAAATGTATTTGCTTCAGGATTGGCAAAAAACAGCTCAGCAGATGGAAGGTAACTTCTTAAGTAATGGTAACTTGAATACAAAGTGGTTTTATGCTACTCATCTAGTTTTCAGAAATGCTGTGAGTAGTCAGGCATCCAAAACCCCTTTGGCATTATGCCATCCAGAGTTTGGAAATTCTGCAAATCGCCGGGTGAGCAATGGAGAAGAAAGAAAAATGTACAAAAGTGATTTTTGGATCTGAGCTGCCTGTCATCTACTTGTATTAAGTTACAGCCAAATTTCTCAGCAAACCTTAGCATATGGAGTGTTGAGAATCTGACCAGGTACGTTGCAGTGTTAAATGTTGGAAGACAAGTAACGTTCAATTTCTGGTACTACTTTAAGGGTAGGGAGAATTTAAAAATCTGGCTCTAGTTATGCATCGTGAGCGCTTTGAATGTGATTCCTGACTTTTCTGAAACGTTGGTTCTCTTGACCAGAAGTATCTGGTCCATCTAATTTATGTCTAATGGAGAATGATGGTGCTAGATAACATTAATGAACTGTTTGAAGTGCAGGCTCCTTGGGGCCAGGGACTTACTCTCTCTGCATAATGTAGGAAGGCAGCAGGCTGTCACTTGATGAATACTAGTGATTCCCATTACAGATCTAAATGTACTCTGATCCTGTGTCACCTTCATTCTTATTGCTCTAGATTGTGAATGCCAGACAGGCTGATTCACAAAACCCAGGCTCTGAAAAACATTAGCGTGTTGACCCATAACTGAACCCATGCTGTTCTGACCTCTGCATCTTTTCAACGGGCTGCTTTTTGTCTGGGTTTTGGGGGTTTTTTGGCTGTTTCTTCCCCTCCTCCTTTATCATATCATCTTGTAATGTGGATCTGTCTTTTCTGGAAGGAAGTTGGAGAGATTTGCATGGCTGTTGCCCAGGAAAAAAGGTGGTGTATTAATATGGGAGGAATGTCTAGTGAGTACTGTGAATTTGAATGAAATAACAGTGATCTTGCAGATTTACAGCAGGGTTCCTCAGCTGTCTGTGTTGCATGAACTGGACTTGAGATTATTCCTGCATCTTTTCAAGTCACACATCCTCCCGGACAGCAGGGTGCAATTTATCCTCACATTACCTATCTAGCTTCTTGACCTTTGTTGTTCTGGTATCTGGGGTTCCACAATTATTAATAGATTATATCCTTATAGCAGCCTGGTGAGATAACGATTAATTCCGATCTCTATTATTCTTAGTGCAAGAGGTCATTTCATGGGATTAAGTAACTTGCCCAAGGTTACAAAGGCTGTTTGTGGGAGAGCTGGGAAGTGAACCTCAGTTGTGGAGTCCCATTCTAGTGCACTGTCTTCCTAATCTTATGTGTGAGCTTGACGCAAGACAAGTCCTTTCTGCAGAACTAATTGGGAGACACAGAAAGTAAGTGTGTTCTAAAACTTAGAAGATTCCTTGCAGTGCTGCGGTATTGACCATGACCTCTCTATTCACATAAGAAAGATCACCCATCCTTAAACATCACTGAAGTGTGGGGACCATTTGGCACTGCATGTCCCTTGAACACCCTGGCTCAGGGCAGGCGGGACACAAACCTCTCCCTAGTGGAACATGCAGAGAAGCATGACCAGAGAAAGTTATGCCAGTTCAAGTCATAGCTTATCCTTGAACACCGAAATGGAGACCTTCTTACTTGGAAAATCTGGAATTAGATTTTCAGTGACAGGTGCTTGCAGGGTATTTCATGTTCCAGCCAGGCAAGCAGTGGCTGAAATGGGCTGTTGTAAAATGGTGTGTCATACCAGCACAGCAAATGTGCTAACCGAGCTGTACAAATAGGCTAACGAGAGGATTTCAAAATTGCCATACTGGGGTGGCTACATTCACATTTCTGCCACTGCCTTCTCAATTTACCTAGTGAGCCACTGAGTTGTCTTAGTATATCTGTGCACTCTTCCACGTAGAAACTGTCATGCTAAGCTTGCAGGTGCTTGTTGAAGCCTGGCACAAGGCAGAGTGTCCGTGCTGGTCTTTTGCAGGAGGGAAGGGTCACTGTTCTTGACCCCCAAGAGAAGTGGTGCTCTGAAGTCCCACACGGGACGTGGCTGAACTGATCAAACACTGCGAAGCCATAACATGAAACAGCACTTAGGGAAGTGGGGCTAGTTTGGACCCCTGGGTCCCCTACACATGAGCTACTTTAAACCCCTGGCAGTTCAACTGGCTCCAGCCCCACATAGTTCTGGTATTCCAGAATGAGTTTCAGCTACAGGTAGTGTTTCTCCCACTTTCCTTAGGTCCTTGCTTACTTTCTCCTCTGGGAGAGCACACTCATCACACTTCATCTCCTCTGACTCTGAGCTAGGCTTTGCCCAGGGAGGGATGGAGGGAAGGGGCAGATCTCAGGTACTCTACCATTCTCCATGTGGTTCCTCTCTATGAAGTTGCGACCAAGGTCAGCCTTGCAGATCTTCTCTACGTGCCTCATGCAGACATTTAGGAGGTCATCTCTGAGGAGTCCCATAGATGGGCTCATGCTCTCCCCTTCAAGCAGCACACTGTATGTTGGGAGAGATGGAGGGGGGACGTAATTCCGCATCAAAGCCCCAAACTCCTGTCAAAAAGAAGGGAGGAGAGGTTAGTGAGGAACATAAGAGACAGAGGCTAGATCCTAGGGAACTGGCTAATGTTAGGCTCCAAATAGTATGAAGTGCAAAGGAGAACAGTGAAAATGGAGGGGGCTGACAAATGTTCTGCCCATGAGCTGTAGCCACCTACAAAAAATCAGGTGTTGGCATGCCTAAGTTCATTCTTCACCTACCAGAGCAGAGACAGCTTCAAATGTCAGGGTTGGTTCTTGCCATACATGTGCATTGAGCTGCAGAAGATTAGCGCATCTTACAGCAACTTGGGATTTGTCTGTGGGACAAATGCCGTCCTCATGGGGAAAAAAGGAAAGGAAAATGAATCTCAGTTACCTGCAGGAAGAGCACGGAGTCACTGATCTGGTGGATCTGCTCCCTGTTCTCCTTGTCCTCCCGCAGAAGCTTTGCCCTCTCTTCCAGCTCATCCACGATTTCTTTCACATTCTCTGATGCAATCTTTTCCCTCTGGTCCAGGGCAGCCTTCACTTCATCCCTCTGCCTCTCCAGATCACGGATCAGCTCTTTGAAATGCTGGTCCACTGTGGCTTTCTCATTGGTGGTGTAGTTCTGCGGAGGGAAGGGGCAAAGAGAGGAGGCAGCAGGAAAGACACAGGAGAAATAAAATATTAAACTTCTCAGGGAGTCACTTGCTAATACAGGGATACAGAGGGGGATATGTCCAAGCATTCTCAGCATTTACACTGTGACTATGGAGACTCTAGGTATGTAAGTCTTAGCACCAGAAAAGGTGTGCCAAGAGAAGTAATACTTGTTCTTGCAATAATTGTGTGTGTGTAATCTACAGGGCATGCCATCTTCCTGATTATAAGAGCGTATCTTTATTTCAATTAATGAGCTGCACTCTTAGGTGATCTTTAGAAACACTGTTTAACCTTCTAAATCATGGTTCTGGCTCCTCAAGAGTTTGAGGACCAAATTCCCACCATTTCAAAGGATGAAAGGTGAAACACTTTTTACAAACGGGACCTCTAGGTCCTCCTGAAATATTCCTCAGAAGGACTGTGGATGTAACTATATTCAGAGTTAAAATTTCTAGGTCAGATTTCCAATAATAATAATAATAGTAATAATAATAATAATAAAGCAGATGAAAACCAGAACTGGCAAGCCAATGTGTGTGTACCACATAAAAGGGAGAAGAATGGCTTTGCCTATTAATATTATGCAAATTTTCTGGGGTGTCTCCAAATAGTGTTTTCACTGCTCTATTCAGTTAGGGTATAAAAGAAAAAAAATAACATCATTATTCTAACCCTTAGCGTGGTGAAATAATTATAAAGGAGCCCTATATCGGTATGGAAATAAGCTGTTCCATTATAAACAAGATGTTTGTTGGTGTAACTGCATCTGTTCCTATTGCCTTATCTCTGTTTGGGCATTTCAGAGCCCTTCTGGAGTTTATTTTTGTGTGGTCTAGCAGGAAAAAAAGCAGCACACCTTTGTTTCCGAATCAGCCTGGCTACTCCTGATTGAAGAATTATAAGGGACGCAAAGCAGGGAGGTGCCTTGGATCATTTTGTAACAAGGCTGTGCTGCCTCTTCTTGATCTCCTGCGGGGTATGTTGCAAGATGACTTCAGTAGGAGTTGTTGTTTCCAAGATTTGGCATGAGTGAGTTTTGGAGAGTGATGAGATAGAGACTGGGTAAGGAACGGGATGAGTAAGAGCTGGATATGTCAGAGAAATTGAGGAAAGGAGCAGAGGGACGTGAGAGGGTAGAAAAGAAAGAAAAGCGACAAGTACAGGAGAAAGAGAGAAGTGAATATCCCATACGCACCTTGATACGGTCCCTCTCCTTCTGCCACTTATCCATTTCATCTTCTACCTCAATGATCTTCAGCTGCAGTTGCTCTTTCTGCAGTGAAAGCTCAGCCTGTGAGAAGAGGGGAGTCTCATGAACTGGTGCTGAGGGTGGCCTACTTCAAAGAGGCAGTGTGCTTCCACTTATTCATTTGGCCCTGAACAATAATAGCTGGGAGGTACGGGTTCCTGGCACTGCTTGAAATGGAGATCATGTGCTGACACTGGACAAGATCCCAGAGCTTCTGGCTGGGTCAAGAGATTCAGCTCCCTCAGCAAAGACAGCAGCAGAAGCACCCACCTACTAGGCTACTGTCATGGTGCCGCTTTTAATCACATTAGAGTCATTAGCTGGAGGGGGAAGAGGCCTGTTTCAAAATTCAGCTGTGTATGCAGTGAAGGGCCCATCCCAGGGTGTGCCTCTGCAGCAATAACAGTTTTCATGTAATTACGGAATGACGTTTGACGAGTGTTGCAACAAGAGGACGATGCCTCCAGCAGGAATTCTGTTTAGACAGGATTGTGGATTAATTTGCTCTGATTTGAGAGCTTTCATGTTATGATGAAGCTCGGGAATGCTTGGAAAAAATAAAAAACACAAAAGGAGGAGGGAGGAGGTGTAGTCAGCCATGCTTGGCTTAGATCAGCAACTTCACTGGGATTCATTTGCATTTCGTTTTGCACTGGCTTCCCAGGGAAGCTCAGACCAGACAATTGCATACAAGGCAGTTCATACAACTGGAGCCCGTGGAGGGCCGGGCAGCCATGCACTGGTGTAACGTGCCGGTTGGTGTGCATGCCGTGTCTCTGGATCAGACCAGAACCTGGCTGTTTAGTAATGCCTTGCGCCGTTAACTCTGGGCAACCCCTCCCTCGGTTGTTCATATTCACCACGTCCCTGCCCAACAGATCATGACAAAGCCTTTGTTTACGCATTTCAAGATCTTTGTGTTTCATGTGTGTACAGGTTGGTCACAGCACAACTATTACTACAGGCAATCTGGCTATGGGACACTTATCCCCAGAGCTGTTTAGGAACTACGCAGTTGGCAGAAATTACCTGTATTTCACAACCGAGCTATGTCGTGTTAGAAAAGTTCTCAAAACCCGCTGTTCATGCGGGATCCTTTGGCGAATGGTTGTACTACCCAAAAGCACTTACATTTAGGCTAACAGTTAGAGGCAGGGGAGATGAGGGATGGGTAAATCCACTCCCACAGCAACTAACATAGTGAGGTCTCCCTGCTGCTAAAACACAAGGTGTAGTTCCCACTGCTTTGCTGCCCATCCAAGAGCATAATACAACATGAAAACCTGGGTCTTCTCTTGTGATCTTACTTGCCCTCGGGGTGGGAGTTTAAAAGTTTTCAGTTCTCCATTCAAGGAGTAGAAAACAGCATCACATGACAAAGAGCAGGCAACAAACTGTCAACCCACTCAGACCAAGGAAATCAGCCCGTCAGGGCTCTTGTGTTGGTGCCAGTCACTGTAGTGGCTGAACATCCTCTTGAGCTTGAATCAAGCACAGCTGCATCTGAGAGCCATTGACTCTAGCTATTCCAATTTAGAAAATCTCTATAAATAGAGGGAAAACAATTTGATAGTTGTTTTATTGCCTTATAAAACAGAAGAAAGGTGGAACAAAAAAGGCAAATGTACTCGAAGGTATCTCAATGCCAGAAGAGCTGCATCCTCATTGTCATTGTCCTTGTTTGTTGAGAGTTAGGAGAGCACTGGCCGTCTAACTATTATCCATACACCTTGACAGCCTTCAGTAGCCAACTGAATGCAGTCATGAGCTCATATTCTACAGGGGTTCAGAGCAGACATGGAAGGGTATCAAGATGAGAAAATTTGCTTTACTACTGATCAAGATAATAAAGGCTTGAGCTTGATCCTATAGTTTGCACATTTTCAAGACAGTGACCTGGAGGAATGCACGCTTTTTTTTATTCTCATGTGCACTGTGAGATGTCCTCTGTATCAAAACACAAAGGTGTGCTACCATCTTTGCGCAGCAGGGAAATGCAATGAGGTAAAAGCATTTTAGATTCAGATATCCATCGCACTGTAGTAACCAATGTGAGAAATTACACTATAATGCAAGTTGTTTCCTTGAGCTACAGAGCTACATCCAGATGGCATTAATTGTTAGCAAAGTAAAAAAGCACATCTCCTGAGCAATGGGAGGTCTTGTTTCCCTCCTCATCTCTAAACATCAGGATGTTCTTATGACAAGAATGTGAGTGAAATCATACAGAGAGGGACTGGAGGGATTTTTCTGAGAGGAGCAGACCTTTCACAGCCATGTAGACACTCCCAAACACAAGGGGTTTGAAAAGAAAGGTAACAGGAAAAATTTCAGGTAATGGCTGGAAGGTTGTGATCACAATATTATACTTTTATAGTACTTTTTAATTAAGATGGGTCTCAAAGGAATTTTGCAAACTATTACTTGCTCAAAAGTGATAGCTAACTCTTAACAGCTTGTTGCAGTTATAATATCCCTTCACCCAGAAAGGTAGTTTGGGTGCCTCTGGGATGGGATGTAACAACTATTTAAGAGCAGACCCACACTACAATTTAGAGTGAGAATTATGATTTGCAAATGGAGATTACAGAGAGAGTTCCAATAGTCAGAATGCAAATACCATAGTCATCCAGGTTCAGCTTGGGTTAAACCGCCCATACTGAGGGCAAAAGGAAACACTAGTACAGACACCAGCAAGGGAGGTGAAGGGAGGTGTTTCATTGCATGATAGTACAAACATTAAAACTAGTCTTACCATAGGGAAAAAGAAGTCAAAAAGAGGTCCAGGGAGACTATGGAATAGTGCAAGAACTAGTAACTTGGGCACAAGGAGGCGGATTCGGTAGGGGTGCTCTGGAGATGGACCACAATGTAAGGGGTTCAGCAAAGGTGATTTCATGATGTTTTTAAGGCCCTGTTTGGTCTGGGGCTGGCTGGAAGATTGCTTTAGCTGTCCACATATATCCTGTGTTACATTTACAGTAGAGTGGTTACAGGTACTAGGGACAGTCAACTTCTCAGCTTCATTCCCTATGAAGAAACTCCTCTCTTAGCTTTCTTCATATTTCTCAGATTCTCCAGGGTCAACAATCCCTGATCCCCTTATGTGATGGACCACCCAGAACAAATCCATTGGGTGAGACTTGCGCTTCAGAAGGTCCTAGTGAAAGATAATATACCAGCTCCACCCCTTGTGCGGGGAGTCCCTACAGTGCAGAAACAACAATAACCATGAAGATGATATAGGAAATACAGGTTTAGACCATTCAGTTTGACTACAGCAAGTTGAGAAAAGCTGGCACTGAGAGTCTTTGAGCTAAGAGGGTCCCCTATTAAAATCCAAGTTAATTAGGAAAGTCAAGAGGCCTAAGTGAAAGTTCAGAGTGTACACCTAAACATCCACAACTGAACCCAGCCCTTCTGCTGTAAAGGACCTAGAGATGTGAGATTATGAGTCTTGCATCATGATGCAACTCATTTTTGCAAGGAAGCAGTACAAGCATCATCATGTCTTACTGCTCTGGGAACCCAGTCCCTGAATCAGGGAACACCCCTGTGTCACCAGCCTGGAAGAGCTATGCTAACTACCTGACAGCAACAACCAAATGCAATAATGAAGCTAGAGGAGAAGTGTTTAAACTAGTTGTCTCAGTACAGGGCCTGTATTGGAAATGACATGGCTGAGAAATCAGCAAATTGTTTGAGACATTATTTCTGCTGGTTTTGCCATAACGTTTTTCTATCTAAGCTTTTGTTGAGCAGAGGTGGGTGTCGGTGAGCTACAATCTCTGCAGACTCTGCCAGCATCCTGCAAAAATGCCACTACTCACCGCATGAGCTGAGGCCAGAAAAGGCTCTCTGCTTTGCACAGTTTGAAGAGAATTCCTTACCTGCAAACTAGTGGATTTTCCTTGGGTTCTGCCCTCACTGTAGAGGCATTAAGGCAGAATGCAGGCAAACAGGCAAACCTACTCTAAATCACAATTTGCAGCAGGTCAGCTTCCACAGGCTTCCAGCTAGGAAGAACGTCCTGCAGGTAACTGCACCCTTTCTGTGGAAAGACCATTTATTTTAAGCTGTGTCCACAGAGCAACCACAACTAGTGTAGATAAGGTCTCGCAGCCCCATCGTGCCTTGCATCAGCGGGAATGGCCAAAAATCCTTCCACTGGCACATCGATACACTCTTGGTTGCTCTCTATTCAGACAGTGAAAGCAATACAGAGAGGGCCTAGATGGAAATCCCTCTGGATCCATCTCTGTGGACGGTTGACTTCAAAGCCTAGTTCAGACTCTGTGAAGTCTCCCCTTTTAAAAGTCGCTTTGTTGGAATGAGGAACACCCAGCTCCCGTTTCTGCACAGCAGTTCTCTGCTGCCTCTTTAAACCTGCTGTACAATGTGAACTTTTCTTTAAAGGTAAAGAATTAAAGAAAAAAATCAAAGTGCTTTTCAGTAGAACTGACCTGACATGCTGAGTACTAAGGCTGGCGCTGGATAATAACACCAGGTTATTTACAGCTCTGTGACTGTCAGGCATACGTGAAGTTGTCTCGTTTTGAGAATAGGCCTGTAAAAGAGGTTCTGAATGAAGGATCCCCTTTCAAAATGAAGGATTCTGTCTGAAAGGGGGGCTCTAGTTCTGCTGATAAATCAAGCTGGCCAGAGGTTTTACTGGAGTGTACAAGCTGCTATTGACAATTCTCACTTTTCAACTGTGTGTGGTTATTACCCAGCCTCACAGACTTTTTCTTGGTTATTTCTTGTACTGGTTCTGGTGGGGGTGTTGCTTTTTCTTTAAATCCGTAGCAGGAAACTAATGCAAAGTGGATCTGGGGAAGGCATTAAAGGTTTGCTGGGCAAAATATGCAAATACCATTGGCTGAAAACTCAGAAAAAATGTCCCTGTCTTCCCTGCCAAGTTGTCTCTGTCGGACCCCTGTGCCTTTCATTCTTGCCTGCTCAGCAGCACACCAGGAAGGGGGGTGACTGACTCTCACCCCAGGCTCCTGAAAAGTGGAAGATGCTGCTGTGTTCTCCCTCTCTTCCACAGACAGAGACATATCAGGCTTTCCACTGCTTGCTTAAATGCTCTAACCCCATAGGTGTCTGTATACTGGCTTGTTTGCATTCCTCTTCTCTTAAGCTGTACTGTCTCTGGTCTCTGTCTGCATTGTGGAGCAAGCAGAGTTACCTAATTTTACAGAAGGATCTTAAGCTGTGCCTTGCTTTCCCAACATTGAAGTACAGCACCTCTTTTCCCTACAGGCCTATAGCAAAGATAAACTCATGAAAGAGACTGTAACCTGCATTAATTCTGCAATACGAAAGGAATAGATGTACCTAAACCAAGCATATTACACTTTATTATGTGACAGTTTTGTGCCACCAAATTGCTGAGCACCCAGATTGACAGTCAGGCTTAAGTGCATCACAGCACAGAACCCCCGCCAGTTCTGCTGGAATCCTCTTCGGGTTTGGATTTGCAGTATAGCCAGGGACTGGGAAATCCTTGCAGATAAACCAATTGTTCCTTGACAACCAACACTCTGCGAAAGGGTCTGTCTGGATACAGCTGTATTCTGGTCACCAGTCCAGTGGCATAGTTAGCAAATTTGGAGGCAGTAAAGCTACCCTGGAGCTGCTTGGATGCCAAGCTGCGAAAACGGGACAGGGATGGGGTTGACCTGATGTGGGTTTTTTGCTTATTCTTTCTACAAAGGCCAGCAGCACCAGCCACACTTTGCCACTCTTCCAATTTGCAGTCATATTCCAGCTTGGCTGATTTGCAAGACTTGAAAAGAATAGGTGGTATACACAAGGGACTTGGAAATGTTCATTCCTCTTTGTGTTTCTTGCTAAGGCTCCACCAATGGTGAATAAATCAGGGCTAGGAATAAACATTTGTAAGCGACAGCTATCCTGTTAATTCTTTTTGTCTGAGTGAATACTCGCTCAAGTTACAACATGATCCAAACTCGTTGTCAGGAGAAACTTGCACATGTGTATGATTCATATTGATAAAGCCCTAAATTCTTTAGGCTTAGCAGCGGCAGAAACAGGACAGTACAGGAACTAAAGCATGGAGCTAACAAGAGTGGCACAAGGACTCTGAGAAAGAAATCAAACGTAATTTAAGTCTTAGGTAAAGTCTTCTCTGCCTAGCTATGGTTGCCTTTTTTAAAGCAAGGTCCATCCAACCACAGGAAGAGGGCTCTGGCTGGCTTTGGTTCCTTAGGGAGCAACTGTTAACCTTTTTTCAGTAGAAACAGCTAAGAGGAATTGGACAACCTGGCAGACACTAGACACAGCTTTGTGAGAGTTAAGCGTATGCTATGTTCAGAGCTGACATCAAAAACACAAGAACAAGCAATTATGAAACAAACAGCAGACTAGCGAGCCCTGCAGGAATTTCTTTAAGAAAGACTGTCTGAGACATGGAAGAAACCTTGTCTGGTTTCAGCAAGGCTGCAAGTTGGAGATGACAAAAGACCAAAAATTTGCACAGGAAGACAGAGATAAGCTCTAGATAAGATGCTCTTTCAGCCTTATGAGATAAATCTTCCTAGCACCTTAGAAAGTTAAACTGTTCTTCCAAGTCAAGGGTAACACAAGAATTTCCAGCAGCGGGTACTTGTATTTGCCTGTTCACCACATCAGAGCGCTGGCTTGGGCTGTGCCTAAGACTCGGATTTAGCAGATCTTAGTGCCCTTCCAGTTTTTGCCATGGACTGTCTGTGTGATTCTAGGCAAATTGTTTTACACTACCGTTTCATGAGTCTCCTTTCTGTAATCTCTCCTGTCCTGTCTGCTTAGATCAGAAGGTCTCTAGGCCAGGACATGCTCTTACTATGGGGATGTACAGCACTGAACATGGTGAGACCCTGGTCTTGACTAGAGCTAGTGGAATAATCATACATCCACCCAGAAAGCAAACAACATGAGACTTTAAGCAAACAAAGGTGGAAGACACTTCATTAGAATGAGCACTGTTTCACATACCAGCCCCATCTCCTTAGATGTCCATCCTCTGAACCTATTGTAACACTTCAGGGGAAATTATAATTTTGTGTTTGCACCAGGGTTTTTTTTCTTCATCTAAGCTTCAAAAGACTCTTTCCATAGGTGGGGCTTGACACTATTATATCCATAACAGAAAAGAAAAACAAAAAGCCATAATCTCACTCTAAGTAGCTGAGGTGGCAATTTTCAATAGTAACCTAGCGGCCACTAGTAACTTGAGCAGCCACTGATCTGACTACCTGTATTCTGGAGGTCCTGAACTTGAGCAATGCCCCACCTTTCTGGCTGTGGGTAGCACTACACAAACACTGTCAAAACTTGAGAGAGTTTTTTGAAAACTTAGCATGTAGGGCTTTGATTCAGCTTCTGCTGAAAGTCAGTGTTACAACCAGGGGTGGAAACCAGGTTCTCCACCCCCCCAACCCAGTCTGCTACACACCACCAGCGCTGTGCTGCTGTAACCAGCCATTAGGAGAACGACAATCCTATTGCAGCAGAACCCAGGCAATATCGGTTCTCCCCTAAATGCTTCCCATCCACCACCCCTTGCATCCCAGAATTATGTTGCAGACATGATTTTACGAGAGACTGTAGGCTGGAGAGCAAAAGCTGTGGTATAATATTGAGGTCCGTTGGAAAGACTGATGGGAACGTGCAATAAAAAGAGCATTACCTCTTTTCCTGCTTTCTCGATCTCCACTGTCACTGTGCTGTGGTTCTTGTGCTCCTGGAACATGCAGAGGTAGCAGATGCACATCTGGTCTGTCTGACAGAACAGCTCCATGGTCTTCCCATGCACAGGGCATTTTCTTGCTTCAAAGTCCCTGATGGGGTCTAGGAGCTGGTGGTCCCGGAAAGCTGCTCCCTCCAGATGGGGCTTGAGGTGCAACTCACAGAAGGAAGCCTGGCACACCAAGCAGGACTTCACGGCCTTTTGCTTGTTGTCGATGCAGGAATCACACAGAACATCCTCGAGCTTCACCCTGGGCCGTGATCCAGCTGCTCTGTCAGGCTTGTTGAAGGTGGATCTTCTCAGGTCCCCTGTCTCCACCAGAGGGAGGGAAGTTTTCTTCAGGTCCCCCATCTGCCCCCCAGAGAACAAGGACTTCCTCCCTTCCCCTTCACTAGGCAGGAAGCTCTTTTTGGAATCCAAGGAGAAGAGGGTCTTCCTGAGATCGCCTTTCTCTGCAAAGGAGAGGGGTGGTCTCCTCATGTCTCCTATCTGTCCACTGGCATATTGCATCTTCTTTGAATCTGCCGAATCCATGCTGAAATAGGTCGATCTCTTCTCGTCGGACGACTCCACAAACTGAATGATGGGCCTCTTCCAGTCACTCCCAGAGAAGAGGGAGCTCTTGATTTGCCCTGTCTCCAAAGAAGCACCGCCAGTGCCCTTCAAAGCTTCCTTCTCGCCTCCACCAGGGTTTGTGGTCTTCTTCACTTCTTCTTCTTTTTTGGGGGCAGATGGACTCTTCACATCCTCTGGCTTCCCAGTGGTACCATTTGTCCTTGCTGCACTCCCCGTTTCCATTGTCTAAACAGGGTGAATTGATTTCACTGCTCAGTCCTTCCTCCAGTTCCTGTCTCCCAGCCCTCTACAAAGCGGGTATGTCTGCCCGGTCGCTGTCTCAGCAAGGAATGACGGTGGAATGGAGGAAAGTTTCTGCCCAAGTGACGCACCTGGAGCTCCTGCAAGGAGGAGGAGAACGCCTGGATTATGCTAGGTAGACGCAGGGAGAAAGAAAGAAACAGACGTTACCAGGGATCAGAAGCTACAGCTGTGCAGTTAATTATACAAGGCAGTCCACACCCAGGAACATTCTTGTCTAACCAGGTTTGGGAGGAAGGGCTGTTTATATACATAGAAATGTTTTTTTTAAAAAAAACTAATTTTCATTAAGATGTAGCAACCAGTTCCACCGCTTGTTTCAAAAATAATTTTGCTCATTGTTGCCAGGAGCTGAGGTTACCTCCTTGCAGAGATGGGCAGGGTCGGAGAGACCATGAGATGCTGAAGATGGGTTTGTTAACTGGGTCATACGCATGCACAAAAATAATTATAGTTGTAAGTAAAATGAACGCCTAGAATAAAGCATTCTTAAACTGGGTTCCCCTGAGGGCTTACTGTATTCAGTAGGACAGGGAGGGAAAACATATGGATAATACTGGGTTTAAAAGACCCTATTATCTTTATTTTGATTTTGATGTTGGGTTTGTGCAAGGTCTATCCATCTAGACCTGGAAATAGCCCAACCATGTATCAGAACAACACAGCTGACCTGAAGTAAAAATTGGCTAGTCCTGTTTTTCCCACAGGCTGTGCAATCTCCGCTAATGTGACTAGTAGAATAAAACCCCCATTGCCTATTTCATTGCATGTTCTCACTGAGATAAGGTTTCAGGTGTATCTTATGCTCTTCCCATGAATGTCCACTGAACTGAGAGACACACCTGTAACATACATGGAAGAGGACACATTTTACAGCTAGATGGCCAAAATATTTCTTGCAAGAAAAAACAACTAGGTTTTTAAAATAGATCTGTCTCCACTAGCTGTGTTCCTGGGAAATGTTCAACTTGTTGGAATCACAGAAGATTTCAGAAGAAAAAGTCTCTTTATAAGCACTGGTGAATTCCATCAACTTCAAAAGAAGGAGGTTCATCTGCCACTCATATCAATTTAGCATAGGTTACGCTCTGAATTTCAGTGAGATTGCTCTGAGATTAATGCCCAGGGTGTAAATTAACCATGCCTAAGATTTGTGCTTAATTTAATTTTCACAGAATGCAATGGTGGTGTTGCTGGAGAATGCGATTTTTAGCCTGTAATAATTTCTCATTGGAAATCCGTAACAAAACCCTGGTTGGAAGTGTCCTAAGGTCTGCATTTTGCAGCTCTTCTTTAGGTGTGGAGGAAATAGAGGTGCAGCCCAAAACAGGAACGACATACATTTTGGATCTGATATGAGAATGAGAGAGCCAGGAAGTGCCTGTCTTACAGATATGGTTTCTAAGGGCTTTGTGCAAAATGAGAGAAAAGGAAAGAGAAATCTTTTTTCTCTTCAACTGAAATGCAGTTGGGACCCCTGGCTCATAGATCCAGCCCCTTGTACCGCCTGTATGTCATTATGGCTCTCTATATATGAGAAATGATTCAGTATACAGTATTTTTTGGGGTAATAGTTGTTGGGAAAGGCCGCGCCTTTTGCAGTAACTTCTAATGGACAGGTTTTTTATTAATAGGACCATAGTGTTTCGTGAGTCAGAAGTCATTCTCTGGCATAGGAAAGGGCAATGCTATTTTTTAAAAACAAATTTCATAAAAGAAAGAGATTGGCTGACATATATGTATTTCTTTCCTCCTGGGCTGAGCTGATCTTTATACCATCAACAGTGCTATAGATCTCCAAGTAATTAAAAATACTGGAGGGTGGAAGTGCCTGTTCTCACGTGTACAGAAAAAACGCAGCAGAGCTTTTCCAAGCTAGCATTAATACTTAAGAAACAAAAAACATCTATATGAAGAGGCCTAACTTGGAAGAAGGTGACCTTGGTTTCTCTTGTTTTCCTGACACTTTGTTAAGATTTTGGAATATGTAAGGCAGTCAAAAGATTAAGGACTGAATTTTTTCATCTTGGTTTTACTGATGCAAATCCAAAGTAAATGAGTTTAATCCAGTTATTCCAGGCAGACTCAGGAGTAACTGGGCTCAGGAGGAGGTGTATTATTGATTCTTCTGTCCGTGCAGAGGCATGTACAAGACTGGCACCTTCCAATAAGTCAGGTTATGGCTGTGCTTTGCCTGACCTGCCCTGATGCCAGCCGTGGCTTTAGCTCCTCCATTTGTTGCAG
Source organism: Fregata magnificens (assembly GCA_013389945.1). Lineage (NCBI taxonomy): Eukaryota > Metazoa > Chordata > Aves > Suliformes > Fregatidae > Fregata > Fregata magnificens. The sequence goes on along the minus strand of WAAD01023417.1, from coordinate 138,530 downwards.
TACTGGTGAAGTATGGCCACACTTGAGATGTAAGACATTGTAATGTCTATCATCTAATGCTGCTCCAGTCAGACTCAGATGGGCTGTTGTCAGCCCTCATGACAGTCGGTATTGTTCCATAAAGCTGCAGGTTCTGCTTTGGCTTTTGAATAGCCTGGGTGGCATCTGTCCTTGCCACTTAGTTTTGGAGAATCCTCAGCTTAAATACTCTGTGTCACAGAGAAAGAGGGAGGTCATGTGCATATACACACACACAGACTAATGGAGCCAAGGGCAAACTGGGTGTCTTGAAGAAGAATCTGTTTGCCATTAGTCTGGGCTGAACCTCCTTCAAGTCTGCAGAAAGACAGAAAGGATGTCACTCACGTGTGCGTAAGGAACTTCCTGCTGTTGCCAGTCACTTCTGTGTAATGCCACTTTCACTGGTCCCCTTTCAATCCCAGCTCACTCTCGCAGCATCCCACATGCCTGGCATTAGCACCTTGGGCATGTCCTGCTTGCAAATACCTGTGAAACCATGGCAGGCCTGCGTGTGACCAGCAAGAGCTAAATGCATCACCTCTGCTGCCACGCGTCCTGGGACTGCAGCTTTGCTCTGTAGCCAAAGGCCAGGCCCGCTCTTTTCCCCATCATCTTTCTTCACCTCATCACACCTCATCATGTGTTTCATGCCAAAAAAATGTTTGCGGATGGAGCCCACCTCTCTCTTGTTATTTCTGGCCTCTCCTGGGAAATCTACTGTTTGTGCCTGTCTGAAACTTGAGGTGCGCATGGTCTTATTGGTGCTCATAATCACTGCCAGTGCTGCCTAATTCTGCCTGGGAATCACAGGAGGAATATTGGAGTTAAAGGGCAGTTTGTTAGTTAAAGGGTAGTTTGTTAGACAATTTGTGCTTCAGTTCCCAACCACGTTTAGAAGACTTGTGCACATGCATGTATTTCAGGCAATTTAGAAGCCAAAGTAAAGTACAGACTGGATGTCTCTTTATTGCAGGCTTTATCTTTGCACTTCCCAGAGGGTGGCTCCTGATTTCTATAGCATGAGTTCACACTTGTGTAAGCATCGTCTGTGATTTTTTGCACCAGCTATCCCTACACTTCTTGCAGAGGACAACTGTCTATCTAGTGCACTGCGTCAAGCCGATCACACAACATGCCCATGTCTATGCCTCTGACTCAGAGTATACACCCACGTTTGGCATCTGCACTGCCTTTCATCTGAAAAACTCAGAGCGTTTTTCAAAGGTTCACAAATTAAACTTGACAACACCTTTGCAAAATAGGTCTGGGTTGCTAACCTCATGTAGCAATTAGGGAAACTGAGGCATGTACTGTGGAACTGACTGAAATTTTTCAGCAAAAATGAAACTTTTTTCCTGAAATAGCCAGGCAGCCTTTTTGTTTGCTCATTCTCTTACTTTTCATGATTGTGACCCCTCTAATTCCTTTATTTTTTTTTTTTTTTTAATATTCCATGATGCTTTTGTTCTTGTTTTGAACGTCATTTTTTTCATTGCATGTACACCAGTAAGTTTAGGTAGTTTATTGCCTGTACTAAAGTCTTTCCACTGTGCAATGTGCTGCACAAAAATCTTCATGGGTAGGTACCTAAAAAAAAAAAATTTCCCCAGGATGGAAAAAGTGAAAAAATTGGGTCAATTTCAAACTAAATAGAATAGAAACAGTTAAGCCAACCCCGGGGCACTCCTTTAGACAGGCTCCAGAGCAGAGTTTCAAACACCAATGACTGATGAAGTCATGGAGAGTCACAGAGAATTAGATCAACTAGCCCATGATTCACTGGCCCCAGTTCTCACAACAACTCCAACCAAACTAGGAGCGGGGAACCTGTCTGCTAATTGCCTGCTCTGTGCTCTACCCACTAATCCACACTCCCTTTCACATCCTACATATTTTCAGTCCTTTCTCATTTCTTATACCTTTATACAAAACAAGCCCACAGCTCGGAAAACGTTACGCTGAAATGCATGCGCGCCATTCCTGCTACAAGAAAGCACAGGAAATGAATCCATCAAGCATGTAGACACCATTGAGCAATGACCATGCATTAACCAGCTGCTAGCGTAACAGCAGAGCAGGCAGAACTAGTTCAAGGCTTCATGTTGCTTTCACACGTATCAGATTCAGTCAGCAATGCATCCAGATAGATCAATAAAGCTACCCTGGTATAGAGTGCATGGGGAAAAAACAACAATGCTGCAGGTGTGCTTAAAGCAGATCTACAGATACTCTCAGAGCTGTGATTTATATGAGAGAGACTCAATTTATATGGCATAAACTTAAGTTCAGGTATTTGTGACAATTTGGGCTCACCGCCTCCATGTGATAATCAGCTGTGTGTCTCAGAGTAGGTGATGAAGGGAAGGAAAACTGAACCAGGAGGGTCCTGTTATTTGGGGGATGCATTTTCATGTTAGGGGGCATGCTGAATTGAGAGCTCAGTGAAGATGGTCAAGACCTGGCTTCAGATACGAGGACTTGGATTTTTAGGGTAGTGTGAGCATCTGAATAGCTCTTCCAGGGTGCCATGGCAGGCCAAACACAAGCTTCCCAGGGCTTAAATCAGGCCTGCAGGCTATGAGCTGGACCATGGGGAATCTTAATTATTGGAACAAGTTATAGGTAGAATATAAATGCCTGCTGCATAACAACGATACTCAGTGAGCGTGCAGAAGGGGGGGTGATTCACTGAAGGAGTGAGAGGGTGTGTGATGGGACAAGGGCATTAACTGGAGGATATGTGCCGCCTGGGGGAGGACCCCTTTCTAGTGGTTATGCTGAGTTTTCATCTTTGAAAAGGCTGAAGGGGAGAATGACTACTCAGCATTAAATTCATGTGGAGGACAGGAAGGGGAATAGCAGCTAAAGAGGGAAATCTATTGGAATTAAAGGACAGTGCTAGTGTAAGATCAAATAGGGTAAATTTGTTCATTAAAAAACGTAGGCTAGAAATTAGAAGACGATTTCTAGACATCACAGAAGCAGAGTTCAGGGATGGCCTTTGAAACAGTGTCTTGGGCACCAGGATCCGAACTGGATTCAAGATGAGCTTGCTACAGTCATCAACGTGTTGCATAACACTGTATAGATGATACTGCGTGCCTTCAATGTGCTTACAAGACTTGTTGCACCATGTTCATATTGTTTTTAATTAATTAATTAAGCCTGTGTTTCAAGGCTTCTGCTGGCTGCCTGCAGAGGCCAGGAAGGAATTCCCCCCCCGCCCCCCCTCTTTGATGATTAACTTGGTTTCTGTGTCATTGGTTTTCAGTTTTTGTTTTCTTTTCCACCTCCTTTTCATGCACTGGAGATTGGCACCTGAGATGGGGAAGTTGGGTGGAGCTGGTTGCACCTCTCGGGTGTCTGCTCAGCACTAAAACATGATCTCAAAATTTGGGATCAGGAATATTCCTTAGTTGGATTGGCAAGGACCACTGGAGCTTTTTTACCTTCTGCTGTAGGATGGCATATTCTCTTTTAGATTCTCTGGAGTGTGGTCACTGGCAGTTTTTAAGTCGGCCTCAGTAACCATACAGATGTGATTTCATGGATGGTTCCACATGCAAACTTGGGAGATCGTGATTCTGTTCTCTGTTCTGCTCCGACCTGTTGATAATCTTCCAAAATGCTCTTGGGATCTTTGGGAACAAAGCATACTAGAAGAGATAGATATTATTCCTGTAAAATTGACAGTTCATATAATCTTACGGTTTTGGGGGCTGTAGAAGAAGTAACAAAACATTCCCTGATTTGCAGCTGGCAGAACTGAATTTATTGGTATCTGGATAGCTGCACTAGAGATTGTACTCCTTCCAAAAGATTTGGTCCTGGGGTATAGGTGCTATCATGGGTCTAATAGCCCCCAGGATCTCTTTGAGTACTCTTCTGTGAGGATGCTCTTTTTTCTCTGATGCTTCGAAATTATAACTTTTAGCATAATTTGCTATTGTCCCCAGCAGCAGGTTAGGTCTAGTTCTCTATGGGTTTGCATCTCAACAAAAAATGCCCTGCACCAAACTCTGCAAGGCAGGGGAACGCCATCTCTATCTCATGCCTCAGGAAAGTAAGGCCTGCCAAAGTTGACAAACACTGGTTTTCCAGCAAGCCAAAGGCAGAGATTGGAAATCCCCAAACAGAAACCTTTTTTGTCCCTGTCCCATTGCTTAAAAACTTGTTTCCTCTCTAGAGCCTATTTTACTGATCCATGACATACAGTTCTAGTAGCTGAGCTGCTGAGGAGGTTTCTGGCGCAGTGTGACAGCAGATGGGAAAGGCTACTAGGGCATATCTGGGGCAGGGCTCCTGTATGGTCCTTTCCTCCCTGAGCAGAGGGCCAGTTTCTCTCCCTCTGAAGAGTTGTGCTGACTAAGCTTGTTATACAGCTATATCTGGGGTCCTAGACTGGGAGAGAGGTGCTGTGGGATGGAGCTCAGGCTGGGAAAGAATTGAGAGTACCACTGGGTAAGAGTTTTATTTGTGATGGGAGAGACTCGACAAGTCCATGTCACGAGCTACAGGCAGGCTTGATGTCCAGAGGCTCTGTGCTAACGGAGCTGGAAGCAGCTCTGCGTTTAGTGATGGGTGATAAAAGGTGGTTATAAGGAACATCACTACTTGCTCCTCCTCAGTCCCTTTCTAAAGGTCATCCCCTTCTCTGCAATCCCATGGTTCCCCATCCCAGCTCTCCAAGCATCTGTGCTCTCCCAGGTTGGCAGCTGTTCCCCAGCTTCCCTCTCAGTACAGAGTCTCTGCCTTCACAAGATCAAAGTCCCAGCTCCCTGGTGAGGTCTGGGACTGAAAACAAGTGAAGCTGATGGGATGAGGTGTGACTCACGGTGCCAAGCCTGGAGGAGGCAGGTGGAGAGAAAGAGGGGAAACATGGATGGATAAAGAAGAGCAGAACAAGGACAGGCAGGGAAAGAAGAAAAAGGACAGACAGCTATTAATAGAGTCTCCCTAACACATGAACTACTCTGAAATCCTCTGTATTTGGCAACATCAAGCCAAGCTTCCCTCCAGGCAGTGGTTGTTTCTTAGTAAGGGTAGCATGGAGAGCTGTGCATGGAGGAGCACTCCTTGCCCTGACCTGCCCTGGAGACAGAAACTGTGGCTCTGTCCCTCCTGAGGTGTCCAGGCCCACGTGACCGCCGAGCAGGACGGGACAACCTCTGTCCTGAGAGCGTGCTGCAGGTGGGGCAGAGGAGGGGGTAGATGCTTCCTCCCCTTATGCTGTGCTTGTTCATGGTCCAGGTGCTGGCGAGGGGCTGGGGGGGATAGCAAGCTCACAGGCTTGCAGGATCAGGTCAGTGTCTTCCTTGCTAAGAGCAAGTGCCGTCTTTCCCAAATCGTTCTTTGCCTCTTCAAGAGCCTCAGTGCTTTGAGTCAGCGCTCTCTGTGGAAGGCACAGCCTCCTGAAACAGGCCCCCCTGCAGGGAAGTTACTTAGTGGGATGGGGAGCCATCACCCACCCAGGGCAGCAGGGCTGGTCTGAGCAGTCCCATGGATGTGGAAGAACCCCAGCAGGCAAGGTCTCGGCTGCCTGTGGCTTCTGCCCTGTGCAGAAACCTCCATGGGAGGTCTTGCCCGCTTGAAAGCTGCTGCTCCGTCATGCCAGGGGACAGCTCAGCACTTGAGGAGCTGCAGCCTGACCTCGCTGGGCTTCCCTGCCTGCCGGGGAGGCTTTAGGGGAGGTGGTGGGTGGGCCCCGGTCTGTGTCATTGTTGGGTTCCTGGAAATCAGAGTGCAGGACAGGGGGGAAGCCTGAGGAATGAGGCCACCAAGCACAGCAAATGACTGTGAGCTCAGCTCTTGTGTCTGGCTGTTCAGAGGAATTCTCATTCTGAAAAGCCCCTGGGAAGTTAAATGGGAAAACATGTTGAAACAAGGACGCTTATTCACTCTGTGACTGAGCAAGACAAATATCTAGTGTGTGTGTATGTGCGTGCATGTGTGTCTCTTGATTTACTCCCCTCTTCCCTTCCTCTATAAATACAGAAGAAAAAAATAGGATAGCAAAAGAAAAACAAGACTGAGGTGAAGAGGGAGAGGCAAAGAAGAGGGAAAACACTGAGGGAAAAGAACGGAGAAGGAGAAAAAAATCAGAACAATTCTGGGAGAGAAATACAGAACCTAGATAAGAGAGTGAACTTGGGGCTTGAGCCTCCCTTACTGCCATAAATACAGGATCACCTGACAGAAGCTGAGGCAGGGCGAGGGTCAGGATGAGACCTCGAGGAGGGTTAGCATCCGCCACTCTTACTCATCAGGAGCGGCGCTCTGTTGCGTGCCTTGCCTGGACTTGCTTGTCCTTGGTCAGCATTATTCCTCTGCAGCTGAATCCCACCCTCTGGTTTTGGGGTGGTGGCAACTGCCTGGGAAACAACTGTGTCATGCCATCCCCTTCTCCAGGGGAAAACAACAGGATCAGCAAGCTGCAGGGAAGGCCAGCAAGGCTGCTTTTCTCCAGGCAACAGCGCAGAGACCGTATTTTGGTTGCTGGCATTCAGATGGAGATGGGAGCAGGGGGCAGGCAGTCCTTGACACAGCTTGTCTTCCTAGGTCCCTTATCTGCTCCTGGCGGGCTGCTCAGTGGGGCTTGGGAAGGGATCTGCAATTCAATGGGAGCATGTGGACACCGGCCCTGGGTTGCACAAATGGGAGTGAAATTTGGCATCCAAGGAGAGCAGTGTCTGATGGAAAATGTCTGATGGAAAATGTCTGATGTTTGCCTTGGAAAGGATCTGGGGACAGGCTGATCACGGTAGCTCTTACGTCACTGGCACTGAGCTCATAGTCCTTCAGCACCTGTTTATACCTTCGTCCAAGCCCCACTGTTAAATAGCAGGATCTCAGACTTCATCTCTCATCCTGCTATCCTAGCTCCTGCCTCTCTCCAGATGCATCCTTGCGGCTCTGGGCAGCCCACAGGGTCACCTGCACGCCAAATCCTGCTCACAGCCTCCCTGTAACCAGCCCCCATCTTCCTGCCAACCACACTGGGGCCCCTTTTTTTCACTCCTACGTGGTCTGGTGGCAGAAAAAGCTGTTCCCCTCTTCACCTCCATCCAGCAAAACAAACCTCTGAAGGGTTCTCCAGCTCAAGAAAGCCCTGCGGCAGGACCTAACTCAAAGTCAGGGGAGACAATGGGCTCCTTGGTGGCACAGGCATGGCCACCCGCTGTATCCTTGCCCACGGATGCTTGCCTGTCTATCCCGTCCTCTCACCTACCTCCCCAGGGCAGGGCTTTCTGTGTGGCTAGCATGTGGAGCTCTCCTCCGGACTTGGTGGCAGCTCTGTCACTGCGGTAGAAGCTGTCTGTGGTGAGTTAAGTGCCCATAATAAGGCGCAGGGTAGCAGACTCGACACTGGCAGCAGCAGTAAGGGGCACAGCCTCAGGCCAGGCATCTGCCGCACTCCCTGTGTGTCAGTCAGCACTGTCACTACCACTGCCTGCCGGCCCCGCAGAACAGGATGGCCAGTCAGGTTGGAGAACTCTTTTGCAGCTGCATGTGAGCTTTGGAAAGTACCCAGCACCCAGAAGGCGCAAAAGCTCATGCGTTCCCGCCTCCCCACCTCGCTACCTCCTGGCAGAGCCTCCTTCTCCAGCAGCGAGCTACTGGCAGAGAGGCAGGATTTGGCCTCCTCGTTGGTGGTATAGTTGTGAAAGAGTGTAAAATAATGGGGGAGATTCCTAGGCAGCTCTGAGCCGTGTGCTGGCACTGCAGCTCTGCGGGCCGCAGGAATGCCAGGGAGTGGAGAAGGGATGTTGCTTGTTGTGCATGGGCAGGGAACACCTGGAGCTTGGGCAACTCAGGGAGCTGTCCCTGCTGCTCCGGTTGGCTCCGTGCATGCACTAGCTGCTGGCCTTTATTACATTAATTGCATTTAAGTTTGAGGCTCCATCAAGTCCAAACGCAGCCTAACATGGTGTCATGGGGCTGGCTGGCACCCAGGAAGGAAAGCCAAGGGGGTGGAGGAGGATTGGGTGAGAAAGCTGCAGGCCTGGGGGAGCTGCAGCTCTCTTCTGGTACAGGGAAGGGCGCGCTTGCCCTTGCCTTGCACTCCCTGCCTCTCTCCGTGTGCCCTGGCAGCGATGATCTTGCCCTCTGGGCTGGCTGGGACAGCCTTTTGGGGTGAGTTCCCCATGTCAGGGGGACACATTGCCACCCAGGGCCACCTCTGCCACTACAGGAGAGGGAGGGGGCAGCAGGGGGCTGCCCTCACCCACTTGCTTGTACCTCTTCTGGAGATCCCGGCCCCGTGGCAGCAGGAGGGGGAGAGAGGCAGTGTGTACGTGTGGACGCACACGAAGGACACCTTCGCTCTCGTTGAGGAGAGCGCATGCTGCTCACCACCCCATTGAAGAGCAGCTGATTTGAAAAAAGGTGTTTCTGATGGATGAAGGTCTGTTGGACGTTGCTGGAAGATTCCCACATCTCCCACCTGGAGGGCTTTAGTGCTCAGCTTTTCCTGGGCTTTCACATCTTGCCCATCCAGCAAGGGCAAATGAAACAGGGAGCGGGGAGGTCCCTCCCAGTGCACTTTTAGTGACTTTTTTTATAGAGCGGGGCTCTCTGAGCATCCCAATGGTGGGCAGAGACCCCAGGCTAGCTGGTGCAGCCCTACTGGCCACCCAAATCCCCCCTCCCCTATGCCACATCTGTAAGCCTCCCCCAGTATCCTCTGGCCCATCTCAGCTCCCCTTATCCTGCCTATCCCCGTGCCCTGCACCACGCTGGGGAGACATGGAAGTCCAGCTTGAGAGTACATAGGAGGTGCTTACTCCTCCTCACTGACCTCCTGCACCCACGTGCCCACACCGTGTAGCATTCAAATAATCTCCCACACAGCCTGCTTGTGCGAGGACATGGGCTAGGAGGACACCACGGGTCCTGAGCCCCACTTTCCCCCTCGATGCTGCCGGACCCCCTCGATGCTGCGGGACTGCATGATTTCCCTGGGCCTGGGGCTTGTGTGTGAGCACTAAAGATGGAGAGGGGAGTCCAGGGAGAGCTGTGGAAGAGATGAGCTCCCACCAGCCCTTGCCTTGCCGCTCCCACCCTGGGTGAGCATCTTTAGGGCAGCCTGCCCACCCTGCTCCCAGCAGGCAGGGTGCTGTGGCGTGAGGGCACCCCAGCATGGCTCGCCAGCCACTAGGTGTCCTTCGTGGCCCGCACACGGGTGTCGGGAGCCCCACTCCGAAAGGGGCCTCCAAAAACGTGCGCATGCTGGAAAATCCCTCCAGGACAAGATAGGCCAGTTCTCCTCCACCTGCCTGTCCTGGCAGAGCTCCATTCCTGGCAGGGGTCGGAGCGAGTACCCGGGGCTGAGCAAGGGTAGGGGGATATTATCTGAAGCCCACGTCTTTGGCGGTAGGGTGGATGCCTGGACCTGCCCAGGGCCACATTCTGGAGGGACATGTCCATCCCTGGTGTCCCTGGAGGTGTTGGTGGGAGGGAGAAGGAAGGGCTTCCCTATGCCCATGCTGAGGTCAGGGGCAGAGGACAGGACTGGAGTTTTACTAGGTATAGTCTTCCTGGCTTTTCTGTGCTCTGCTAGAAAGGTAAAGCTACTGCCATTGAAACCCAGCCAGCCCGGGCGAGCAAGAGAGCTGCTGAGCCAGGCCCCGAAGTACAGAAGCAGCAAAGATAATCTGCGTGTGTTGGAGCCAGCCTCTCCTTGTGCTGCTCCCCTGGTCCGTGCCTGTCCTGCAGGGTCCCCAGCAGGGCGAGTGCCTTCATGATTAATTTTCAGCAGGTACCCAGGGCTCCTTGGGGGCTTGACAGTACTTCTTCCTCTCCTCCTCCCTGCTGGAATGCCCCCGATGGTGGGAAGGGATCGACTATTTGATTTGGTTTACAGCAGGGAAAACACCCCAGATTCCTTCCTGGGGGAGAAAAACATGATCCTGGAAATCCCAGCTCTCCCAGTCCTGCTTTTCTGTCCTAGAAAGACCTTCTCCCTAAGCGGCCTGGAAGAAATGCTCAAGAGTAAACGCCATTGCCTCTGTAGGGTGCCAGCAGGGTATTTCCCAAACACCTTGCAGAGTACAGCTAGCAGCTTCCCCATCAACAACATATTCCCCCCCTCATTCAAGTCAGCTACTTCCTGTACTATCTTATCAGCACACTCATTATACCCTCAGAAACACAGTGTAAACATCTCCAGCAAACTGCTCTTGATGACAATTTCCTTGCCAAATAAGCCACTTCCCTGCTTGAGTGATGGTTATGAGAGTGGATTTTTGTAACTGCTGCTGTTTGAACAAGTGAGAAGTAAATACAGCTCCCTCTCTGGGAGCACACACATGCACCTGCTCTGTGGAGTTTCATCACAGGCAGAGGTAGGAAGGTGTCTGTGGGAACTGCTCATTAAAATACTGGCAGCTCATCACTACTGCTTTGTTCAGTTTCTAACCTGGAATTTGGCTGAGGCAGGAAGATAACACTGGCAGAAGCTGCCAAGGGAACTTTTATAGTCCAGGCTGTCAGACAGTTGGTTTTACATCTTATTCCAAAAGATGGCACCTCCACTGGCACAGCATCTCTCATCAAGCGCATCAGGGTACTGACATGGGCTGTGTTGGGAAGAGATTGGTTGTGCTGGGGATGACAAAATTGCAATGCTGCTGCTGGGCACCGGTCAAGGAGCGGAGTACTGCTGTGCTAAGCAGCAGGAAGGCGACAGAGCTCTCGCCAGCTTCAGCCCTTGCCTGTCTCTGCTTTCATTACCTGCCACGGCTGCTGTGGGATTTAGAGCAGTCCTCAGGCTGCTCTACTTCACAACAGGTAATGCTGCTGGATGCAGACAGGCCGGGACCTGTTGGGGATTTCAAGTGCTTCCTGTGCTGCTCTTCAGCATTTTAGATCAAGTACAGCCTAAGAAAGGCCTTTCAGCTTTCAGTGATGTTTACTCCTCTGCTGAGTGACCCAGCCTGCCCCGTCTGAGCCTGTACAATCTGGCTGGAGCTGAGCCCTTGGCCGCGTTGCTCTCCTATTCAATGAGAGAAAGAGGGAGGATGGGGAGAAGGGGGAAAAAAACAGAAACTAAATTAGTCTCCCAGCTGGTAGCAGAGATTCCGTGCAGCAATTCCAGAAGTCTGTCCAATTTCTTCTCCCATTACAAGGCTTTGTTGCAGACCCTCACAGCTTGCTTTAAGAGCAGTGTTCCTCTCCATGAGCACTGTGCTAATTCCTCCCACGGTCTGGGCTGGGATGGCTTTCTCAAATGGGCACGTTCCCACCCGGCTCTGCCTGTGTCTCTCTTTTTCTCTCAACTCATATTTCATGAAGATATATTTTTTTTCTTCCCTTCCCCATGTAAATAACACCACATATGGCCACAAACGGTGTGTTCAGCCAGCAGGGCTCCTGCTGACAGGAGCCAGTGCTAAACTAAGCAAACAGTATCATTCAGCAGCCTGGCCTGATGCCCACCTTAGCAGGCTGAAGCAATGCTTTAAAGATCAGGGAGGGGGCAGAAACATCAGGAGGTGAAAGGGAAGATTTTTAGAGAGGAACCCAAATACAGATTAAAAAAAGAGAAAAGAAAATCCCCTTGGCATTCTGCATTGATTGCTTTTGTTTGTTTCTTGCAGTGATGTAATGACACTGAAGCAAATTTCTGTACCACTTCGTGACCCCTGCCACACGTTAGAGCAAGGTACTGGTGCATAGCACAGCATGCTTTGTACTATCGCCCTGTGTCTCCATTAGCTCTTCGCACTGATGTATCTAGTAGTTGCTCTTATCGTGATTGAGAGGAAGATTTAACAGAGATTAAGATCTAAGCATAGACCCTTGGGTTTTAACTCTTCTTTTTGGAGCCGGAGGAATTAGATGTGAGAGAGAAGGTAAAGCCTTGTCCATTCTGTGCCGAATCCCGGTTTCAGTTGATCCCTAGTTCAGGGATCATTTGCAGCATGCCCTGCTTTCCAGGCAGAGGATGTATTGCACCATGCAATGCAACATCTGTCCGATGAGGTGCAGGACCAGCAGGCTAGCTGGAAACCTTGCTCTGAGGTGAGAACTGAAATAATTATGATTCCCTGAAGGTATATATGGTAGAAGGGGCAATACAGAGCTTTACAGCTAGAAGTCTCCAAGTCTTGACATGCCATAAAAGGAATCTATTAGACTTGAGATTGGTGGGGAAAGAAAGATAGGCTGGTCCTGGCATTGTGAGGGGCCTGTGCTGTAGTTTTCCAAGGTCGGACTGGGATGTGGACAGAGAGTCCTGCATAATTATTCACCTGATACAGACTGAGGAAGTGTGTTCTTACTGTGACAGTCTCAAGTCAAGACAGACAAGTGAAAGTCTCTTATTTAGCATGAAAAACCAATGTCATTAATAACAGTAGGGAATATATTCTGGCATGTGACAGCAGGTGAATTTCTTCACCAGCATTCACTGAACCAGCAAGGAAAGGTATTGCCCTGGACTGGGTTTTGATAAGCGATGAGGGCACCGTACTGAGAAAGTAACCTTGGATTCAGAGATTAACTGCTGATTCAATTAAAATGAAATGGAAAGACAAACAACACCTGCAAATAAGGTTCTTGATTTCAAATAGGCAAATCTTTGTCGGCTAAAAGAAATCCACAGGAATTAAAATTGGACTCAGGAGCTCAGAGGAGGCTTGTGATTTTTCTAAGTCAAAAAACCAAAGTTCAAAATGTTTGAGAGGTGGGGAGTGGGGATACCTTCCAAGGGAGGTTTCCAAGTTCTAGCTAGATGAATAACCACCTCAGAAGGATGCTAACAGTAACCAGAATGCCTGCAAGGGATGTAGAAACAGGCCAGATCGGCAGCGAAAGCAGCAGCTTAGAGGTCGCCATGTGGAGGAATCAATGAGAGCTGTCAAAAGCCAAGCTGACTAACCTCGCAATGGGCATTAAAATAACCATCCCCAAGTTCTTCGGGTGCAGAACAAAAAGAGCAAGGAAGGAAGGAATGCTCTGCAATCAGCATGGGGTAGAGATTAAGGCGGGTCTAAATATTGCCTCAGAAGGACTTAATCATCAGTGGGAAAAAGGGCTAAATGTTGGGCAAGTGAAGGCAAAGGTATTCAAAGGGAAATTGCCAAGTTCCTGGTAGAAACAAAATTCAGAGCTCACTTTCTGGTGGAGGGATGTAGGGAAATACCCTCTCCTCTCTGGTTCTAGAAGAGCGGAGGAAATCACGGATCCTTCATCAGGGTTTTCAACAAGTCTGCGTCATCTCAGCGTTCTCACAGGACCACAGCACCTAATTCAATACCTACAATTAAAAATGGGGTTGGGAGAGATTATTGTAGATGACTACAGAAATGCTACCTCACTCCTTAGCAGGATGTTAGAGCGAATTTTGCAGGAGAGAAGTGTTAAGGCTACATATAAATGGAAAATGAAATTAATTGTGGCGGCCTAGGAGGGACTAGTTGTTTTTCTAACTAGTTGGTTTTTTTTTCTAAAATAATTCAACTTGTAGATAGAGCCTGGGGAAAAAAAATAAAACTCGCTAGCTTGCTTTAGGATGAAGATTGAGCTATTTTGAGGAAGGGAGTGGGTGATACAGTTTCTCCTAATACTACTCCAGCAGATCCTTTCCCGTTCCTGGAGGAGGAGACAGGGCTTCTGAGAAGTACTGCTGCTGATCAGCTTACGCATACGTCTGTGCCGGGAGCAGTAGCCACAGAGGTGATTTACCCCACGGTTTAATTGCGCAGGTTCCCAGCTGAGGGGAGTTTGCTGTGCAGCCCGTTTCTTCAGTGATGCTCTGGCCGCCTTGTCCGTGGCAGGGTGAGCAGGCAGGGTGGGGGCAGTCGGGCTCACCGGAGGCAGCAATGCCCTTCAGTGTCTGGAGGTTTCCTAACTGCACAGCGAAGAGGCAGTTGAGACCAGAGTTTGGTTTCTGGGTCCTCTTCTTGGCTCTCCCGCCACTGGGCTGTGCGGCCACGGGCATGCTGTGACCCCGTCTCTGCGATTACAGTGCAAAGACAAATGAGGCTAGAGAAATGCCAAGTATCGCTGCTGTCATTTCCGACCCTAGCATATTCAGGTCTCCTCCTCTGCTTCATTGCGCACACACACACTCTCTCTCTGCCCTAGTAGCTCACAGTAACCCGAGTCTGTCCTTCCCCTTTTCCTTACTTTCTCTCCTCTTGCTCAGGCACGTTGCTGAGCAGGCCAACAGTCAGCGTTGCTTTGGGAGGGAGCCCCTCGTGCTCTCAGCAGTGACACGCGAGGAGAGGAGCCAGCTGGCAAGGAAAGGAGTCGGAGAGAGGGAGAAGTGGCAGGAAAAGGGGATGATGAGAGGAGGAGAGAAAAAGTTAAGAAAAAGAGAGAGAACACATTTCTTGCTCCGATTTGTGGGAAACCTCTCTGCTGTCCATTAGCAAATTTCTCCTGTTTTTGCAGCAGCTGCAGCCTCGAGCTACAGCCTGGAAGCAGGGGAAGATGAAAGAAAAGGAAGAGGTGGAAGAGGGCCCAAGTCTTGCTAAACCAGCGGGATGTGAAACCCGCAGTACTAACTGGCTGTCAGCGCTTTCTTACTGCTCTCTGCCACTTTCCTGGCAGTAGTTCTGAGCCCAGCGGCAGGGTGAGCTTGCAAGAGAAGGAAGGGGCTGCAGAGAAGCAGCAAGGAAGGCAACGGAGATGGGAAGGAGGGAAAAGGGAGGGGGACTGTGCTGCCAGCAGTTTCCTGCAAGCCCTGCAGGCACCTCAGGGCCCAGCAGTGGCCAGGGACTGCAGAGGACTCCCTCAGGGCCCTTCTTTGCTAGCCAGGAGTTTGTCCGGGGCTGCCTGGTACAGACAAAAGCTTCCTCTCGCTGCTCTGGCTGGCAGGGAACAGTTCAACTCCAGTGTCTGCTTCTCTTCTTGGTACCAGAGGAGCAGATGGAAAGATATTCTAGGTCAATTGGAAGAGTCTGTTCTGAGTTTGGGGTTTTGTTCTTTTTTTTTTTTTTTTTTTTTTTTTAAAACCACAGTTAATGCCTCTAATACTAAGCTGGGCTGCTCATAACTCTCTTCCAAATCTTGCACTAAGCAGGCCTACTCCTGCTCTGACTCAGGGTAGGAGATGTTCAAAGTGTTCCTGCAGGGCAGGGGAGGGGGTTGGCAGCTGGTTGCTTCATCATTTCTTTCAAAGGTGTTTGTTGACCTTGCAGCTCTGTGCTCTCTCCTGTCCACCCTGGACTGTGGCCTCTGCCTTTCTCGCAGCCCCATGAGTCGCTTCCTCAGTGTCAGTTTAAGGATGTTTTTGTGTGGGAGAGCACACCTGCCTTCTCTCCAGATGCTCTATATGGGCCCTTAAGGCAAATAATGACTAGGTCAGTCCCACCCATCCTCAGAGGGGCTGTGAATATTCACCCCCAGCTCTCGGAGACAAAGCATTCCCTAAACACCAGGCATGAAGACAAGGTTTTATACCAGCCGACAAGTCTCACCTGCCAGGATTAATCATTACACCAAATGTAATACTTCCACTAAAACCTGAAACTGCATTGGCTATATGAAAACTTGAATGACTTCAGTGGCAAGCTAAGTAAGAGCTGTCCTGCCCTTCACTGTCCTGCCCCCGAGCAGTGCCTTGCAGCCTCACGAGGAAGGTGTTGGTTATCACATGGTGCATTTAATGCTTGCGTGGCAGCAGGGCAGGAGCTCTGCCACCGGTGTCAAGGGTTCCCTCCCCCCCCCCCCCCCCCACCTCCAGTGTCTGCTGGTGCGTGGCAGGAGGCAGCCAGCCTTGCTCAGGACCTGCGCTTGTTATTGTCGTCAGCATATACTATAGCAGAGCGACCTGACTAGGGAGAGCCCAGCTGCAGAGCTACGATAGCATGAGTGCGTGCCCATCACATCTGCCCTGAGTGGGAGAGGCTGCTCTCCTAGCTCCTCCATCCCCTGCCTCCCAGCCACTGTTCTGTAAGAATCCAGGCACGAGAAGACTGCCTGGCATCTTCTGCTGTCTTGCTTCACAGCTGGTGGCTTTGGTGGTGGTGGGGAGGCTTTGCTCAAAGGCAGAGAATGAGACTGCATCTATTTGGAGCTTGTGTTTTGAAGGGGGCCCCTCTTTCTGACCCCACCTCCTTTCCCCTTTTACGAGAAGCTGGCCTCTTTCAACTGACAGCAGGGCTTTCCTGCCAGGCTTGTTAGCTTTAGCTGGAACAATTTCCTTTGAACTCAGCTTGAATTAACATCTCCATGGCAATAGGATCAGGGCTTTGTCTCTTGCAACCTGCCCTTCACCCTCAACAAGAGGTTCTACCAGAAGGTGGGAAGGGAACAGTGTGCCACCCTGGCCAACACCACCACATCTTTCTGGGGAAAAGCAGAGGCATTTGCTGGGAGGACAACGCAAGGATGATTCTACTGTCTGTAACTTCCCTTGGGGAGGGGAGGATAGGGGAAGCTGCAGCAGATGCTGGCAGGTTCTCACTCAGTTTAGATCAGCTTGCTGCATAAAGTGCCAGTGAGTGAATGTGTGTGTTGGGGGTGAAAGGAAAGCAGCTTGTTTCACTTCACCATAAACAATGACAAACAAACACAGTTCCCCGGGACTGGATTTCTCTCATGCTGAGCCAATGTAGTGGAAGGAAAGCAGTGCTCCCGCTTTATCCAAATTCAGCATTTTCCCTTCTGCCCTGTGCTGTCACCCCATCTCTCCCACAGCCACCCAGTTCCCCCCCTCCATCTCTGCCTTGTCTGCTCCTTCATCTCCATGGCTTGGGAAGCTGCCACTGCCGAAGGAGGTTGGCTGGATCGCTCTCCCATCCTCTTGCCAGGTTATGCGATGCACATAGCATGTCCTACCATAATACCTTCTTTCCCCTGCAGTGTGAAAAAGCCATGTGCAAGTCAATGACTCCACTGGTATGAAGCTGGACTGGATACCCCTTAATGTTACCCTGCTCCCACTGCCCCCACCTCAATGCCAACTATCTGGCTGTTTGCTCATCAGACGCTCCTCCTTATTCCTCCCCTAGTTCCCCCAGAAGGAAGATCCCCCTCTTCAGGCTGTTACAAAACTTGACCTTTCCAGTTATGCCAGCTATGCATCCCCCCCAGCCCAGGCAACCCGGGCACCAGATAAAGGGCCACTTTATTCCCTCCCTGTCTCACTCCTACTCCCAGCCCTGGCCCACATGGGTCCGTCTGTTTGGCAGTAGTGGGCTCTCACTAACAATATGGGGTTTTTTCCTCTTGTAGAGTGAGAGGCTGGTTTTGCAGCCAAGTCTGTAGGTGGGAAAAAAGAGGCCTTTTCCTTTGAATGCCGGGTAATTTCTTTGGGAGCTGCCTCAGGGAAATTAAATCTCAGTTTCTTCTTTTCAGGGGGAGAACAGAGGGAGGTGCAAACACTGCAGCAACCACTTCCCTTTCTCCTGTTCCTCTTCGTTCAGTTCCCTGCTCCTAAATACCCTGGGAAGGCAGTGCTCTTCCTGCTCCCCACTCCCAACATCCTGGGATGGGCTGCAGGTGTCTGGGCAAGACAGGGAAGCCCCAGACAGATGTTGTGGGTCCAGAGTGGTTTTGCTGGGTGTCACACTGAAGTCAAGGTCATTGCAGCTGTGATCCCCCAAGAGGCTCAGAGAGCAGAACAAGGTCCTCTCTAGCATGACATGCTGGGGTCAGTGGGGGTTTGGCAGGGTGCACGGGGAAAGGAGTACAGGGGGCAACACCACAAGGCTCAGACCTCTCCGCTCGGGCTTTGCGAGGCAGTTGTGCTTGTTTGATTTCCTTTTTTACCTCCTCCTTCCCCCACAGCACTTTTTCTCCCTTCTCTAACTGAGTTACTGCAGCTGGATCACAGCAGGCAGTTTTCATTCTCTGTTAATGAGAAACTCCTGCACTTTGTCCCTTGAAACGGAGCCATATCCACCACGTGATTGTGGGGAAGGGTTCCAGCTAAGGTTACAGCAAGAAAGAGAGGAGAAGGGATAACTCCCCTTGTACATGTGGTTCCTATGCCAGGGGCTGAGCTGGGTGGTGGGAAGGCACCAGCTGAAAGCCAGTTGCTGGGGGAATCAAAGCCTGTCTGGCCTCACCCTGCTGACCCTGTGCTGACTCAGCGGGCTGTCTGGATCCCTTCATACCAGGGAATGGGAATTCATCCCCCTACACTTCCCACCTCCCCCATCGCCATCCTCAGCTGTGATTAGCACGCAAGAGCCTACATGCATGTACCAGCCTCCGCACTCCCGTAACCGTGAATCATAAACCAGTGGGATGGTTTCCTGGGGCTGGGGAACAGGGGTCATTCCTCATCTCCTGGTACAGCTGGGCTGGCCTCTTCCCACGGGAGCAGCTTTTGGTCAGGACCAGGGAAACCCCCAGCATTGATCGGCTGGGGCAGAAGCCCTAGCTGGTCCCTGGGGCAGCTAGCGGAAGCGTCACTGAGAAGGAAGGGGAGATTTCTCTTCCACAAGCCAGGCTTTGCTGCCGATGGTGCCACAAACCTGCTTGGCATCACCCGGGGTGCAGCTTCCCCCACTAATGCAGCCCCGTGTTGCAAAAGTATTTTCTGAGCATGCTTGCAGGGATTGGGGCCCCGCTGTGCACAGCGTCAGGGTCCAGTGTGTGCTTCGTGAGTTTCTGCTCTCCTTCCTCTGCTCTGAACAGGCAGAGCACAAAGTGCCAGGCTCTGCCTCCCTCCTGCTGTGGTTAGTGCTTCTTATCTCAAGCAAAAGGTATCTCTCTTCTCGCTAATACAGACAAGAGTGCCCTGACCCTTTTGTGGCTCCATCCCAGTCAGAGATTCTTGTTCTCTTGCAATCCTACCCCAAGAGCTGTGAAGGGAATATAACGTGATTTCTCCTGCAGCACTAAGAGCTGCTCAATTAATTTTGGGTTGCAGACTTCCTTGTAGCAGTGCCCCACAAACAGCATGATGTATTCTCTCAGGCCTGGCATGCTCGGTGACTTGTGGGCTGCTCAGCCTGGAAGTGGTTGGCGGGGCAGCTGCAAGCAGGACCATCTTGTTTTGTCCTTAGCCAAGCTCTGAGCTTCATGTCACAGTGCGTTCGGCAAAAAAAGGGGACTTCCCAGCGGTAGCTCTGCCTTACTCCAGCTCTCGTGCTTCCTTTTTGTTTTCTTTCACGCTTCTCTGCTTCCATGAAGTGCTATCTAATAGGCTGGGCTCTGGTTTTACTCCACAGCATGACTGAAAGACACATCCCAACCTCCAGAGTAACAGCTTGAGCCAAACCTCTTCGGACTTTGGGGCATTTGAAATTCAGAGCCCAGCTTTTTCCTGAGGGAGGGTTTGAGAGCTCTGGAATTTGGGAACAGGTAGCTCCTCAAAAGATGCTATTGATTTCTCCCATATGCCACAGAAAGGGAAGGCAGAAGCATCTTGCCTTTGGTGCACTGGAAGGAAGAAAAATGTTCTCAGCTCTGAAGGCTTCTCAGCTTTTGCGTTCCTGCTTTCCCCACCTCCTTAATGGGAGGGCAAATGGAGGGAGGCAAAGCAACAGGAAACTCCCAGACAGCTGTGATTTTTCACCAGAATCCAAGAAACTGTCTGAGCTCGGCAGCTGCGCTTAGAGCTGGGTCGTTAAAATGACATAGCATTGGCTGGGCTGTAGGGATGGAGAGTTTCCCAGCATGGAGGGGAGCTCTGGGAGCAGGAGTGGGGGAAGCCCCGTCTCTGAAATAACTGGGGGAGAGAAAAACAGAAAACGACCTTGGAAAGACCTCCTAGGGAGATGGAAAATATTTCTCTACAGTCCTGGTACTGTGCCCAGCTGGTGAGGTGCTGTGGTTTTTAGCCACCGGTCTGGGAGCAGGATGGTGGGGGTGTAAAGCGTTACCTGGAAGAGTTAGGTTTCCTTTGCTGGCCTTGTGCTTCTCACGCTTTATCAGTCCCCCAGCAGTGCTGGAACTGAGGCCAGGCGCGGAAGAGAGGTTTTTTGTTTTGGTTTTTTGTTCCATCCCCCAAACGCCACATCAGCAGAAAGCTGCAGGATGACCTCAATGAGGAACAGATTGTCCCTTGGCCTGCCTCCATCTCACTGCCTGTGGGGGCATCAGGCAGGAGGACCTTGGGCTAGGAAGATAGAGACGAGGGAGGGTGGACTGTTTCCAGCAGCCATGCGTCAGGATAACGGCACCCGGAAGCTGGAGCCAAAGCTGCAGCAGGGTTTGGGAGCTGCAGGAGGGACTGCAGGAACTGGCACGGGGGCAATTTCTTTCCATCATCTCTAGTTTGATGGCTTGTTGGCAGCACCCAGCAAAGATTTACAACAAGCGTTAGTCAAGAGCTGTGATCGGTCGGTGAAACTAGCACCACAAACTGGACCTGAAGCAGCTCTGCCCCTCCTTTTCCTCCTCCACTGAAGCCCATGGAGCGGGGTGACTGCTGCTGGCTTCGCTTCAGAAAGCTGGGGGGAGGTGACACCCCTCCTGGGCACTGGTAGGCTTGCAGCCTTCCCTGGGGAGGAAGGAAAGGTAACGTTCATCTTTATCTGCCTTCCCAAGCAGACGTGGAGCAGCCCCTCGCCCCCGTGTAAGGTAGAGCAGCCTCTGCATTGCTCTAACTTACACTCAACCGTCGTGTTGTCCCCAGACTCAGAGGCAAACAGTGTGGCTCCAGGAGGGAGGATGGCAGCCCTGTCCTTTGCCATGCTGGGCTGGAAGCAGGGTGGCTGCAGAGCCTTTTCACTATTAGCAGCACAGGCTGTGCAGGCAGATGTCACCCAAAGGAGGTCCCCACCCTTTTAAAGGTGATAGATATCACTGCCAGACTCCTTGTGTGGCCAAGGTTCTCTGTTCCCTTTTTTTGACTGTATCCCTCACTTCTGAGTTGAAGAGGTGCCTATATAAGCTGTGCTAGTCCGGCTCCTAGAGCCAGCCACCACCCCAGCTCCTTCACAGGAACCTAGTTGGACCTTGTAACTAGTCCTCTCTGGATTCGTCAAGCCTGGCTTTCGAGTTTTGGTTTCATTTCTTGACAGTCTACCAAGTTTCTCTGCTTTAACCTTATCTCATTAAAGCTACCTCTCCAGGTTGGATAATAATTTCATCACTTACTACATCTATTGCAACAAGAGCTGGGCTTCTCAGGTAAGTGCCAGGATCTCATCGGCCAGGTGCTGTCAACAGGCAGCACAGAGTCCCAACCCTAGAAGTACTCGACCACGAGTAAAATCTTGTTTGTCCTTCAAATGTCATCGCAACTCCATCTTCTACCCTGCTATAATAACCAGCAATGTTCTCTATCCTAAATCAGTCCCCATCGTTTTTCAGGTGATCATAGACTTTTTCACGTCTGCACACATGGCGTACGATGCACCGAGGTGCCTTCACTGTGTTTCAGGCTGGTCTGGACAGCACTCGTCCTCCTGTAGCCACTGGAAAAGTTTTAGTGACAGTACAGAGTGAGCGTTTTGTGGCTTTGGGGCTTTTGTTTGCTGATTGTATCATTGTGATTATTTCAGCGTCCGCATTCAATACCGATTGCAACCACCTCAGCAAAAGAACAGGATGAGAAACAGCTTGGCCGTGAATCTCCACTAAGTCCCAGGGCTGGATCCAGCTTGTGTTTGCACTATGTGAAATTCCCAGAGCCAGATCCTGGCCCTCATGCTCATAGGGACTAGTACCGTCCCTCACATCTGATTTCAGAGTCGGCCTAGTTGCAGAGGCAAAATCCTTCTCAGTGTAAAATTATACAAATCTAGCACAGAAGGGTAACTCTAGTGACCTGTATGGTTTACTCTCTCATGATAGACTGTAGCTGAGGCTTATTGCTGTTTTCAAATAATTGGAAGGGTTACCCAAAGGAAAGCAGGAGGCATTGATGTGCTGCTGTGGGAACCAGGGCTCTCGGGAGTTCATTCTGGATTTGGTGTGTAACTTCTAGCTGTTAGTCACCAGACCTATTTTCCAATTTCCTTCCAGCTCAGTCGTTAATTCCAAGTGTCACATCGCATTCCTTCTAGCTTGCACTAAATCAGGCTTGAATTCTGGTGATGCTGAATGTCTGCCCACCTCCTCGATTCCAGGTAACAAGCTCTGTGAGGTTTTGCTGGAGGCACCTCAAAACAGAGGTGTGGTACAAACAGTTCTGGTAAGGGTGGCTTATTCGGTCGCTCTTCCCTGGTCATCCCCAGTTGTTTAACTCAGTTTCAAGCCGATCCCCATGGTTAGACCACACACATGGCTTTGATGAGAAGAATATAATATAATGTAATATAATTGTTTACAAGACTGTTTCCAATGTGCTTTAAGAGCACATAAGATTAGGTGATGCAGAATGCAATGTATCTGTCCATAGAAGAAGTGAGTAGACGTTTTGGTTAACTTGGGGTTTTTTTTTAAAGCTGTTTGATTCAGTGGGCCCATCAGTCCAACAGACTGCCTAACTTTGCATGAATGTTCCAGGAAAGCATAGGAAACATTTCCAGCTAAATCTGCAAGAAAAATATTTGCATTTCCCTCCAGGCTGATTTCTAACCTAGATTGTTGGGGTTGGGGGTTTTGGGAGGGGGTTGCTGCTTTTCAGTAAGTTTCTGCAAAATAGATATTTTCCTTTACTCTGGAAAAATGAAATTCAGACTACTGCAGATGCTCAAATGCCAAATGAATTTCAAGCACGAGAAAATTTTTAAATCATAAGTATAAAACATATGGCATTTTTGCTTTGGAATAGGATTGGAAGGGAAAAGCTCATTGGTAAAGCTGAACTGAGGACGTTTTATTATTCAGAATGAAAAGAGCGAGCTTTCTTTTAGCTAAAGGAAGACAGAATTTTGAGCAGATCTGGCTATTTTCTGAAATTGATTTTTTTTTTTCCAAAGACAAGCAACAGCCTCATTAATTATTTGTATTGTGGTCATATTAGGTCAATTATTAAATCACTTAAGTGAAAACCAAAAGATCCTTAGGCATTTATTTTATGTGAAAGTGGATGAAAATGGAAACTACCAACCAGATTTTTCCAGTTTGAGAGAAGAATATTAACCACTGTCTCCCTCTGCAAACACAGATGATTTGGGACAGTTCTGCCTTTAAACATGGGAGCCGAAGGGGTTCCCTGCTCATAACTGAAGTGGAAAAAATCCCCACATACTTCATTTTCTTTTTGTTGCTTCACTGTATACAGGAAAGTTTGAAATGGAAATGAGCCTCCCTGGGGAAGACATTTCAGACAGGACTGTGCTGGCTGCCTCTGTTCTTGTCGCCTCGTCTGTTGGGCAGTGGGACCCCTCTGGAGGTTAGGGGAGAGGGGGAAGCCACTAACCACCCGACAGCTCGTCCTTCCTGCTACACGAACAGCTCCGGAGTGTTGGCCCCGCCGCTGCTGGCACTGTGCACCCAGCATCACAGCACCCTGCAAAGGATGGCTAAAATGTGCCTAACCTTTTGCCGCGGGCTTAAATTGATTCCGATCTCTCTTAGCTGCTTTGAGAGTCGACCCTCAACATGCGTCTGACTCTCCCAGCCTGCATTGCTGCGTCAGGTCCAATAGAGTTGGATGAGTGCGTTCAGCCGTGTAGGGGATTATGCTCATTCCCATGAACTCCTGCTTAACTGAGTATCCCCCAAAGCTCCCAGGACGTTGGGCTGGAAGACTCTGGGGTTCCCCTGAGCAGCGCTGTCGTTATCTTCACTACGTTGCATTTACCCTATGCAAACCTCTCCGTTTTCCTTTCTTGCTATTCATGTAACATGGGTCAGAAGCGACTGTGACTCAATGTCGTACTCGAGCAGCAGCTTTCCTGACCCCTTCTGCAACTGGAGATTGCCCTGAAGCACAGCACCTAATTAACCTTGTTTTATTCTTTGTAGCTGCAGGTGTGTTTATTGCTCATAAACCTATCCCAGTCCCTCTCTTCAGCTATTCCCATCTTCTGTGGGCCGTGATTCTTTTTGAAATGTCCATTTTATAAATCACTTTAATTAGTTTTATATCATTCTGTTATATTTATATCACTTGATTTAGGTTTCAGATTGCTTCCATTACATCTTATATATTGCTTTGATTTTATTTATGGTGTTTCTAGTGCATTTGCATTGCCTTCCTTAGATGGATATCATTTTGGCTGGATTTACAGTGTATTTCTTCAGTTAGATTTATATCACTTTAATTAGATTTATATCCCTTTAGAATTTGAGGGTTTCACTTAGATTTATATCATCTCTTTTACTAGGCTTGTCTTGCACAGGAGATTCACATCCTTTTTGTTTTAAAGGATATTGCTTAACTCAACACTGATGTTGCTTTATCTAGACTTTGGTCAGCCTCCCAATTAGATATATGAAGCAAGAACTCACCACCTGGTGTCGTTCGTGTCCGTCCCCCCCCCCAATTTCTACTGGGATCATTCCAGCATAAACTGTGCTGATTTAAATTAACCTCTTCTAAGTCAGCACCAGCAGGAATGTAGTGGAGATCATCTCACTAACTGGATTCCTCAGAATACCCAGTGGGAGTCCAGTTAGTGAGATACCACTTTTATTCCTTTCTTTCCTGTACACTAAATATCACACCATCATAGCGAAGCTGAGCACAGTCTCCCAGCATGGCAGGGGGCCAGGACTGTAGCCTCCCAGGATGCAAGACTCTGGGATCGGTGTCCAGTTGGGTGACGTATGCTCCAAACTGGGTTTTCCCAGTCCAAGCAAGTGCCCTAAGCATGAAACAACTGGGTATTGAGGGAGCAGTAGCATTTCCTTCTCTACTTTCCTTTTTCCAGGAAGATACTCAAATATCTTAAGGAGAGCTTAGAGCTGGCAATCCCAGGCATAGTAGGATCTCCCTCCTTAGCATTTCCTTCTTGCTGGTGTCCCCAAGACCATAATTGTGCAAAGGGAGCAGGCACCTATGCCCTGTCCATGGCAAGGCTATGCCCCCTCACTCCTCGTTTTGAGCTGAGGTCTTGCAGGACATGAAATCCCAGTGTAAGAGCCCATCCCTCAATACCCCAGCCAAGACCACAGCAGGAGGAAAGCGGGAGTGCTCCAAAAAGCTGCTCTTCCAGTTAACAGCCACAGAGGACCTGGCTTTGTACGTCCTGCCCAGCTCTGATCACATCAGCGTAAGAAATCAGCTAGAAGGGATCTAAATCCACATGCT
This sequence comes from Fregata magnificens, assembly GCA_013389945.1. Classification (NCBI taxonomy): domain Eukaryota; kingdom Metazoa; phylum Chordata; class Aves; order Suliformes; family Fregatidae; genus Fregata; species Fregata magnificens. The sequence goes on along the minus strand of WAAD01023417.1, from coordinate 113,458 downwards.
TCAGGGCGAAAGCCAACCTCTGATTGAGACGGGTCAGTAGATGTCCCTGAGGGCTATTATTTCAGATGTTCACAGCAGGATATTTGGTTGCTTTCCCGGAAGCATGTGATTTGGGGCTCTGTCGGAGGGCAGGATAGTGGGCCAAGTGGACCACTGCTCCCAGACCTTACCCAGTTTTATCTCTAAACCCACTGAGGGCCTGAGCTGATGGACTTTAATTTCTATTAAGATCTTCAGCCATCAGCATTCAGTTTGGCAGGGGTGGCTGCACTCACTCAGAGGTCTCAGGCAGACAAAACCAACCTCCTGAATCTCTTCTTTCCCAAAACAGAACATGACACTGGAGCTTACTGTGTGTCCAGAGATATTAAAAGCTTACGAGATGTGCCACTCATAGAGCTGTAGCGTTAGGGTACCTTGGGCTTGGCTATGTGAGATACCTGTGAACCAAAGAACAGCCTGTCAGCAGTGTGGAGGGTTGCACATCCTCCCCATCCCTGGAAATGGCAGGAAGGTTTCCCTTCTGCTCACTGTGATTACTGCAGGGCAGCTTTCATGGGACAGTTTCAGAAGACTTTTGCAGTGGGTTTGAATGGAATTCCTGTATTTGTGCGGCATTTGGGAGCCCATGTCAAACAGGCCAAGAGCTGGGTTCAGGAAATGGAATAAAAAAAGTTTTTCATGTACCAATGTCTTTGTCCTGCCCTGTCTTTGTCTCTCTCTGACCTCCCCCTCTCTGTATTTATTCCCTCTGTGAACAGGACAAACCCTATGAGGCATGAAGCAGTGAGGGAGGCGAGGAATGTGTTACAGAAAGCCTGTTGTTTGATAGTTGAATCCAGATGTTAAGGGAAGGAGCAGAGTTGTGTGAGTGGGACAGAAAAAGGCTGGAGCAGGAGAAAGTAAGGGGCACCAAGTCTGTCCTGCCATTTAGACCAGTTAAACACAAGAGGGATGTGAATTCGACTCTTCAGGTACAACTTCTATTCTGCCCCCAGCAGAGGACAGAAGCCAGACCAAAAGGGAAGCCTGCCCAAATCTTCAGGATAAGAGAAGGGCTGACCCGCAAAAACTACTAAATCCTACTCTCCTATTCCAGTGTGATGTATTTTGGCCCACACCAAGAGGCGTCTTCTGCAGAAGGCATCCACAGCTAGTGCTTAGTTGTGAGTCTGCTTCACAAAAGCAGCTATTACTCATGTAAGGAGCTGTAGGACAGCGTTGGCCACAAGGAAGATTTTCCAAGCGTTTCCTAGTAGCTCCCAAATCTACACCATCAGCGTGACCTCTGAAGTCTCTCCTTCAGACAGACCAGACTTTTCCACGTGATCCTTCCAGCTCTTGTGGCCTTTCTAAGGAAGGGCAGTCCACATCTTGACTACTGTTAGTGAATGGTCCTCACCAGCTCCCACGGTTCAGGATTTCTCTCTTAGGGCCTCAGGTCCCCTGTAAGGGATCCTCATCTGTATTGTGTGGTGTGGCTTCAAGGGTATTATTTTTGTGGCATTTCCCTATTCTGCCCTAGCTGTGAACCAGGTCACATGGACCACGGCAGGAGCAGGCTCATGCTCTTGAGTCTCTTCCCATGAATTTACCCAAGAGAAAAGGGGCAGAATCCCCCCTGCAGACGCCAAGAACGACTCCAACTCCTCTCCTCCCCCCTTTCTCTGCCTTTCTCATCCTCCCTGCAGCTGCATCCAGCCTCTGTGTAAATGAGCACGGTATCTCAATTAATGTGCATCTAATCAGGACATCAGCATCTCTGGAAGACAGTCTGCATTGGCTATAGAGGTTGAGCACTCAGTTAACCTCCTAGTGCTCTGCCACTGGGGCCTGTTCATTTAATTACACCCAGGCTGCTGCAGTCCTCAACCTTTTAATTGCCCAGGACAGAGAATAGGGTGGTAAACAGGTCAGAGATAAAAGATGCTAGGCATTGTTTTAAGACAGTAAAGCTGTTTTTAAACACCATTCAGAAGCTTATTTTATGTAATTGCTGAGAAAAGGAGGGCATTCAGGAGGGGCAGCAGGGAACACTCAAAAGGGATGCTGAATAGTTTTTAATTAATGAAAATTTACTTGAAGCCTGATTCCCTTCTGTAACAGTAAAATCTCTGCTGAACACCACAACGCAAATCCTTTCCCAGAGCTTCAGATCAAGCCACAGGTCCTCTGTAGTAATATTCCTGATAATAGCTGGGATTTAGTCAACAATTTAGGGGACNAAAAAAAAAAAAAAAAAAATCCAATTAACTCTCCCAGAGTTCTATTAGTTCTGCAGTGCCGTGAACAATAGTAAAAAGCTGGGTTTTATGTGTTCAGATCCCCCAAATAGCTTCCCTGATTGAATCCTTCAAAAAGCACTGGTGATTCTTTCATGTAGCTTTAAAAGTAGAGTTTGGCATGAAAATGAAGGATGGAAGATTAAAGAGATCAAGGCAGAATATTTGGGCCTGATCCCTGACCTCAGTTACACTAACTTTAGTTGAGATTAACGCCAGCGTAAATAAGATGAGAAGCTCAGGGACTGAACAGGCAGTAAAAGCTTGTTCTTGGTTGATTTTCATTTTGAAGACTTAGATCTCTTGGGCTGTTTTGGGCAACTGCTGAGTGGGTTTTCAGAGCACAACCAAAAGTCTGGTTTTCCTTCCCCTTGCCTTTGCATTACTGCCCTGAACTCTGTGCAACCAGTTAGCCAAAGTGCTGGAAGGAGAAGTCTGCCTGGCACTCAGTATGCGCACACAGAGCTCTCCTCAGTCTAGCAAGGGAAATAAACCTCATGAGGCCAGGGCAGGGGATGGAAAGCCTTGGTAAACCACAGGCGAGCTGCCCAGCAAAGGCTGGGAGAGAGGCTGGCTCTCAGGATCCGCTAGCTGGAGTAGTAGTCTGACCAGGGCACAAGGCCTGAGGCTGCGGTGACAGGATGTTTCCTGGGGTTCTGCTCAGCTCTGCAGCTTTTGAGATGAGCTAGCTGTGCAGTGTTTTCCCTGCTGAAAGTGCTGCAGAAAGGACCTGCAGAGCTGTGAGTGTGCTGTGAGTAGCTCCCAGAGAAATGAATTGCCCCAGGAGCACAGGGAAGCCTTCTCAAGCCCCTGTTCTACCTCTATCCAAAAGCACATCATGCTTCCCAGCTTCAGCAGGGTCAGGATCTTGCTTCTTCCCATTGCAGTTTGCAGGCGATCCTGGTCTGTTAAAAGTGAGCATAATTTAGTCTTAAACCTCTTGCATTGACAAAACAGGTGTATGCACCAGCTTTGATGCTTGCTCCATCCATCTCCTCCATGCCTTAACCAAGCAAGGGCAAGGGTGTTGTGTACAGTTCATTAGACACAGCCCAATAAATCACCTTGAAAGAAATATGGCTTGATATCAGTGCTTTCTTTGAGCTCTGGCTTGGAAAAAAGACTTGGTGTCAGGGCCCTGAGCACATGAGCAGGTGCTTATTGCCCCAATGAGCCTCACCTGGGCCTCAGCCCACACTCTCTTCCCACTGGCCCCCCAGCCCTCCCCTGAGCTGGCTGTGTGGAGCACCCAGAGGGGGGCTGCCCCACTGGAGAAGGTGAGCAGAGTGGGACAAGGCTGCATCTTTGCCAGCACAGGCATGGTCCTGGGCAGAGTGAGCAGAGCAGGCTTAACGAGGATAACTGGTTCAGCCAACAGTCCAGTGAGCACTAAGCAAGTGTGAGATGGTAAGCTAGGTCCAGGGTCATGCTGAGGAGACAAGTCAAGCTGAAGAGGTCCTACCTGCAGTGGAGCTCAGGTAAGGGCTGGGGACCTGGATCTTTGCTTAAAATGAGCAGTGGAGCCAGGGCAGAGGGGGTGCAAGGGGAGGGCTTGTTGTTGCTTTTAGGACCCTAGCAGTTAGGTATGGAACAGACCTTCTGAGGGTGCCCTGCCTGGATGTGTGACAGTCAGGGCTTCCTAGTTGCTGCATGGCTTCTGCACTGAATCTCTGTTCAACAGAGCGCATGATGCTAGAGGCAAAGGCAACTTGAAATGACAAGTAAGAGGCCTTTTTGAAGAAGCAGAGACAATTTGGAGGACCTAGAGCTTCTTGGGAATCACTGTGGTTGTTGATTCAGCACTCTGAGGGGAACCACGCTGGCAGTGATAAAGCTTGTTTCTGCAACAGCAGAGTTGTGTGGGACTGAGATCGGCTGAGATCTGGAAGAGGTGTGGTGCTGCACCTGCATGAAAGTCCCCTGCAGCCCTCCAGTCACCCGACACAGGCAGGGCTTGCTTTCTCCCTGCCGCTCTGCAGCAGAGGAGGGGAGCTGTGTCTCTTGCCCCTCCAAAGGTGAGGGATGTAGAGAAGTTGCTGGCAGCAGAGCAGTTCTCAGCAAGCTGCTCTTCCCCACTGCCCAGCCTCACACAGCCCAGCTCCCCACTGAATTACCAAGATTGTTTCTTAGAATAAGCAGGTCATTCATAACAAACATCCTCACTCTTTGATGTATTGGTGGTACTGTTTTTGTGGTGGTTTAAATACCTTGGTTTCATGTTCGTAATAAGAAAACTGGCCACAGAGCCTTACTGTAAGTTGATGAGAAAGTAGCAGTAATTATTGCTCTCTCCTCCATGGGAGGGTAAACTTCAGATGCTAATGGCCTCTAGAGTATTGGCTGATTACTCACATTGGGGTGAAACAGCAAGGGGAAAGGGCCTTCGTTCTCTTTGGTGCTGTGTAAATGCTCCTCTGTGTTCAGGGGGTTGTGCAGGAAGCATCCTAGACTGTGTAAGAGATAGTTGCAGCAGTCTGATTTTGGACTAAGAGGGGAAAAGATTTTTTTTTTTTTTGGGGGGTGGGGGGCAAGGGAGAAGGCAGATGTATTCCTGGAATGGATGAAGGGAGAAGATGGTGCAGGTATTTATGCATCATCTAGCTTGACAGCGTGCACGCAACAGCAAGTGGGTGGTAAGTGGCGAAGACAGGGTGGCTGCAAACATTTTTGTTTGCCTGGTAAATTTGCATGTGGGGAAGGTAGGGCTCTTGCAAGCGGTTTACCCACAGAGCCTTGTGTGGGATGCTGTAGGACTTCTCACGCTTTCTACTTCTGTTTTTCCCTTGCCTGCTAAGGCTCCAAGCTTTTCAGCAAGGGCTGTCTTTGAGTCCAGGTCTCAGTGGGCACTGATCCCTTCCTTGTTTTCCAAGGTGCCGACGTGATACTGAGCTTCTGTAAATGAAGTTTTGAGGTGAGGAAGAGGGAATGAAGATTTGTAGTTTGGCCAAATCGTAGTGGTTTTCCCCAGGGATGACAAAGGATCCATCTAAGGCACGAAGGCAAACCCCATGTCAGATTGTAATCCCCTGCTCGCACGCGCTGCCCTGCTGGAACTTTACAACAAAGCACGGCGGAGAGTGTTTTCTTTTAACAGCATATTTTTTTCCTTAACCTTGTTCCCAAACATGGCTGAGGTATTTTAATGGAAGTTTCCTCCCTGTAAAAAGACTGCAGTGCGTACACATACCAGAAACTCTTGGCCCAGACCATTAACATTCAGTAAAACTAAATGCAACTCGGCAACCGCTCCTGCAACGAGAACATTGAACTACAAGGCATGTTTCACCTTTCCTACAGTTCAGGAAAGAGATTACATGTATGAAGAGCTGTCCCATATTAGCAAACAGTAAAGGTAGAAGAGGTTGGTTGACACCAGTAAAGAATTGGTTTAGCCATTCAGACCTGTCCCAAAGTCTTTGAGCTGTACTTACTCTTCTCGGGCTAGCCTTAATGGCCAATAATTCTCCCCCCACCACTAAGCTGTTCAAGTGTCTCTTGCTGGGATGCTGACCAGCAGTGTCTGTCCCTTTTGCTTGTCAACTTTCAGTCTCTTTCAAATCTCAGCAAAGTTCTCCTCTCCTGTGCTCCCTGGTTACTTTTCTGTTATCTGCTATTAAAGAGCTACTTGCTCTTTAATTCTGTTGCCTGCCAGTGTTTTGAATCCCCTCCTCACCCTCCAGTATTTCTTGTCTGTGTGTCCATTCATTTTGGAACTGGGATCAAATCTACCATTCCTAGGTCAGATTCAAGGTTCAGTTGTGCCCTGCTCAAGTTGCAATCTGCAGGACTACAGTGTTCCTGGCAAGGTGCTGAGCCTCAGAAAGAGCTCCCTGAGACAGCCTGCCTTCTGATTTCCTTTGCTTTAGGAGGTACTAGGAGGAAAATAATACCACTTACTCCAAGCCAACTTTGCTAGCTCGGCATCACAGTGAGGGACAGTCCTGAATTACCTCTTGCACCCCAGGATCCAGGTACACGGTGGGCACTGCTAAAACCTGTAGCTGGGAGAGCATGTTCCTGCAAACGTGTAGAGCTGCAGAGAGTGCAGCCTTACCCCTCTTTATCCTCCAGCACAGACATGGGACCATGCTGTGCTCCAGTGCCTGGGGCTCAGTTGCAAGCTGATGGACCTGAAGTAACCCTAGTGCAACAGGGAAGTGGATTCCAGCTTTGGGCCAAGAAGCGAGTATGGCCCTTTGGACTGGAAGTCTTCCAAGGGTTGTTTGTGCCCACTGACCTCATGGCCCTTTTCCTTCCAGCCCCTGCTGGGCTCCTCCTGTCTTTTTGCATAATCTCCTCTGAATAAATACACTGTGAGTGGGGCCTTCTCCTTTGCAGCTTTTGTCATGAGGAACTGTGTTCCTGTAGGTTTCTACCTTGTGGGCCCTCCCTCTCTTTTTATATCTGAGGTGAGCAATTTCTTTTCTCCCCTGTTTGCACCTCTTAACTTTTTCTTCTCCTCGGCTCTTTTTTTTAGCACTGCTATTGTCCTGAAACGTATTTCAAGGAGACAATTTGTTTGAGGGAAGCTGTGAAAATTTAGGGTTAAAACTTGTGTTAGTTCCCACAAAAAGTGCTACTTGGACAAGAGTGATCTCTTTGCCTGGAAGTGTGGATTTAAAGGGTTGTTTCTATTTATTTCTGTGCTTCTCCTTGCAAAGCTCTTTCTCTGAGGCCCTGATCCTGCTGCCACAGTGACCTTTGTGTTTGCAGAGAGACCTTTTGAAATCAAAGGGGCCCTTCATGAGCATCTGCCCATCTGGAAGTGATTGCAGAACTGGGTGGGTGAAGGGCAGATCGGGAGCTTTTTGACTCTGAAGTGACCCAGGTCCACGTGCCTGTGAAAGAAAATCTGAAGTGGCCCGCGTTACATCCTCGGGGCAGGAATACCTCCAGCACGCCTCGCGACAGACCCGTACCGGCGCCCTGCGAGAGCCTGAGCAATCATGTAAATGTCGCTTGATTCACAGCACCCAGATGTTTAGAGGAGTCTGTAGTGGTGCCGGCAGGAGAGCTGGGCTTTGCTGTTAACGCTGCCCTCCCTTCTCCTTTCCAACTGCAGTTTGTAGACGGTTGCGTATCCCAAGGAACACAAACCAAAGCCCCACAAAGCGAGCGCGGGAGAGCCCCGAAGCTGGCCGGGGAAGATGTCTCTCTCCATCCTCCCACCGCACCCGGAACCCAGCCGACGGGAGGGAGCGGGGTATGTGCGGGGGCACGCTGCTTAGCACAGAGCTTACTTCT